>JAWZYV010019996.1:0-27382 GCA_038373885.1 Cheiracanthium punctorium | reverse complement strand
TTTTCAACTGAACCTAAAAATAGAAGTAAACTTAAGAAAATATTTGATGATTTTGATTTGAAATATCAAGATGAAAAACTGGAAAAAGGAAAGAAAAAACTGTAAAACATGAAGTTAATCTAGATCAGGTTTAAATTTATTTAAACCTGATTATGAGATTATAGAAGTACATAGAACATTCATCAGAAAATTTAACACATATAGAATAACTTATCAAATTAAGGAAATAAATAAACTGAAATCTGAACAATATTATAATATATTAAAGGATTTGTTTAGAACAGCTATTGGAAAAGTGCATGGTAGAGTAGACATTATTGTGCATAATCCAAAATTAAATCAGCCGTTTCATCCCCATATGATGCCAACTGCAGACGCATATAATACTTATTTAGATGTTTTAACACATAAAATAGAATACAAAGAATTGGACATTAAAGACTGTACATTTGATTTTTATGTAATAGAACTACCTCATGGAAGTGGGCGTCTCAAAATTCTCAATGAAGAAGATGTAAAGAAAAAAATCTGGAGTGACTCCACTCGACTTTCCGAACACTTACGAATAAGATCATTACCAAGCATTTAAATAAATTTTAATCGATGAATAATTCAAACATATATACCAAATTGAAGTTCAATCGAATGTATCGTTTAAACGCTAGCGAACTTTCATGAATTTCTCCCCATAGTCCATAATGTAAAAGAAATCTTTTTCGTAGCCCTGTAGAAAAACTATAAGTTCTATACACATCAAAATCAATACCGGTTTTACGATGGTGGTTTATGACATGTATCCCAATCTGAGCTCAATCGAATGTATCGTTTAAACGCTAGCGCACTTTCAAAAATTTCCTCCCATAGGCCATAATGTAAAAGAAATCTTTGCCGTAGCCCTGTAGAAAAACTATAAGTCCTATACACATCAAAATCAATACCGGTCTTGCGACGGTGGTTTATAACATGTATACCCAATTTGAACTCAATCGAATGTACCGTTTAAACGCTAGCGCACTTTCAAGAATTTCCTCCCATAGGCCATAATGTAAAAGAAATCTTTGTCGTAGCCCTGTAGAAAAACTATAAGTCCTAAACACACCAAAATCAATGCCGGTCTTGCGACGGTGGCTTATAACATATATACCCAATTTGAGCTCAATCGAATGTCCCGTTCAGGAGCCATCGTGTTCACTCACATACACACAAACACACATACACACATACACACACACATACACACATACATACATACATCTCTTAAAAATAGCATAAATGAATTCATGAGACCTCAAAACGTGTAAATACACCAAAATCTCGAATTCGAATTTTTTCATGATTACAATACTTTCCTTACATGGTACATGTTCGGAAAGTAAAAAGGAGTATTTGTTCATATAAAAATAATGATAATATTTGTTTGGCTAGATCTATAATAACAGCTCTAAGTATTCAAAATCCCAATCTTTTATGTGAAAAAGTAAATCATGAAAAACTAACTAAAAATGATATTACATATATTAAAAAAGGAAGAATATTACAAAAAAACTTAGCTGAAAAATTACATAAAATGTGTAATATTCCTTTGCAATTATGTGATTTAGGGCATGTTAAACAATTTGAAAAATTTTTAGATATTCAAATTACTATATTTTGTAGAGAAATTTTCAATAAAAAAATATATTCAGGTGTATATAAACCTATATTTACATATACAAGAACAGAAATCACTTTGATGTGATTACATCTGTTACAGGATTTTTAGGAAAAAATAATTATTGTGATTACTGTAAGGTATGTTATAAAAGGAAAGATGAGCATAAATTTTTATTAAAATGTGACCGATGTTTAAGAAAAGATAGTAATTGTGAAGGTGATGAAATAAAATGTAATGAATGTTTTCGAAGTTTTAAAGGTGAAAAATGTTTTGAAAATCATAAAACAAAAGAAGATAAAAATTCAATGTCTACTGTTTGTCAAACATTATGGAAATGTGTAAAATGTAAGAGAAATATAAATAGTGAAGAACGAGATCCTACAGAACATCAGTGTGGAAAGAGAAAATGTAAAAATTGTTGGCAATGGGTCCCTGAAGATCATAAATGTTATATGAAACAAAAATATTTATTAGGAGGAACTTGTGAAAGAAAGTGTGCTAAATTTATCAAAGATAAGTCAAAATGTTGTGAAAAATGTGAAAAATCAGGGTTTACAGAAAAACATATGTTTTTCGATGTTGAAACAAATCAAGAGTCAGGAAATCATAAAGTCAATCTAATTATAAATCATGATTTTGAAGGATATGAAAAGAAATTCAATAATGTAGATGACTATTGTACATGGTTATTTGATAGAGAACATAAAGATTATACAGTATTAGCTCATTATGGAAAAGGATTTGATTTTCAATTCTTAGCTCAATATTGTTTTTAAAATAGCATTAAAGTATTTACAATTTATCAAGGAAATAAGCTCATACTTATGAATGCCGAGGAATATGGTATAAGGTTTATTGATTCTATTAATTTTACATTGATACCTTTAAGAAAATTTCCAAAAACATTTGGACTAAAGGAATTGGCAAAAGGTTATTTTCCTCATTTGTTTAATACTAGTAATAATCAAACATATGTTGGTAAATATCCTAAAAAATATTATTATGGATATGATTCCATTACTGAAAGTGAAAGAAAATCCTTTGATGAGTGGTATAATTCTGTAAAAAATGAAACGTTTGATTTTCAGAAAGAATTCATTAAATACTGTAGATCAGATGTAGATATTTTAAGAAAAGGTTTTTTAGAATTTAGAAGATTATTTTTAGAAATTGCAAATATAGATCCTTTCAAGTACGTTACTTTAGCAGGTGTTTGTATGGCTATATATAGAGATAATTTCATACCGAAAAAAACAAGAGCTATAGATGAAGAGATTATACAACGAGATCAATACAGTAAAAAATCAATTGCTTGGTTAGATTATTTATCTCAAAAACATAATATTAATATACAACATGCTTTAAACGGCGCAGAGAAAAAATTAAAACTAGGTGATAAAACCTATAAAGTAGATGGTTTTTATAATAATACTGTATATCAATTTCAAGGTTCTCACTGGCATGGATGCCTAAGATGTTACAAGGAATCTACAATAAATACACAAAATCAAATAGCAATGAAAGATTTATATGAAAGAACAATAAAGATAAGAAAGAAAATTAAAAATGCAGGATATGAGTTGATTGAAATGTGGGAATGTGATTTTGAAAATGAAAAAGAAATTAAAAAGTATATGAAAAATAATTGGAAAAGAGATTTTGTGGAACCATTAAATCCTCGAGATGCCTTTACAGGAGGCAGATGTGAACCTACGAAACTAAAATACGAAATGAAAAATAAGCAAAAAGGTAGATATATAGATGTATGTTCGCTTTATCCAACTGTAAATTATTTTGATTATTATCCTATAGGACATCCTACAAAGATTTATAATCCCAAGAAATATGACAAAAATTGGTTTGGATTGATAAAATGTAAAGTGTTACCCCCCAGAAAATTATATCATCCTGTATTACCTTATGAAGAAGAGAAATTGATATTTAGTTTGTGTAAATCGTGTTCAAAAACTATCAAATGTAATCATTTTAAAACAGATATGGAAAAGAAAAAATGTGTAAAGTGTTATGGAAGGAGAAATGGAGAATGCAATCATACAGACAACGAAAGAAGTTTTATAGGTACATGGACAACAACTGAAGTTGACATTGAAGTTGAAGTTGAATTTGGAAATTCAAAAAGGATATAAAATTTTGAATATTTACGAAGTTTGGAATTTTATAGACAAATCAAATCTACTATTTAGAGGTTATGTTAGGAAGTTTTTTAAAATAAAATTGGAAAAAGATGATAAATGGCGTGAGAAGTTTAAAACAAAAGAAGAATATAAAAGATTTGTAAAAGAAAAATTGGGTATAAAAATGGATATAAAAGAAATTAATGAAAATCCAGGAATGAGATATATAGCAAAAATCTGCTTAAACTCTTTATGGGGTAAATTTGGCCAAAGAAAAAATATGAGACAAACTAAAAATGTCATAGAATTGGAAGAGTTTTATGATATTATATTGAAAGATAATATTAAAGATTTGAATATGGTATTTTTAAATGATGATTGTGTAGAAATGAGTTATTATATGAAAGAACAATATGTTAAAAATAATTTTCAAACAAATCATGTAGAACGACAGTTCTACTAGTGACGCAGCCAGCCCCAACCAACCAACCGTAAAATTTCGCGGTACTTATATATACAGCTAACTTTTCTATTTTCAAAAGTGTCTCATCTGGATCTCGGAATCCGATCTAACGAATTTTTTACAATTAATATATGATTTTAATCGGTGCCAAATTCAATGAGTGACGTCGCCGGTTAAGCTAGGAAAACTCGTTTTTTTTTATTTAATCCAGTTCAAAGAGGGAACTATTTAACTCGCGTAAGGAAATACGGAAAATGATCTCGTTTTAAAGGCGGTAAACAAGGAAGGGAGTAGGAATACAGTGCTGTAGATCCGTGACAAGATTTGTACAAGTTACCTTATATTGTAAACCAGTTTGGTCCTAGACAGCTGGTACCTTTCGCTCCCTCTTCCTGAGCAAATGACTTGAGTTCTGTCCTCCACGTCGCACTTTTGTGAGATGAGCTTTGTGTTACTGTCGTTTTTCTTTTACATCATTTTAAAAAAATAACAGATTATTATATACTTTACTTATTTTTTCTGTAATTCATTTTGCTATAATTAATAATTAAAAATAGTTAAGACTTTGAATTAAAAAATAATTAATTTAAGTATTTTTTGGTAAAACTCCTTCCTAACTTTTTCTTTAAGTATTTTGTTTCCCTAGTATTTTGATAGCTATTTCTAATTAAATTAAGTCGTTATTTTTCTAATATTATTAATTCTATTTGGAAAATTCAATATGTAATTAATATTTCAATGATTTTTTTTCTCTTCAGAAAGCTCACATAATTAATTAATAATAATTATTTAGTATTCAAAGGAAAATAAATAGTAGTTTTACATACTAACTAGTTTTAATAATAATTCTTTTACTCTTCATGTATATATAAAATTTATTGAAATTATTGAATTATAATTTTAAAACCAATATTTTTTCCAAATCTTAGGTTTTTCTCACTTTTATTTTGTATTCCTTTAAATACCAGATTTAAAATTTTGTTCAATACTTTTCAGATAGAAATTTGATTAATTAATCTAAATTTATACATGCACTATATTTTGTATTAGACATTTGAAGGCCGGAGATGGCATCTAAAACAAGATGTTGTGCCCACCCGAACCGAGTTGATAAGATACCGAAGATGGTAGACAACTGAAGTATAAATGTCTAGCGTTCTGGTCTACCAGATGGCTGATAATCTAAAAATTCGGAGTTTTGGACGTTTTTTCTCACGATGTAACGTAAATACGTTTCAGAAGCACTGAGAAAGTCAACCGCGCAAGACCCTTATTCTTAAACTGGTAGTTCATCTAAACGTTCTCTAAAAAAATGAAATTATCAACTGATAAAAAAACAAACAAACATAGTATGTAGTTTTCTAAAAAGCGACATAAAACCAATCATAAACAATAATTTTTTGAGTAATTTTCTATTTTATTAATGATTTTAGTCATTAATAAAAAATTAGTACATCATAATATAGTTAAAAATTTAACTTAGAGATAGCTTTAAACTGAAAGCAAACATTGCATTAATAGATTACATTGCATTAAAATAATAAAACGAGTAACTAGATTATCATTAATTAAGAACGAGATTATTAAATTAATAATTTTAACGAAACTTAATTTACGGTGATCGTTAAACTGAATGCAAATTAATGAGTCACAATGCATTAAAACAATAGAACGAATAGTTATATATTGTTGTTGTTATTCTAGAATTACGCCCGATTATAGCTACACGTAGGCTCTAAGCCGAGACGTGGGGTGCCCTCCGTGGGGGTCTTTCTAAGGGGTCCTAACCCGTATTTACGCTGTTATGGAGGAAACCACGGAAACTCCGAACGATTAGGTCGGCGGACGCAACCTGGTTTCGAACCAGGCACCTTCCGTCTTCCAGTTCAGAGCGCTATGCGCTCGGCCACTGATGGGGCCCAATAGTTATATAATTATAGTAACTTACGTTTAGCATTAAACTGAATGTAAATTTATGAAATAAAATCAAAGGTGGTGGCAGGGATACTAATCTGTACTCGACCCAAATTATAAATAGAAAATTACTCAAAAAATTATTGATTATAGTCAGTATTATGTCTCTTATTATAAGATTCTAACAAAAATATGTCAATTTTCTGTTACATGTTACAAAAGAACTTGTTGTGACTTTTTTAATCAAATACTCTGATACTGCATGAAAACAGGTTTGTATATTTATTTACATAACTTAGTGTCAAGCAAACTTCCGAAATTCGCCCTTGAAACTAATTTATTATCTTCTGACCATACCCTTAAAAAGTAATGATATCCCCATGCAAAAACCCTCAACTGGTTAAAACTTTGTGACGCAGCATTTTACTTTATAGATCTATGAATTTTAAATACGGGTCTTAAAAGTAATGATATCAAATTTTGAGTGACGCCCTGCTGAGAATTTTAAAGATTTGTTTTTAAATTCCATTACAGTTACTTTCGTTTTATTTTCTAAAGAAGATGTACGCATTTAAGCAATGCTTTTAATTATGAAATACACTGTCAAATATATCACACTTTCACTGAGTCTGTATAATGTATTCAAATGAATTTATTTCAATAATTTAATTTATCTTTTGTGTCACGCTATCCAAAAGGGCAAGTAAAATTTACGTAAATATTTAGTTAGTGTCATAGTAACCAAACTAAGGGCAAAGTATATGAAAATTTTGCTTGCCCTTTTGGATAGCGTGACGCAAAAGATAAATTAAATTCTTGAAATAAATTCATTTGAATACATTATACAGACTCAGTGAAAGTGTGATATATTTGACAGTGTATTTCATAATTAAAAGCATTGCTTAAATGCGTACATCTTCTTTAGAAAATAAAACGAAAGTAACTGTAATGGAATTTAAAAACAAATCTTTAAAATTCTCAGCAGGGCGTCACTCAAAATTTGATATCATTACTTTTAAGACTCGTATTTAAAATTCATAGATCTATAAAGTAAAATGCTGCGTCCCAAAGTTTTAACCAGTTGAGGGTTTTTGCATGGTATATATATATAGCTGCTTTTACAACTAGTTCTACAAGAATAAGATTGTATAAAATGCTTGATAAATTAGGAGAAAAAGTAATGTACTATGATACCGATAGTATTGTTTATATTGATGATGGTACCAATAAAGTAGAAACGGGTTGTATGTTGGGTGAATGGACTGATGAATTGGGTGAAGATAAATACATAAAATCATGGATATCAGGGGCCAGTAAAGATTATGGATATATATTAAATGATAATTCTGTAATAGGAAAAGTAAAAGGGTTTAAAATGAGTTATGAGAGTGAAACTAAACTCAATTTTGATGAAAGAATGAAAATAATTACAGTAGAAACAGAATATATCAATGTAGAAATAAACCAATTTAAAATACAAAAGGATAGAAATATCAAAGTGAACAAAATGAAAAAAAGATACATGTTTGGATATGATAAAAGAAGAATTTTGGATAATTTTGATACTGTACCTTTTGGTTATTAAAAAACTAGCTGCGTGCCCGTTCTTCGCACGGTAGGAAACGAAACATTTCCTCACATGTGTAATTCGAATTAATTCCAGTGATGTGGAATCTAGAAAAAGCAAAATTATTTCACTCTTGACTTAAAATTTGCGTCATATATGTAATAACCTGAGATCATTGCAATATAATGACACACACACACACACACACACACCAATATAATGACACACACAAAAAAAAAAAAAAAAAAAAAAAAAAAAAAAAAACTATGTCAGCATCATTCGGTATCAAAAAAGTGAAAATGGACCGTTTGCAGTGAACTTCTCACTTTCAAAATGTCTTATTTCCTCAGACATGCTGTTTTTTAGGTTCACGTTTTAGCGTTAAATACCTCAGACACTACATGAAATGGACATTTTTTTTATTTTAAAAATACGTCACCCTCTCTTGCAACCCTTTACAGAAAGAAAAGAGATAAGAGATAAGACTGCGCTATTTATAAAGGCTTTAAAATTGTTTTTCTAGATTATGCAGTTTAATTTTTCTTCTCGCAAATAAATCCAGTATTTATAAAAGGAAATCGAGCCAAGCAAGGAAATCGTCTGCTCGCGGGTCCCGTTTTTATTTATTTTTTTCAACTGGCAATTTTAATCATTGTTACTGTATCCATGATAACCAAACCGCAAGATATCAAACCGAAACTCATAAGCATGTGCTACTGAAATGAAAATCCTTCTTTACTTAAAAATTCGTAAAAATTCTCCTAATTTATATTTTTCCTCCGTTCTTCTTTTAAAAGTGGGCGAATTGTGTGCTCCGTCTTTTGCCCAAATATAGAACAGTTACGACAGATAGAATTCAAGATGCAGCAGTTTAAAAAATATTTTATGAAAGTCAGCGTCAAATTCAATTTTATTTGAAAAATTCCCAAAAATCTGCAAATTATGTTACACAGTCCGAACAAACAGTTTTTAAAAGAAACTTTTCTCCTCTATACGATGATGTAACTATCGTTTTCTTGCGAGTGCAATTACCGGCGTTATTATGTATTACGCAAGAAAAATCGCTAAAAATCGGACAAAACATAAAATAAAACATTTTCTAATTCGAATTTCGAAAAGAATCGCTTCGAGGTGTGTCGAGACCCGTCTTGAAGAATTTCCGTACAAAATTTGGTAGGTCTACGATCACCCGTTTCAGAGCTACGCGAGACACAGACAGACAGACAGACAAACGGACAGTTTACACACTGTTTTATTTATATAGATGATTACTTATAAATGGAGGGTTATATGTTGTATGATAATAAATTATTTTTACACAGTTCTCCTGAAGGTTTAGAAGAATTCTCAAATTATAATCTTGAAGGTTTAGAAGAATTCTCAAATGTAGTAGAATTACATTGTAGTTATAATAATTTAACTTCTCTTAAAGGTATAGAAAATTTAACAAATTTAGTAAAATTAGACTGTAATCACAATAAATTAACTTCTCTTAAACGTATAGAAAGTTTAACAAATTTAGTAAAATTATCCTGTGATTATAATACATTAACTTCTCTTAAAGGTATAGAAAATTTAACAAATTTAGTAGAGTTATGTTGCGAGCAGAATGAACTAACTTCTCTTAAAGGTATAGAAAATTTAGCAAATTTAAAAATATTACATTGTTGGCACAATCAATTGACTTCTCATAAAGGTATAGAAAATTTAATAAATTTAGTAGAATTACATTGTACTTCTAATACATTAACTTCTCTCAATGGTATAGAAAATTTAACAAATTTAGTAGAATTACGTAGTAGTTTTAATACATTAACTTCTCTCAATGGTATAGAAAATTTAACAAATTTAGTAGAATTATTCTGTAATCACAATAAATTAACTTCTCTTAAAGGTATAGAAAATTTAACAAATTTAAAAATATTACAGTGTTGCCACAATGAATTGACTTCTCTTAAAGGTATAGAAAATTTAACAAATTTAGTAGAATTACATTGTAGTTATAATAAATTAACTTCTCTTAAAGGTATAGAAAATTTAATAAATTTAGTAAAATTAGACTGTAATCACAATAAATTAACTTCTCTTAAAGGTATAGAAAATTTAACAAATTTAGTAAAATTATCCTGTAATCACAATAAATTAACTTCTCTTAAAGGTATAGAAAATTTAACAAATTTAGTAAAATTATCCTGTGATTTTAATACATTAACTTCTCTTAAAGGTATAGAAAATTTAACAAATTTAGTAAAATTATTCTGTAATCGCAATAAATTAACTTCTCTTAAAGGTATAGAAAATTTAACAAATTTAAAAATATTACAGTGCAGGCATAATGAATTGGCTTCTCTTAAAGGTATAGAAAATTTAACAAATTTAGTAGAATTAGATTGTAGGTTTAATACATTAGCTTCTCTAGAAGGTGTAGAAAACTTAGAAAATTTAGAAATGTTAATATGCAATGAAAATAATATTACAACCATAAACGAAATAACATTTTGTCCTAGACTAGATTATATATTTTTTGATGCAGATAAAGGGATTCTAACACCTGCATTAAGAAGGCGTTTACTACATAAAAATAAAGGAAATGTCTACAATGATTCTCAAAACGTTCACAACACTCACATTCAAAAATCATTAAGACATTCCATTATAAGACTTTTAAGTACTGAAATAGAATTTGATTTATATGAATGCATTGAAAAACTTGATATTTCGAGAGAGATTGAGAGATATCATGATTTGTTGGATGAAGAATTTCATACAATAAAATTAAGAGAAATATTAGTCAGTACTGAATAAAATTTTAAAAAATGAAAATAAAGCAGAATTAATCAATGTATTAAAAGATAATTAAAAGAAGGGGATGATAAGTGTTTTGTAGGAAAAGTGACTAGAATTATTAATGTATTGAATGGTTTAGGTTCCGATGTTTCCATTACCATTTCAGATAATGAACAAAAGAATATAATAGCTCAAAAAATTTATAGAGAATCAGAATCGTATGAAGAATATATAGAAAAGTTTATCAAAGAGATGAAAGAAAGGGGCTATACCGATTATGAAGAATGGTTAAATATTTAAACCCCCGCGTCCGACCATATCGGTCGGTCAAAAAAATTGCTAACCCCCCATAAATTTGACTTCATAATAGATTTTTTAAAGCACCCTTTTTAAATTACGGGACCTCTGGGCTGGTTGCATTTTATTTAAATAAAATATTTCCTAATAAATGGAGGAGTTTAATAGTCTAGGGTCATACCGTACAACTTATAAATTGAAAGAGTTGGATGTTGGTGAATATGATTTGATAGATATAAAAAAGATTCATACTAAAAATTTGGAGAAGGTTGTGTTGTAACTTTAAAAGTAGATCATGAAGAAAAAGATTTTTATCTTCCAAAACATAAAGCAACTATTTCAGAGAAAGCTATTAAAAAGATTAAAAAAGGAAATTATTTATTTGTATATAATGGTGTAGTTAATGAAAAATATTATGTCTGTAGTTTGAAAGAATGTTCTTAAAAAATAAATCTATATAAATGGATCTTTACGATCTTGTTTGTTAATGATCTTGTAGTCTTGTTTGTTAATGATTTAATAATTAAACAAAAAGCAGAAATTTGTGCAGTTTTAATCAGGGAATATGAACATACTGGATATATTTATTTCAAGAATGGTATTTTACGATATCTAAATGAAATTGAAACAATATTTGATAGAAAAATATCTAGTAAAAATAAAGTTCCTGGAATAGAAAAAGTACATAGATATAAAGATTATGTTGATAAACATATGCAGTCGGATGTCTTATAATTTTTAAAAACTTTTGGGAGAGTAGTATATGGGGCATACTATAGGAAACATCAAATCTGCAGTCCTGTTAAACAAAATCACTAGATTTCATCGTTTTTGATGGAAATTCTATCAAAATGGAAAATCACTAGATTTCATCATTTTTTGATGATAATGTTATAAAAATGATGATATTATCATATTTTGTTTGGCAGGGCTGCAGATTTGATTTGTCCTATACTATGCCCCATATACTACTGCTGTAGTACACAGATATTTTTAAACAATCTTTTTGATTTATTATAAAAAAATTTACATCTGTATAAAGTTTCAGAATTACGAACATGATTCATTATCGACAAGAAAAGTATTCTCGTATGTTGGAAATTAACTGTAGCAAGTGGTCTAAATATAGAAATGAAAGAGTTAGGAATTTCGGAAAACACATAGTTAGTGTAATACGTCATTAACACTAATAAAATAATTTGCAAACCAATCAAATCCGTCAAAACTGTTTATCATTTAAATAGTGACTGATGTGGTTTTATAATAAGGAGTAGAGATAGATGAGTTAGGACTCATTTTTTAAAGCCCGAACACGAGCGATATGAGCCAGAAATTTCAGCTAATAGATAAATAAAAGACAATTACTTCATTGACAGCAAAATTTATGGTGGAATACCATAAATTTTGCCGTTTGTGCAAATTAAAGACAAATATAACGCACTTCCTAATTATTTATATTCAACTTTATCAAATAATAATAATTAGTTTATTTCTCCCATGAATCACTTTTTAAAATCTGTTTACAAGGAGTATGTTCAGTAAAGGAGAAATTTCTCTTAAGATCGAGCCCGAACATAATCGTGCATTACAGAGCCCGAGCTCGGTTTGGGCTCGCGCTAAGCCCGTCTTATCTCTAACAAGGTGCACTTTGCGCTATTGGAAATACCAATGCGTTTCTTTTTATCAAGAAAAGACAAAAGTTTGAAAATGCACAAAGAGGGAGATTTCTTCTTTCCTTTTCTTAAACTAAATTTCTATCATATTTCTGTATAGGAATTCAATGGTTTATAATATGGTGATAATGAATTTCATATGCAGTCTTAACCAATAATAGGCTCCTACATGAGTAGTTTAAAGGTGGGCGTAGGGGTTCGTGCACTTCTAGGAAAGGCTTATTTCAACAATTCAGACACTCCAGTACTAAAATACAAGAAGGTTTAGTACATTTTAAAAGTGATCACTATGCCTTGCCAATGGCGGAGAAGGGCCTGTTGTGACCTATTTCTTGCACCCCACATGGGACCCCCATGATATTTATGTTTAAGTTATGATATTTGGATATTTGAGGCCCCCCACCCTTCCCCGAAAGAAAATCCTGGTTACAGGCCTGATTAGCATGTATTTATTGTCATATCTCCGACACTTTTTAGGACAAAGCGCTTAAAGTCTTTACTTCACCTAATTAATGTATGGGGCACATTTTACAACCTGGGAATTTTTTTGCACGGGGAAAGTATAAAATTTTAATTTTTATTTATCAAGATTTAATCTGAATATTTTGTTGGCTATCATAGGCTATCATAAAATTTTGCTCCTTTTTCACGTAACTTTGTAATTTATTGTATATGTCTATGGTCAATATTTAATGAATAATAGTCTAGGCCAGTGTTTCCGGGACACAATGTACGTGTGTGTGAAGTCTAAGTAGGGGGTTACTAAAGTGAAAATTAAGACGCATTCTCTAGTTATTGTATTCCCATCCAACAGAGAAGGCTAATTTCAACAACAAATGAAAGAGCCTTATTACTAGACCGCGGATTATATGCAATCGCATATTTGCATATACAATTGCATATTTCAGATGTTTTTGAGGATTTTGCATAAAATGACGCATTTTCTCTGTTGGATGCATATTTCAATCTCTTTAGCTTTGAATTTCTAACTTTTTTACCTTCCTTTCAGTATTTTCTTTTCTTTAACTCTCTAAGTCCCACGCTTTGAAAAATTTATATAACCCCAGGTTCGCAGCAAAATAGCATATACGCTCTCAATTTTTTTTCGCGTGTATTTGCAACAATTTAAAGTAAGTCAGCCTACATATTAAAATTTCAGAAAGTGCTATAATGAAACAGTGCTATAATGCTAACATGACCTAACTCCATAAAAGATGTAGTTATTGTTTTGGACAGCGTCGATTCTTCTTCTTTTTTCATTGCGGAAGAAATGCTTAGAGATATGTCCATCCGAAAAGGTCTATCGATAATCGAAACACATTTTCCCTTCCTAACATCAGACATCACAAAATTAGAATATCAAAATCTGCTTCTGAGTGATGTAATGAGTCAAGTTGTAACAGTACAGGAATGCGTTGGTAAGATTCCAGAGTCATTAGGAGTAGAAATCAGCGTAAAACTTTATTTTAAATAAAAATTCAGGATTTTTGGCAGTGAATAAAATTAATAATTTTATTAATAGTGAGGGGAGTGAATTACCGGAAAAGTAGAACCATCCAAAGCGAAATATTATAAGAACTGTACAGTGACATTCGTTGTGGTTGAAAGAGCATTTTCAGCATATAAAATGATTTTAGATGATAAAAGACAAAGCCCCCTTACTCTTGAAAATTTAGAAAAACACTTAGCTGTGTATTGCAACAAAAATTAAATTACTGAAAGCAGTATAATATGAATTAAGCAGTTTTAATTCATATTATTCTTTTGCAAGTAAATACGTTTTTATTTTCTGTTAATATGTGAATATTTTTGTTATTTGGTTCCTAATTTTTAGATTTTTAGTGCATATTTTTAGATTTTTAGTGCATACTTTTAGATTTTTTTTATGCATATTTGCATGCATAATTTGTCACTTTTTAAGTGCATATAATCCGCGGTCTACTTATTACTATTTATATTACATTAAAATTATATTTTTATTAATAAAATATACTGTGCAGAATGCCGTGTTAGGACGACACATAATTGCTCGATTTGTTTTTGAATAGAACCAAGTGTTGAAAGTCCCCAAAGTACCTAAATATAGAAGCCCTTTTAGATAAGGCATTTTAAGAAACTTCCTTTTGTCCTAAAATTTCGCCTCCCGCCATTTTGAATTGGCTTCTAAGAAGCTAGCATAAACATTGTAAGTGAATGGGCTGCATTCTATTAGTTGTATTATTGTTTTATAATCAAGAAATAGCTGTATAGTATTCAAGAAATACTTGTAAAAAAGAAATTGTCAAGAAAGAGCTTGTAACTGTGCAATAGATCATTAAATTTTGGTAAGTGAAAATTTTCTGATTTTTTATTATTATTTGAAGCCAAAATAAAAATATTTTGGGAGGTTTTAAATTTCACGATGACGACTGGCTCGAGCAAATCGCGAAAATTAAAGCCTCACGAAAATAAGTGCTTTTACAGTTCCTATGTAAATTTAAATTTCCTAATAAAAAAATTACACTTCAAACTAGCAGTAAATCTAAAAAACCACACAATCAATTTTTATTCTGATTTCTTTGGATACATCAAACTCCTTTCCCTAGAAGATTAGAATTTTATCTGAAATTTTATTTGCGAATTTGTGACGGGAGGAATGAATTTGCAATCACTTTACCGAAATCTACAATTCACTGTGCAAATATTTTTTTTTTCATGCACTCCATATCATTTCTCGAAAATTGATTCTAATTTTCTTTCGGAAATCCTAGTTCCTTCGTGATTGAAACGAATGCATGATAACGATCAGATTACTGGAAGTCGAACGAACCTTTCCCCCCTTTAAATGTGCCCACTCACAGAATATGTTCAAATTTAACACGCTGCCTATATTTATTTTCTTTTTTTATATTTAAAGAACATTTTATATCTATTTACTTTATTCTATGAAAAAACTGTTTTTGAAATTACAAAATAGTCGTCGGGAATCAACTTTGTTCTTCGATAGAGATGAATATTTTTTGTGAAATGTCTGGCAGTCTTCCATTTACTTTCAAATGTTTCTCAAATATGCTTTTCCTTAAACAGTGACATTTTACAATTCCTCGTATATGCTGCACAAGATCTTATTGGTGAGTTTTCACAAAGTTAATTAGGGGAATAAATTTTTCTTCATTATTTATCTGTTTCTTGAGATAAGTATCAAATAGAAAGTATTAATTATTTTAATAAAAGATAACATTCAGTGTTGCTCAAATTATGGGTGAAAGTCTAACGCAAATACCTAATCTAAAGAGACATATTAGAAAATCGTTCTTGAAGACAGAGTAATTTCTACAAATATTCCGAAGTTAGAAGAATTTCTCGATTTTCTTGAAAAATAGTCTTGTTCTTGGAAGTCCAAATCGAAACACTTCAGCAAAAATGCATAAAAATTCCCTTGATACACTTACAAAAATCTAAATCTGTAGTAATTACGATTCAAGTGAAAACGTAAAATCATGTATACAGTGAATCTTCGATTTTACGTCCCCCGAATCTACGTTGAGCAATTCGGATGGGAAATTAATAATGTTCAAGATTTGTAAAACTATATTGTTCGTAAAATGAAGTATTTAATCCAGACAAATGAAGACCATAGGTTTCTTCAGCATCTGCAATTATTTGTGTCACAACTCAAGTGAAAACGTAAAATCCTGTATGCAGTGAATCTTCGATTTTACGTCCCCCGAATCTACGTTGAGCAATTCGGATGGGAAATTAATAATGTTCACGATTTTTAAAACTATATTGTTTGTAAAATGAAGTATTTAATCCAGACAAATGAAGACCATAGGTTTCTTCAGCATCTGCAATTATTTGTGTTCTGCTACATACAAACTCACTGATAAGAAACACAGACACATGGTTAACACTTGGCACTAAAGTCAAGGGTCATCCAAAATCTTTAGGAAAAGGCTTTTTTTCCAACACTTTGACTGTCAAAATCTTCTTGTGCCACAAGAGAACCATAGATCTATTGTTCGGTTTATGCATACTAATCATATAAGAAGCGCTGAAAAAAGGTAAGACATGTGTGATTGACTTTTGGTGTGAAGAAATATTTGACCTTGAAAATGCTGAAAACACAAAATTGCATGATTCTAAAGGTCATTTACTGCTTATACCAAGAGTGACTATGTATGAAATTAGTTGGAAAAGAAGTCTTTAGTATAATAGAAACAAACAATTCCCAGATCTAATTGATTTAAATTTTATATGTGTTTCTGTGCAAAAATGAGTTTTGTAAAAGTTGTTTATTGCTTTTATTTCATTATTTATAATCGTTGTATGCAGGAGCTCATTTCCGGCAGGATATTCGGGGCAAGCGACCGGGTCCCCAAATTATTCTTAAAAAATTTGTCAATTTTGATTTTAATTTAAAATAAGAGGCAGATAAACTAATTTTATGAAAAATAATACCATTAATAGTTACTATTTCACAGCCTTAGCATTATATGCACACAATTATTTTAGCTAACGGTATAGTCTCAGGCAATTATGCAAGCAAACGTATCATTTAGGCGTGGCCTATGTAGTGTTGTTCGCTGATCGCGAGGAAACCACACAGATGATTTTCAATCCGAAATGGTAAAAGGAAATAATAAACAATCCCTCAGGATTCAGCAATGGAGAATTCACGCACAGCATTCAAAAACAAGCTTCTCAAAACAAGCAAAATATTGCTTCCGTAAGCGCCAATACAGAACCTTATGCTCTAGCAGAACGGATGTCTGCATGTCACAGCAGTCAACAGCAAAATTAACTCGAATTCGGCTGTCCTGTGCTTCTTATGTAGATTGGCCGAAGTCTCTCGAAATTTCTCAAGACTCCAAAAAAATCCTAATCAAACGCGAATTTTGATCACGTAATAGAAATACCGTTGAATCACTAGGTTGTTGCGTAATATTAAGGCAGGGAAACAAACATTACAGGCCCCATTGGCAAAATCGCCCCCAATGTCCAAATTGTCGCCAAGATTGGCGACTTTTTCATGAAATATCACCAAATTTGGCGCTATGAATAAGTTCTCAAAAGTGAGGTCAGCTAAGATCTAGTACCAATATTTTTCGGGATTTCTAGAAAACCTTATGTTAACCAATGGGATACACACAAAACTCCATATATCTCGCGTTCTAGTTAGTCGAGTTCCACGCAACAAAATGAAAATTTAATTATTTGACGCATAGAATACGAATTTTAGACTAATTTTTATCCCTGGAAGGCAGAACACACTGAAAATTCGTAATAGTATGATGCGCCTCGATATTTTGTGTGATGAACAGCACACTTCTCCATTTTATATCCATTTCATGACAAACTTCTCAAAAACATGTCTATGCCTAAAATAATGCATCTCCTGGGCTTCATTCTAACTATATCTTCCATAATATGTCTGTAACATCTCATAAAATGGACATATAAACAGCCCAATCAAGTTTCTGTGGGCGCATTCGAAAATGTAACCGGTTGGTTTTGTCTGTTAGTTATGCCTGGTTAAATAAATGTTCGGTTATTTTTCTGTTATCCCGGACATGTTTGACTTTTTGAACACATCGGTTAATCAGAGAGGTTACCTTATTCCTGCGATTGTTTACTTGAATCCTTTGCACGTGTTGTGCTCACGTATACGCTGCAGTTGTCGCCGTTGCTTTTTTAAGATAAACTCGATGATCTCAAAAAGCACAGCTCGGAAAAAATAGGAGAAGCTTTATTAAATACTCCATGATGTACCTATGAAAAATAATAACTTTTCGATGAAACTGATAGAGGATATTTGACTTGCGCTCGAATGCTTTTTGGAGTGGGTTCAGTTTGCAACAGGGTTCTACCCCTTCATAAAATCGTTTGCAGTCATTTGGAGATACTTGCAGCTCGAAATCTTGTTCAAAATTTTGGCCAATATATTGTCAAATTTGATTTTAAAACAAGTTTTCAAAATAAATCATTTGTCGGTATGTTGTTCATTTATTCAGGAATCAACATTTCCTAATAATAACACTGCGCTTCATGAAAATCGTTCCTACAAATTCTTACGTAAAATGACATCCTGAATCTGAATATGACACCTGTTTTTGCGTATCACCTACCGTTTTCTCCGTATCCCCCCCCCCCCACCATTTTCAACAGCATTCGGAAACTTTATAGTCATGAATTTGATTTGGAAGAGGGAAAAGGATTATTTTAACTGTTAAATGTCTTCTTTTGAGAGGCTACAGAGGTGAAAATTTCTAAAATATGAACATTTATAGCTAGGGGAGATTTGGGGGATGATTTGCAACCTTAAATTTTAAGAAAAGCAATAGAAAGAATCTGAGTTTATTTTATTGCAATTTTTTCTCTTATTTTCTACGTATTAAACCTTCCAGCACCCTCCCCATTTTTTTCGTCCTAACGCTCCAAGCCAATAGCAATAATTTTAGCAAAAAGTGTGTGAAGGGAAGGAAACCGATCCTGACGCCAAAGTTGCCGCTCTAGATAAATCCCACACTTTTTTCGGAAGATGAAGGCTTAGTGTTCTGCCCTAATTTAAATGAACTGATGATAGGTTCCAGGGGGGGGGGGGGGGGGCATGGGGGTCATGACCCCCAAATGGTTTTCGACTAAGGGGCCTAGATTAACCATCCCCCCCTTAAAAAAGAGGGCCGAAAATAGGGGCCTAGATTAGCCATCTCCCGCCCCCCCCCCAAAAAAAAAAGAGGGCCCAAGTCGAGCTTGGACAAGGGACCAAAATTCAGAAAGGCCTTGATCATGTGCATACATACCACACTGTGCTGCTGAAAGAGAATTTCTCTTTAGAAGACCATTGGTCTTACTAGTTTACTTTATAATAATACTAAAGTATGCACACAATATTCTATGTACTCAGACGTTCCTCCTTGGCGGAAAAATATGCAGCCGTTTTGTAAATATGTGCGCTAATCCATATCCATGTAGAACAAGGGAAGGGGGGAGTCACAACGAGCCTGATTAAGGTAAAGGTGGAAGGGGTAGTTGCCCCAAACCCATAGTAAAAGAAAACTCAAAATCAAAAAATGGTTTATAGAAAAATGTGTGAATTGTGTGTGCGTAATTTATTACACTCGTATTCGAACCCCCCTCTTCCTTTCAAAAAGCCTTCCTCGTCTTGAGAAGCAGTCTAAGGAGCACCTATGTTTGTAAATAATTAATTTATGAAATCCAAATCTACCGTAACTGCTACAAGATCATAAAAATTATAGAGGAGGAAAGGGGGGGGGGTCACAAGGGAAGGGATCATACCTAAACAGGGCCGGATTACCCATTGAGTATGCTTCCGCTTAGCGGCTATGGGCTCCTAGGCGGCCTGCGTTACAATTTAGAAGAATAAAATTAGAATCAAACGTCATAAAAGCTATTTTAGTGTTAATATTTTTACAGCATTTGTAATTCCGAGAAAATAATTCTGATTAATTAGCTACTTTGTACACAATAAAAAATTTCCGGCATTGTTAGCCACTACACTTCTTAATTGAAGTTTGAATGAATATGTGCTAGAAAGTTTGAAGCTGACTAATTAGCTTGAAGTTTTATGTGCACATTTCAGTGATGTCCTGCATTAGACAGATCATTGTGATATATTTTGAAATTCAGTAAAGTAATGAGAATTTTTAGCACTACGTCTACTCGAAACTCGAAAGGGCTATGGTAATCATAAGAAGGCTTTTAAATAAAAAAACCTTCGTAACCCTGTCATCACACTCCATGACTATAAGCTTTTAATTATGAAATTTGTTCCATAGAAGAAATTGTTTTTCCCTTTGAAAATATCTGAAAGCAAGCAGCTCTGTAAAATTTAAATATGGGATGATACACTACACATTAGCGGCAAAAACCCTGTGTTCTATAAAACATTTTTCTCTCCGAAAACTTCTCCTCCGAAAACTCTCCATCCTTTCAGTGTCCAAAAAAATTCTAAGGGAAATCGCATTTTCAACTAAGCGCTAAGCAGGTGTTTTCCATTGACGAAACACCAATCCATTAATTAGTAGTGGCATATTTTTTTAAGTTTAAAGGTGGATATAGTGAGGGGGGTCAAGAACCATTATAAATTCTTAGCGATGCCTGTTCCTGGCATGAAAGCTATTAGTTTACCAGGGAGTTGCCGACACCCCCAAAAGCCATTTTTCAGTTCCATTATGTGTTTAACAAATGAACAGCATGTGGATTTGTTTTGGAAAAGCAAACACTTCTTGCATCTGCTTTCTGGTGTAGAACTCTCGTTGGGACTCCAGAGGTAGCAGACATAAACTATTGTTCCATTTCCATTTTAAACCCAGACAAAGTAAAAGGTTTAGTGTCGCCAATCTCGGTATTTCGGATACAAGGAACTAAACTTGAAACACATGCGAAGATTGATTGGGGACAAACAAGTCTGCATCTGCAAGACTCGAAAGTTGTAAGAAAACGCCAATCCGATGATTTAAAGCGAGCAGCTCCACCCGCAGTGGACAATGGACAAGGAGAAAAGTGAAAAGGGGAAAAACAATATAGCCCCCCGCCCTGCCCTGAAGATCCGAAGAACTCTACACTAGAGCATAGCCCACTCACGATGGCCTGGAAGCGCGAAAGTCACGTGATCATCGGAACCGAACTTTTTCGAATCAGTCAGTTCAATTGTGTTGACTTGTGCTTGCACATATGAAACGTGCAAGCTATGTGCACGTTTTATTCAAATTGTTTAAATATTTCGCTTGCATTTTACGGAATATTGAAAAAATATGTGCGCTGTGATGTGTTATATACTTATATAACGAATTGTGCTTAGTATGAGTATGGATTTTTTGTGATTAATAGGGATAATTGTTCTAAGGATAACTTCTCAAAAACCAGGTAAGCTGCACTTAGATTTTTGTCATTGTTTATATACGTATTGATTTAGTGAGCACATTTTATGTTTAAAAATTCCACTATTTTGGAGGATTTTAATGACTATGTAGAAATACATTATCGTTTATTAACTTTTTTGCAGTAACTGGCAGTTGGCAGTAAACAAATCGTCTTGTTTAAAATGGGTCTTCACTGCAATGTGTATGGATGCAAATCAAATTACGATAAGCAGGAGTCGGTCAATACATTTTCTTTACCTAAATCTGATAATTTAAGGGCAGAATGGTTGGGAAGAATTCCAAATGATTTAAGCAAATTAAAGCATCCTGTAATTTGTATAAAACATTTTGACGAATACCAAATTATAAGGAAAGATCGTGTCGTGTATAAAGGTGAATTTAAGGAATATGAGAGGAAAATCCCGAAACTTGCTGAAAATACTGTACCGTGTATTTTCCCAAATGCGCCAGCCTATTTAAGTACAAATAAACCCAAAACACATCAAATAGCTGATGTTGAAGAAGAACAATTTTTGCAGGCTATTCAAGAAAGTCTTCTTGAGCAAAAAAAATATGTTGAACGTAATCAGTTAAAATGTTTGCAAGATGTAAAAGATCATCTGCAAAATTTAATTCCAAAATTAAAACACTAGTGGAGTGGAATATCCGGATGAGCAAATATTTTAAAAACCAGAAACATAGTGGACTATACTATAGAAGTGAAATAACTGATCGCTTACCTAACGAGATTACACAGGAAAGACTAAATGGAGAAAGATACGGTAAATACATATTTATATATATATATTATATTTTTATTTATTAAACAGATAAAATTTCCTGCTTTGATTATTTTTTTAAATAAAAAATGTATATTTTATGTTATCATAATTTTTCAATGGCACGGAAAAAAAAAATGTTTTTAAAGTATTAATACGAGTCTGCTCCATATGCAAGACAATAGTTTATTATTAACTTAATTTTAAAAAATATAATTTGATGAATATTTTAATTACATGAAGATAAATTATATTATGTGTAACTTTACAGTTTTAATTTTTTGAATAGATTTAAGATTTTTAAAAGTAATTTTAAAGTAGGAGTTTCTAATTTTAAATTAAGAATTTTAAAATGACTGTAAAATAACGTTAATTGTCACTATCATTTGTGAGCTTGGATATGAAATAACGTTTAAGAGGCATTGCAGAGGCAAATTGGGCAGGTCGTTCCCATCACCGTCTCAGAATTTCATGATTTTCTTTTATTGTGTTGCCTTACCCTAGGAAAGAACAAATCTGAAATATTTTTGATTTACCTCTTTTAGTTTTGGAGTTATTATCAAAATACACCAGAGGAACAACGTCGAATTAATTTAGGGCCATTTTTGCCACTTTATTATCTCGACTGTGACTGGCTCAGAGGTGCTTCAGAGAATTTTTTCATTTTATCCTATAATATACCTTGTATATTAACATGTCAAATTAAAAATTCATTCGAAAATTGTCAGATCCCCAAATTAGGGCCCCCCAAAATACCCTCAATTTCATAAAAAGTACAGTTTTAAGAATGCTTTAAATCTTGGCTCTGACGTGATACAGAAAAAATGTTTGCACAGTGCAGTTATATATCTTCATATAAACAGGGATGAAAATCTTCCGCTTTTCGGCGGATTTCCGCTTTTTTGTTTTTTTCGGTTAACTTCCGCTTTTTGTGAATTTTTTAAAAGCTTTTCTCCGCTTTTTCAATTAGAAAAAAAAATCGCGATTATCTAGAATTTTTTTCCTTATCTGAATGCATTGTTTTTGTTGTTTTATTTTCACTAACCGGGTAAGTCAAAATTTGTAGTCCCCACGTGGCGAATTTACTTTCATAAGTGAAGCCTGCAAATTCCTTTACCAGTCGCCACTAGAGACCCTATACTTCGTCAGAGACCCGACACGAGTGAAATAATTTCTGATTGGCTGAAGCGGAGAATCAGCCGCCGCGGGCTATGGATGAAAATCTTCCGTAGAGTTAGCATTGTGGAACGGAGTGACTTCGGAAAAACTGCTGTATCTAAGCATTAAATAACCAGTCTTATGTTTTTCCTTTCAATTTTCCGAATCTGAAATACTTCCTTAATGCATAAAAATCACTTTTTAACTAGAAATCCGAAATTAACTACTATTTTGAAGCGATTATTTACGTAGTTTCGCTTTCGAGCTGTCATCGGAAGCTTGAATTTTAAGTCTTATCTTACGCTTTCCTTGTTTGAATTTTACAATAATATTGTTTTAATATTTATTTATGTTATATGTGGGCATATCATGCTTTAAATTAATTAAAAAATCCTTCAAAAGCTTTGTATTTTGTACTTTTTTCCATGATTGCGCCGGACTGCATTTGGCGAAATGAATACAGACGCCAAACTGCTGTTGGCTACCTTTTACTCGGCGCGTTTCATCTGAGTTTTTCGCTTTGAGTCAAAATGTTTCAGTTTCAGTTATAAATATTTAGATAAAGCAATATTTTTCTGAAATCGTAGCTCACTAGATATCAGTCTCTGAAAAATATTTACTGGCATGAGTTGTTTCAAGCACTATGGAGAAGTTATTCAGCCGTTCAAAAATGTACGTGTTATTGAGGTGTAATTGAATATTTACTATTTACTTTTCAATTTTTGCTTTTTGTACTGGTAATGGTCTTTTGGTGTAGTGTGACTGATTTTTACGGAGTTTTTTTTTTGGGGGGGGGAGGGGGGGGACAGGAATGATTTGGGGGGATTTTTCTTCTATCGATGGTTCCTTTTGAATTTCCAAACAAATATTCAAAATAAAAAGATCTTGACGCAAAATTGGGAGCACGTGCCCCTTACTGTATATTCTAACGGCATATTGTGCTTTAACCCATATTATCGCAACAAATCTACTAATAATACCTATTACTTTCATCTTCGTTTCTTCCCCGTAAATGCATAATTTAAATATTTAAATCCTCCATGTTTCGGCAGAAGAAAATAGTTTACTTTAAACTCGTTTCTTTGCGAATTTACTTTGATATAACGTAAATTTTATGGCATGCCGTATTTACTCGCGTAGTAGTCGCAATTTTTTGCCATTTTTCTTGGAGAAATTAAACTATTATGCGAGGAAATACACTACACAATATTCTACGCTCTAATGTTAAAACATTACTAGTATAATATTAATTACTAAGTTACCAAATACTTCCAGATTATCTGCCGTATGTTAAATAGTTCTTTCGTCAGTTACACACAAAAAAGAGGCATTTTTCTTTTTATAGTAATATTTTTACAGACATAAATGAAGATGAAATACGTGGCTGCTACTTTTATGTAGGGAAAATATTTTGACGATTTTTTCTGCTTCAAAACAGGAGTGCGACTGTAATGCGAGGGCGACTACTACGCGAGTACAAACGGTAGTTTTAATCTCACGCTATTTTTAATTTAAGAAGTCACGTTCCTGACTGCCGTAAAAGGAAAACCCAGTTAATTCGCCCAGTTAGATTTTTTAACGAAGTAACATTAAAACTTACTAAATATTAAATTTAAAAATAAATCTTCTGTTAATTCTTAATATTTCACCTATCATTTAAACTATCCATCAGTATATTCAGTTTTTGAAACCAATGTAAATTATAGTCAGAAATGATCCATGCTCCCAATTGGAAACAGAGTGAAAATTGTATTAAAATCTTCGCCCATTTAAATAACTAATGCGCTTTAACTAATGCATTAGAAGATAAAATATGCAAAAGAACTGATATAAAATATGCCTGGATGTCAATGTCATCTGTAAAAGGTTAACAACATTTAGAAGGAAAGAAAAGTAGAATTGTTCAGCACAAATATATGTATTTGTATACATTTAAAACTGACAAATGAAGTTATTCATGTGAACTTAATCATAATTTACTTCTACAACAACATTATAGGAAGCATGCTTGAACAAAAGAAAAAAAATCAGTTTTCCATTATTTAAAAATTAACCAATGCCAATATTCATATAAAGTAAGGGTTTACAAATATGAATTAATAAACAAAAACAAACAAACAGACAAAATGTAAGGAGAATAATAATACATTGTTATGTGACAGCACTTCAATTTGCTGCACTGCAGTTATTGCTCCGTACTCATTGTATCCATAATTGAACGATATTATGCATGCTCAGCGAAAAATAAAACTCGCCCGCTTCGCGAGTAACGGCCAACTGGGGGAAAACCGGTTGCCGTAGTTTGGATGATTTTTCTGCCGTGGATGATTTTCTGAGCATGCGCACTAAGACCGTGTCGTATCTCTACCAAGTTCAGTATCTCTAGTCGCCACATACTATTTTCCCCCTTCTCTTCCACGGCCGTTTTTATGAATGGAAAGTAAAACAGAGAGAGGAGGTATTCAAGCAGATGTTCGTGACAGAAAACAACAAAGCATGATTGATTTCGGCATGGGTGAGGTGTAGCTGGATTATTGTAGATCAGGGTTTCCCAACCTTTTTAGCTGGCGGGCCCCTTTTTCAGGCAAAAATTCACGGCGGACCCCCCCCCCCCCACCCTCCCCAGAGTTTTCAGAAAGTCGAGCATCGGCACTAAACTACCTGCGGGTCAACACTTGGGAACCGCAGCCGCTGTTCAAAGGTGGCCACGGACCCCCTAGAAAGAGGCGGCGGACCCCTAAGGGGTTCGCAGACCACACGTTGGGAAGCCCTGGTGTAGATCATTGATACAAGGGATTAGTACCACTTGACCATTAAGTTGAGATAAGGTGACACATCCGTTTTCTAGAAATGTCCAGTTTTTACAAGAAGGTAATGCAATAATTGAGTCTTCCTTCACCCCACCTCCCGGAAAAATCATTAGCAGTCCCCGATCAGTTGTGGTAGATGGTCTGTTGGCCTGGCTCACGGTGCTGAGAAAATGGCTACTTTTAGAACTGATATAATCAATCGTTCAGAGGAAAACGATCTTCAAATAATTGAGAAAGGAATTAAAAACGCATGGAAATGGGATTGGTTAGAGAAAGAAGTAGAAGGGAATTTTCTTAGAGAAAGTATCCGAAAAATTAAAAAAACAGGTTCTGCTTATTGTGTTTCATGTCAGCAAGAACTGAAGTATGGAACAAGACATAGGCGTAATCTGGGGGGGGGGGCAATTGCCCCTGCAGTTGTAAAAATTGCCCCCCTAGTCTAAAAAGTCAGGGGCAAAGTTAGCGAAGTTATGATTTTCAACACAAATCATGCATTTATAACCTAAATATACTATCAGATTCTAAAAAAATAAATAAATAAATAAAAAATAAAATTCCCCTGCAAAAATCAAGAAAAGAATAGAGTCACAGAAGCTTTTCAACCTAACAAGAACGATGGCAGATTCTACTAAATCGCCAAGCTAGATAATTTCTCAGGAAAGCAAAAATCAAGGGGCAGCGATTTTAAACTTGTCTGAAATCAATTGTTCAGCGTTAGAAAAAAAGACCTGTTGCTGTAAATAGTGAGCAAAAAGAGGTCATTTTCACAGGCAATGCCGCAATTAGAGTTTATGTCATCCTGGGCAAACCATAATTAGTGTCGTGTGCATGGGCGCCCATAGTAATTTTCCTAGGGGGGGGGCAAACTTCAAAATTTTTTTCTAGAAGGGGGCAAATTTCAAACTTTTAACAAGTTTAGTTCTGTTTTTGTCATTTGTTAACATCATGAGACATTAAGTTAAAACTTTACGGGGGGCAAGGTGGGGAACTCCCCCTTATGGGCGCCCATGGTCGTGTGCCCCCTCGCATGGAGCCGCGCCCCATCCCAAGAAACTATAACTGATTTTGGCATTCCTTTTAGAATGTCTCCCGGTGCTTGTCCCCGCTTATCCCCCCTTTAGTTGCCGCCCTGTCACAGATTGGGGCCAGTTTCTCATTTATATTTTAGTGAACCTAATTTTGGTATTTGTAGGTCAGTAGCAGAGAGACAACACACTTTTATGATCGTGCACAACTTACTTGACTTGACAGACGACTAATTGCGAATTCAAATGCGACGCA
>JAWZYV010019994.1:0-22432 GCA_038373885.1 Cheiracanthium punctorium | reverse complement strand
TACAATGGGGATGCTCGCGAATTTAATTGTTAAGTGATAGGAAATTTTTTTGGACAGTTTAGTTCGTGAAATATTTTATTATTTTTACTAATTTACTTATGTCTATCCATTCACTGTCCTACAATATAATAAATAGGCTTGAACAGCTGTATATGAAGTATCAAATATATGGAGTCAAGGGTAACAATGCACAAAATGTAGTGTTAAACGCTTTATTACGGTTATACCTCACACAGCATTCCGCCAAATGCGCCAAACTGTCAAATACCGTTTCCCCACCTTCTTCCGCAAATTCTTGCTGCTTGGACAAAAAAAAAAAAAAAAAAAAAAAAAAAAAAAAAAAAACCTTTATAGATGGTCCCTTATGCTGTAGAAAAGGAAACCGGGGAAGGGGGGGGGGCAAAGAAGGGAAGTGAGGGTCAATTCTGGGGTCAAGGTGACGGTTGACCAGAAGCACTGGAAAAAAGACTCATTGTCTGCTTTGTACGTGTTTCGCTTTCCCAAGAAAATATCCCCTTATTCCTTTACTTCTCTTTTTGGAGATTCCAATTTGTTTTAAAATGAGATTCCGTTTGCTACAAATAGAGCTTTGCGTCGAAGTCAAATAAATATTTGTTTATCAAACATTCATAAGACTTTAAAAAATAAAACCCTCATTTAGATATTCTTTCTTTCACTCATTCCATTCCATAATGTTGTAATGATATAAAATTATTTTCGCAAGAAAATTCATTTACATGTTTTTCTCGGAATAATTACTCAAATAAATTAATCTAACTTGTATTTTAAAATAATATCAATCGAATTAGTGAAAAGGATTCGGTTGAAATTTATTAGGTTTTACTGTATAATAATAAAATTTTGTCTTAAACGGAAATAAATGTTCTTCCATTGACGCAGTTTTCCATTAAACAAAAGTTATATCCAGTGTTGCATACAGGGAAAAGGCTAAGGCGCTTGAGCGCCCCTCCTCCCCCTTTCCAAAGACATTTCTAAAGGGTAGCATTTTACTTTAATGTGCATTTTGCATAGGGGAAATAACCTTTTATTCTAAATTCACCCCTTCCAAAACAAATTACAATACTTTAAAGTGATTTTTGTTTTATTGCATATCGTGTTTAGGTCACAAAAGTTTTGCAGTATTAGGTATTGCCCAATAAATGCAGGATTTGTTTCACCTTAGTTTTTACCTGAAAACACAATATCTAACATGAACAAATTTACTATTACCTTAAAAAACATACAATTATTATATTTACATACATAAATTTGCATTAGCAGCGTTGTTAAACATGTAATAATCAAAGTTGTTTATTAATATTTCATTTATACGTCGTTTTAGTTTGCATCACAAAGACATGTCTTTGCAGCATCCGGCCAAGGGATTGCTTCGGGTTTCCCCCCTTTCACAAAGCCCGCACGTGCATGGCTACGTAATAAGGGACCATATCTAAGGTTCAGGTCTGAAATTCTTCTAGATTTCGGTACCGTACGGAGGCAATCAATCATTTTAATGGTTCTTCTTGCGTTGCATTGTATTCTCCCCTTTAGGATTACTGGGATGCTGTGTGAGGGAACACCCTTTATTACACAGCAAAAGAGTACAATGTAAGGCTTTTAAGTATCACAAGAAGTGTTCAAAATTGCGGGCATTCATATGAATGCCGCTACAACATCTACGCGACATGAATTGACGAACAAAGCCAAATATTCCTTTCATTTCGCTGATTGCAGCAGCATCATTGGAGATTCGTGCTGCCAGGTCCATTTCAGAATTTACGGAATGGTCATGCACAATGCTTTTCGTGGCACAACAGAGAAAATAATGAAGAGGAGGGCAATCAGTAGTTCTGGGAGGCCAAGCGACGGGACCACCACGCTTAATCCATTTGTTTCCAAATATCCTGTCCACATGGTCACGTATACACCTTGCGAAATAAGATGGCGCCCCATCATATTGGAACTACCTTTCCTCTCGGAACGTGTACGGAGACATAAATGAGCATTTCTGGAAGTACAACTTGAAAAAAGACGAGATACTTGGAAGCACCCGATCGTGGTGATAAAACGTGTCCGGCCCGAATGAACTGTCCCTCATGATACCCTCCTATACAACTAACAGTCAACCGTTGCTGTGCGGCCGGTGACGGAGCCCCCGGGAAGGGAGGGGGAGAGTAGACAATTACAAGGCGAGCCTGGGTACTGAACGCGTGGAGGTGTTGTGACGTCACAAAAGAGGATGGACTTTTCTCCGTTAGAAGCATTAGAATCATACGGAAAAGTAGAAGAAACTAAGATGTTTTGTGCCTTTTTTGGATACTAATGGTAAGTCAGCAATCTCTATTCTTAATACGACATACTTTATAATAGTTATTAAGCTATAGAGTACATAGAAATATAAAATTGACGTATTTTGCGGTAGTTTTATTGATTTCTGTTCTTTTGTTCTAGCAATCCCTATGCTTACGTTTGCTGCGTCCCAGGCTGTAAATAAAGCTAATTACAAAAGAGGAGAAAATGTAAAAGTTTTCACTTTTCCCAAAAAACGAAGAAAAGCGGGCCGAATGGACTAAAAATACTCCAAGAAAAAATTGGTCCCCAGGGAAAAATACGTATGTTTGCATTGAGCATTTTCGAGATGAAGATCTTTTAAAAGACGATGCTATTTTAAAATCAGATGGGGCACTTTTAACTGTAAAAAGAAAGCATTATAAATTAGAACCGAATGCTATCCCGTGCATTTTTTCGAGCTTACCAGCCTATATATCCGATATTACCAAAAAACAAGAAAGAACTGATCCTACTAAAAGAAGAGAAAACTTTTAGGAAAAAGATATTGAGGAAACCCCAAAAAAATAATGCAAAGGAAAATATAAATTCTTTTCAAATTAAGAAATGTATCAAGAGTTTCATGGCAATTCTATGTTAAGAAAATTTCACCATTAATTATAAATTAAACGCAGATCCCCTTCCACTGCACATACCAAGTAGCTTAAGGTTTAATGCGGATCTCATGGTTGATTTATTTATTTAAAAAAAAAAGAGAGAGAGAGAGAGAGAGAGAGAGAGAAATCTATTTGCTGGATACTTAGAAAAACAAAAATATAGAAGGTATTTATTAAAGAAATATTTCCAATTAAACGGTTTATCGGAATTTGTTGAAAATTCTGAAATTAAGTATGAACACAGATTCGGAAATTAACTCAAAAAAGAAAATGTATTACTGCAATGCTAACAACAATAACAAAAAAGTATATGTATTACTGCAATATATTTTACATGAAAACCCCCTGAGAGCATTTACGCAGTTTTACATATTCAAGAGTTATACTCACTAATTTTTAAAAATATTTAATTATGTATATTTCAAATGTCTCAGTGTGATATTTGAAAGTCTTATATAGAAAAAACTAAAGCAAACACTTGTAGTGCTTTCATGAAAAACTTTATAGTATTTGTAAGGTTTGGGTAATAAAAGCTTTTACTTTTTATTTTCTTGTTTTTTGTGCTTTAATTGCTTCTAATAAAATTTGACATTAGGAGTCTGTATAACATAATTATATATAGTATGCATTGTACAAGTTTTTAAAATATTAATTGTGGAAATTTCTGATTATATTCCTCGTGCTACTAGTGTTTATTGACATTATTGATCATATTGACATTATTGATCACATTTTTTCCATAGAATTCAATACAAACTCTTTGAAATCCCATCCTCTCTTGTGACGTCACGAAATGCCTTAAGATGACTATTTATGAATCTGGATATTTTTAACATCAATTCTCAAAAAGCTTATTAAAACGAAGCAAAACTAAATAGTGTATTTCAGTTTTTAAGTAAAATTAATAAAAATTGTTATTTTTACTTAAAAATATATTTACTTACTTAAAAATATGACTTTATGCTTATACAACGTATAAATTTAATCCATATACATATTATTTTAGATAAATGATAACATTGAGTAACCATTATATTATTTAGAATGTATTTGCTAGCCCGAAATGCAAAACATACTGCATACAATGCTGAAACTGCTTTAAATTCAGTACCAATTTATTTCATTAATTTCTGACAAAAAATATTGTTGATTCACTATTATTTAAGAACAAAGTGTTGTAAAACGAGAATGCTATTTCAATGCGTCATAAAAAATTAAGCTACTCGTATTTATTGGCATTATTAATTCCATTTCTTCCATTGAACTCAATGCAAACTGTTCCAAATCCCATCCTTTCTTGTGACGTCACGAAAACCAGTACCCAGACCCCCTCTTGCTTTCTCCTCTCTTTCTTCGCGGCGACCCCGCCGGTGATCGGTTCCGAATATGTTGTGGCCCACATGGCGTGGAAGGGTAATCATTAAGGGTAATCATCAACGGACCCTCTTCGAATGTGGGTGTTCGTACTGTTCACGGCCGCCCAATATAATGTAACGTGACTGTGAAGGATCCCCGTTTCTAATGTATCTATGTAAAGTATGTAAATTTCTAATGTATCCGAGCAAACGTTCGTTAATTTCTTTCGCTCCTCATTGGATACCTTTCCCGGTGCAATCGAACAGCGGCGAGTCCATTTCCATCTGCTAGACCATAGATCACATATGGACAACATCCGCCTCCTCCGCGGAAAATATCAAAACTCCATATAAACCAATCAAAATCCCATATAAATCCCAATTATACAGACCGTAACTTTAATAATATCCTAAAGTTTGGCCCGAAACTTTTCCAGAAGTTGCCCTTAACTGCCGTAGATGAAGTGGATGTCCTCCAACTTAATATTTGTGAAACGATTCATGCTGATCCAACACAGTCGACTCTAAAATGAGCATTAGCTGCCAACTTTTGCTCTTTTTACAGGAGATTATCTACTGCTATATATATATATTGTTACGAAATAATAACTAAATTCGCTCTTGCATCACATGCTTCGTCGTGAAACTAGTTTTACAGGCATAATAGCGACGTCCTAAGATAATGGTAAACCTGCGAAAGTAACCCCATAAATAGTCTTGGCAACGAACTTGGAGATCGACTTGGCGACGTATTTGGTGACAAATGGTGGCTTCTAGGGAGGATTTTTCCATAATATTCTGATAACGTCATAACCTCTATAAAAGCGCTTGTTTCTCTCCGCACAGTAAAGTAATAGACCTGGAAGCAGCGCGGTTGACTCTGTGATATGAACAGCGTTATTGTTATGCTTATTTGTGATTTTCTTTAGCACATGTCATTGATTCTTGTATTATTTTGAGTTATTGGGCTGCGAGCCGTAGACTAAAGTGTTATTTTTGTTTATTGTGCTCATTTGGCTGCTTTAGAATACACCCAAGTGGCAAATTTCGTAACAATATGTATATATGCAGTAGTAGTTTAAGAAAATCCAAATTCTTAATGTGAAACAAAACTGTTTGAAAATTTGGTGGATAATCTTTCGAAAAAAGGGTAAAAGACACACGTGCCAACCTTAGCAGCTCGCGTAGTGTCATCTATCGATTTTCGCCCATACTTTCGCTTATACTCGAGGTGTAGTTATGATTCCTAAAGATACTGTGGACCTTTCCTCCAAGTTTGTACACGAAGTTCTAGGATGGGATGTTAAAGACGACCACCACAGGAAATAAATTTTGCGGGTTGCGAAAAGAATTTGAAAGGAAATTATATCTTGCAGACTGCTTTGGTCTTAGTTATAAAATTGCTTTATGGGCTGCATTTTAACCAGCCATTCACATGAAATCTAACATTTATTCAGTCATTTGTAATTAAGCTAGTAATTTATAAAATACTTATTGGTGTAGCTATATTGTTTTGTAATAGCAAATGTGTAAATTAGAGCTAGAAAGTGATGAAAAAAAAAAGTTTTGACTATCTTTTCATTAAAAATGCCGACTGTGATTACCCATTTGTAAATTTATTTGATTTAAATTGTTTCGTTAGAAATGACATTTTAATTACAATGTAACCCCGTTAAAAATATTCATTATTTTATTAAAAATGTATTTTATCTGAAAAATGTACTTAATTAAATATGGAACGGCACATGTTGACGCTTTTCTAAATTAAAACATGGTTATTGAAAATAATTATATTAATTAGTATCTACATCTCCAAATCTATATAAAAAGCACACCCTCTTTTTAATCAATTATTTGACTTTTAGAATACACGTTAACTGCGTTTTAATTACCAAACAAAATTCAGACAATGTTACCTATTGCAGAAGATGATTAAAGAGATCGGATGAATAATACATGTGCCTCTTTTTTTAATTAGTCATTCTTATCCAGCATATCATAATATCGTCGAGGCAAAAACGAAAAGATTAATGTCATTAGTTTTTTTTTTCTATCTTTGGAAAATCCGAACCACCACAAAGAAAATCGATTACAAGTTTTCTGCAGCGTGAAACACAACAAAACTTCTTTCGCTTTCGGTGTGTGTGTGTTTTTAGGTTTTTATATTTACTTTCCATAATAAGATTTCGGTAATCGATAGCCAGGGCTTATCCGGCATTTGAATCTGGAAAGAATTATTTTCTATTAAATGAAACCTAGTGGAAGCTTGGCTTAAAGACGCAGATGGTACCCTCATCGAATTGCATGCGAATAAAAAGGACACCGGATTCAGATGCGATAGGGTACTTTTTTTCCCCCTCGTTCGAGATATTTTGTTTCTTATATAGGGATATAGGGAAGTAAGAGTGATGTACCCTGAAAATAAAACGTTTTTTGACACGGAAAAAGTTTGTCTGACTTATCAGGAATTGCGGAAATATCTAATCTAGGAAACGCTACTAAATTTCTTTAAAATCGCTTATTACTATAATTACTGTTTTGGTTTCCTGGATACCTAATAATATCATTAAACACCACAAAGAAGTAGACAGGGAGTGGGCAACGAGGGACCAGGTCTCTCCCGAAATTTGAATTTTTGTTGATTGGATATCAATAATCAAGCCTTTTAGTGAAAAATGTTTTCTTTTCTAACTGTTCGGCAATCTTCGAAATTTTTTCTTTCAATGGCGAATCACTCTTTACGCCCCATGTCTACATGTAGCAACATAAGAACGTGACTATGGTATAGTTTCAGTGTTTATCGTCAGCCACTCTTTGAACTAAAGCAGTGTGACTATATATGTTTGTATTACAGCGACTTAATTACACCGGAGTCACACTATGACGTCGCTGCTCTGGAAATACATACTCTAAGATAACCTAACTTTTGGGATGAAATGCATGATTCACCACGTCAATGCTTTCTTTCCTAAAAAACCTACCGTCCGGGAGAAAAGCATTATCCATTGCGTATTGACCAGATGTGATTATGTTATGGATGCGTTATGGGTCAGTCGTTGCTTGTTGTAAATAAACTACATCAAAAGCTTAATGTAGATATCTCAAAACTTCGAAATTCAGCCATTTATTTCTTTTGTATTTGAATCTTATGGCGTGAACTAAATCCCTGAGAAATTTGTAGATTTTAAGATACATTTACAAATGCAACCAAACTTCACTGATCATTAAAGATTGGCAACACATTCCCATCATATTCGTCGTCTTTTATCATTTTTATTCGAAGATAATTAATTGTTTCTCCAATTTATAGCCAGGTAGTAGTTTTGCATTGAAAAGCGCGTTCTTGTTGCGAAAAATGACAGTTGTTTGAACTTGATGATCCCTCTTACACAACAGCAATTTGGAAATTGGTACAAAAATTTGAAGATTATGAATCAGAAAACCGCAGTGCTTGAACGCAGCGAAACTTGCAAGATTATTCAAAAAAAAAAAAAAAGAAAACGAATGACTACCGGTAAAGAAATCTGAAGTGGACATGTTCTGAATCATTTTTCAGTATTAGAGGAAGGCAACCTTAAGGGAAAATCTTGTATAAAAAACATACACGTTTATATGAAACTGTTACCCTTTGCTAGCATATTTTACACTATATTTTGCATCATAAAAATATTTTAATAATACTTTAAAAGAACAATGAGTAATAAAAAAATAGAATTTTGAAAAGTGTTCAAATATAATTTTACCCTTAACCAAAGGGCAAAATGATTATTTGTTTAAAAATAATTATAAATTGTTTTTATCACCAAAATAAAAAGATGTAAAAATAATTATGACTATACATAGTGAAATAAAGCAAGTTTTACAGTCAAATAGTATACATAATTTATTTTATGAAAGTTTTAAAATAAAAGATTTGTCACCAATAAAATGAAATACTTAAAAATTACAATTAAAAAATAATGGCCTACAATAGACGCAGAAATAAATTAAATAATGTATTGGGGAGTCACGCATGTTGAGAACGGTTGAACGGATGCCATGACAGCTAATACCCGGTTCTGAAATTTATTCAACAAATGAATCATATGAAGGCACAAGGCGGTTGCCAATTTTCGGTCATATTACTGGATGACCCCGACAAACATAACGCACTTAGGATGTGTATTTCCCATCTAAAAACATACAACTTCAATAAACAAAGCCATATACATAAAAGATAGTTTACCTAAATAAATAGGAAAGTCAGTTCTCATCTTATAACACATGTTATAAAACCCAATTTTTCGAAGAATTCTGTTGAGACGTGTAATGCTGTGATTGCTTGAATGTTGCCATTGCTTCTTCTTCACCTGGAACAACTGGTTTATGAATTACTCGGTAGATATCACTGCATGTTATAAAGAAAACATATGTGGATCGTTTTGCCCGCTAGGATCATTTTGAGCTACCTACCCCTACATTGAAATATATATTTAATAAAATTAAATAAAAAGGACACTTTTGCTTCAATTCTGTTAGATTTATTGAATTTTTAAAAACTGCGTGCTTTAGGAAACAGAATTAGCACAATCCGTGGTCATAATTAAATTTCTACAAAGTGCACCTTTCACCTAAATCGGGTCGCAAATTTCTATCTTTATTGGTACATGCACTTGTACACGAGTTTCGCGGGGGAAAAAAGCAAATTTAGCAAAGGAAATGAGTTTGTCTTCTATAAGTGATCAAAAACTAATAAATAAATGATAAAATTTTTAATCCGAGTTAATCGATTTCTATGTTTTTTTTTTCCGTTTTACCATGCAAGCCTCCAGTAGTTACCCGTGATGATTTTTCTGACATCTTTTGATCCATTTTGTGTACAATATAATCCAAACACCAATGTTGGAGGCGTTCAGTTTTAAGTAGAAAAGGGATGCCTATTGGATTGTATAGTTTAATAATAGCTACGATGGGCGATAAACATTTACCTTGCATGCAGATAGGCCTGTTATACCGCCTGAGTAAATTATTTTTTATGTTTAGGATGTAAAATTTCTGGTTTTCAGTTAGCTAAAATTTTCATGATTTTCTATCGTTGCAACATTTGAAATATATGTATCATGGAGAAATCAGTGTGGCCTTCTTTAAGTGCACGTTTTATATTTATTTTTTAAGTAATATTTCCTTTTAAATTTCCCACCAATTTATAGTTCTATATATTAATGATTAGAAATTTTGCATGATAAGTAATTTAAAACCTGAACACATATTGAAATGATTTGAAAGATTTTTTTTATTAAGACTGGTTACCATACATTTCTTAATTTTTTCAAAAAAAGATTAATAACAGCACCTAGGATACGTGCATGTTTAAATAATTGAACTGTTATTTCACATTTAGTTTTTGTTTCGATTTAAGAAAAATACCCCTTTTGCTTTAAAATTTTGTAGCTATAAATATATCCCACTATTCAAAAAGAAAATTTCAGACAGAAATATGATTTAACAATGACAAATATTACACCAAAAGTTTTTACAAAGGCTGAAGTTTCAGTACCCCATGAATAAAGTTTGACAATATGGGAAAAAAAAAACTGGAAGCCTTTTTAAAACGAGATATATTTTACTTGTGTTCGGACCCAGACAAAACAAGTAAGCATAAAGCTGAGAAACATGAGGGAGTGAAACGAAAATAGAATTTTTCATTGAATTCTATGGGTTCTTTTTTTCAATGTAGATGCCATTTTTTGTATATCTGTACTTTATCATTTTTTATAAGAAAATGTTATGAAAGGAAGCATGAGCTATATATCGAAGAATGCATTCTTGCTCGTTGAATGTTTGTCGAAAACATCTTTTTCAAATAGACTGTTTCATTAAAAAATTACTTTTCAAACACATTCCCTTCATCGAAATCTGTAGGAGCTGAAATTTGGAGCAATAAAATTATATTTTGTCGATATTATATTTTGATCAAGAAATAATAATAATAATAGAAATAATAATGCAATAAACATTCAGTTTTTCTGGTTATTCAATACTTGTGAGACCAATACAAGGCACTATTTTTTTGAGAGGCGGAGTAGGATAGTGTTAAAAAACTACAAATGTAACAGAACTATTTTACCGAACGCCACCTAGTGGCAACTAGAACAACTTACTTTAGTCAAGCTCCAGCTGCGTTGCCAATAGGTTCACAAAAATTAGGTCTCTGGAACTCGAAAGTTAAAATTAAATGATTTGTGATCTATTTTCGTGTATTTTTGACTGTCCCTGTGCTTTGTAATGCTAGATATGATTATTAAATAAGTTTAGAGCCGTCCGATGTTTCTTGATGTTGTTTATAATTACCTCTGGCTAACTGAGTACTGGCACCAGTTCCTCCATATATTTGACATTTCATATACAGCTATGACAAATCACTTCAATGGGTTCTGTTCGAAGACTGTAATTCCACAATATTATACAGTAAATACTCAGCGATAGTTCAATAATTAAAATACTTTAGTAAACAAAGCACAAAAAAATATAAAACGAAACTTTTGGCTGCCGCAATTTTAACTGGGAATACATTTTTTAATTTTTGTTTTATTCAGAAAAAATACTTGTGCTTATAAGTAAAATATCAACATTACTGTTTTTCTTTCTTTAAGTAATAAAAAATACCCTTTTGCCATTTTTAATGTAAATTTTTGTGCTTAACTCATACCCACTATCCTTTTTTTTTCTTTGAGAAATTCTGTTAAGATTAAAAAATTACCTACTATACCCGAAATCTATCGACATTCACATTTATAAAATTCGTAGCTTTGCGCAAAATTATTAACACTTAAACAAAGTTCAAAAAGACCAATGAAAGTTAATGCCGCGGACCGTTCTCGGTAAGTATGATTAACTTTATTATTAGTATGATGGCAAGTCAGGTGGTAGACGTACCAAAAACGGTCTGAGGCATTACCATTTCATAGGTTTTTTTCTAACCTTGTTCCTTTCAATGTGAGCATTACCGTGCACTAAATGCTCTGTGTAAAACATGAATTTCCCGTTATTCTCTTTCAAAAATTAAACGAAATCTCATGCCTCGAGCTGTTTATTTTATACGCATATCCTTTAGATTTGTTAGGTAAATAAAGACATTACTAAAACGATATTAATTTTGTTGCAAACTTTCTAATGTAAAAGTTAATTTTCTCTATGGCACAGTTAAAGTATTTGATGTCTATTTATTAATTTTTGAATAAGGAAACTGCTTTAAAAACACAAATCTTTAAATGACCATATGTTTTATGTTCCATATTTAATTTTATGCAAAACTATGCAGTCTGAAATAAACCACATTACAGTTCATAAATTTCGGAATGTATTCATATTGCACTCCGAAATCACTTTTGTTTCATTGTTTAGTAATCATTTGCATAATATACAATTAAGCAATACATATCCATCCATCATCTACATTGTTTCATTTACAATGCATGACTTTACCAGATATTCATATTTATATCTTTTCATTATGAAAATTCATGCGATGTGCCTATAAATCAGATAGAAACAAAAATATATTTAAATTCAATTCCAATATCGAAAGAATATCCTTTATCTGATATTTGGTGTCTTTGTTTGCCTTTTATATTTCTAAGGTGCCATCTGTTCGTTTATTATGCGATGCCGCAGAAGTTTATCTGATAGAAATAACTCCGTACTTAAGTTCGAGCTGGTTAAGCCAACATATTGATCAATTTCGAATCTTATTCTGAAAAGTAAATATTGAATTTAGAAACACAAAGGAAAGTTTTTTTGTTTTTTGTTCTTATTGGAGAAAATTTTTAATCAATTTATTGAAGATATGGAAGTAACGAACAGAAAACTGCATGAATGGTGCATCCAAATTTTTATATCTTTTGACGGGAAGAAAAATGTTTCAGACACATATTGATAAAGATGGATGCAGATGGTTTTTAACTTAACCGGCTTTTTGTTCTCTTTTATTAATTAAACACGATTTTTTGAAACGCATAAACAATGTAATGTTAGATAACTGCTCGAATCGAGGGCATTGGAATGCTTAAAGAATGTAACTTGTACATTCTATAGTGAGTTCTTTCATTAATTGATTTAATTTAATAAATATATATATGTAAGTGTATAAAAGTCACAAATATATTTTTTAGTTTTTTAAGGTTTCAGTTAAAATATTTTGGCAAGAATAAGGCTGTAATTAACGACATTTATTCAGTGTTTTAATTATCTGCCAGTTAATCGGAAGAATATACACATATGGTTGCTTAATGCTCTACCGTACTATAACGTAAACAGCATTTTTCTTATTTGATAAAAGGGCCGTATTAACAGATTTCTGAAAATTTCCAGGGTTTTCCCATGGCCTTCAAGGCTGAAATTGTAATTTCGCTAAATAACCAACGATACACACATCAAAATCCAAAGTATTATAGTCAGAAAAGCATTTCTGAGTTTTTATAATTGCTTATAATTACAAATAACAAAAGTCTGCTAATATATTTTTTAATGTATCTTAAAATATGAAAACATGAGAAAATACATAATCATTTTCACAGTGATGAAATTTTGAAAAAAAAAAATAAAAAATCAAAATGATAATATAGGAATATCTGCTTATTTTATTCCAATTTAATAGTGTTATTACGACAATGATCTACATAAAATTATAAAGTCCTAAATTTTTTGTAAATAATCTATCAGAAAGAAGACATAAACATGGTAGATTTTTTAAAAGTCAGCTACAACAAACAAGCTCAACATCTGTTTCGCAGCATACCTAGTTGTTTCCTGACGAGCGTAGAAACTTTGTTTGCACCAGTTAAGCAGCAGTCCCTGTTTATCCCAATTTACTGTAAAAGATTATTTCAAAAATGATTTAATTAAACTTTACCTCACCCATTAGTTAAAAGCGTCGCCCTTGCTTCTTTGAAATATGACTCCATATCCTTTCCATTCGTACAGTAACAAATGATATATTTCAACCACAATTTTAGAGCGTGTTCTCTTGCACAACGTGGTTTATTTTACAATTAACGCATCGCGCTTAATTGAAGATGCATCATCATCATTTGTGGGAATTAATGGCCGTGATTCGTGGCATTTACATGCTGCTATTATCCGTCAATGTCGCAGATATTTCACCTGTTTCTGACTATAGGCCTCATTCATATCTCTTTGTGAAATAAATCTCTTCTATGAGTGACCACTTAACAATGAAACAATGCATACCAATTTAAGCAAAATATCAGGATTCTGTTTGAATTCTGTTGCTTTCAAAAAATTAGAATTTTAAATTGTTTCAAAATGAAGCTTTTATTTACTTATTTATTTATTTTACTTTTTAAAATAGTTAGTTTGAAATGCTTTTAGTGTTTGAAAATATTGCTAATGAAAACTTATATTATTAGCAGTATTAAAACATTCATATGAAATATTCAAATTGAAAGAAAAATTCGAGATTAAAAAAATTATACACCGATAGATATACAAAATGAAATACCTAGAAGGAAAACCTAACTGACTTAAAACTTTGCGCCATACGTTTGCGCGATTAAATATGCTAATGGTTAGCATTTCAGAGCAGATGCGCACATAGGTCGTCTGTAGAGCCACCGAGATCAGTTGGAACGAAACTTGTTTAAAGGTTTCTGTCAGATGAAGAGTAGTTTAATACTTTTTCCGCTCTTCAGTTCATTGGAAATCACGGTCTTTGTTAGGTGTGTTCGAACCACAGTTAAGTCTCTTAGACAGGACTGCGAATTCTGATTCGAGCTCTTCAAAACATTCGAAGTGACTACTTCTGAGAAGCCAGTGATTTCTGCTGTCTTTACAATCGTGGATCCTGCTAAAAAGACACACAATAAGCGCTTTTTTAAATGGTGAAACACATTTGCCGTTTTTCCCGTTCTAATGCTGTTTTCGAGATATGCATTAAACAAATAAGATTGTCGGGAATATTATCACACAGAAAAAATATTATGTATTTAAAAGAGAATATTCTTCAAAAAAGATGATTAAAACTAGTAAAACACAATTTAACATAGCTATTAATTTAAGATGATTTAATACTTTAAACTAACACTTATTAGGTATGTTAATCGAAATATTTTAAAATGCAACGAAGAAAGTATAGCGTTGGCTAGTTTTATTTTAACATAAATTCTAAGTATATTCTGAACTTTTAAGAATCATAAAATGCTTCTATAAAGATATCACATACTCAATAGATATCAAAAGTGGCATCTGTAAATGAAATATAGGATTAAATTTTTTATATTTATGAAATTTACCGAAAATATAAATATTTTCAACCAAGAAAAGGATTATCTTTCGAATTCCAACTTGAAAACTTATCCAACTTTACGCAAGTTATCCGTTTCGATAAAAATAACCACAAAGTACGTTACGAAATATACGTAGAAACTGGTAGAATCAGCAGAATTTCAGTATGATTTCTTTAAAATGTACTAAATTCAGCTATTCTATGATATAAAGTATGAAACATTGTGTTTATTAAAAAAATGTTTTTCCTTATAGTCCATTACTTTTCAGAAACTAGATTTAAACGTTTTAGCGATTGATTTTAATGTATGTTGGAAAATGTTTCATTTAATAGTCACAAGAAATATTAAAAAAAATTCTTTAATTAAATTACACATTTAAATTGAGGGATTGCGTTATGTTAATATCAAAAATATGAACTTTATTTTAAATTTATAAAAATACTATGTGTATTACGTATGATGATTGAGTAGTCGTAGTATTTTATTCGTACCATGAAGATGTAGGCATAGAGGAATGAGAAAAGAAAATGTATATTTAGCTGCAAAAACAGTAGCCAAATTTTGTTTTCCTACGAACCAATCAAATTTATCCAGAGAAACGGAAACTGGTACGAAAAATTGGATATTTTAAGAGGCTACAAATTAGACGTTAACTAGAAAGCAATTTTGCTTAAAAATCAATATCTATAATAGAATAGAAACAGATTTATGTTATTAATTGACAGATTTATGCGATATGCGGGGTGTCTCCAAAACACTGATCATGGCATTTACTATTTAAATATTGATCGTAAACATACATAATAAAGTACAATATTACGTAAAACATTTTCAGTAATTTATGATAATCGAATAAAATTTACAGGAAATTAAAAAGTACAAAATTAAAATTTTATGGGGCTTCCGTACCAAAAAAGTTTCATTTAGTAAAATACGCCCCATACATTAATTAGGCAATCTACATTATTTCAGCATTTTATCCTAAAATGTGTCGGATAATAAAAATATATTTCTGCTCTTTCAAACCACTTTTCAAAGGCTATCGAAGAGAAAAAATCATGTCAGATGACCGCATTTCAAGGATCGTACATAAATTTAGAAATAAAAATTATGAAATAAAATTTTAGAAATAAAAATTATTAACAACCAGATGAAATTGTAGCCAGAACAATGTAGTTAAAAAGAGAGAAATCAAAACAAAACAGTAACAGAGGGGGGGGGGGGAGGGAGAGGGGAATTGTAAAATACAAAAGGAACAAGTATAGCTAACCAATAAGCAAAAATGTACAGGCTCAAATATCTAAAGAGTACAAAAAGAACTATTAATGTAGAGAAATTAATTTTAAAAAATAAAAAATAAATAAATAACATTCTTAGGCTATGAAAAACAATTAATTAATAATAAAACAAATAGCAATAGCAATATAAATAATAAACTATATATGTAATTAATTATGTTATTAGTGCGTATACTACCCGATAATATATTTGTAACACTGCACTGAGTGTGGCTTATATCTGGATCAGAAGGAAAAATACACCCCGAAAAGAAAAATGTGCCAGTAATTAACAATTCTTCATTTTTTTATATAAATTTTTTGTATAAAATATATATTTTATCGTATTTTTGTATACATACAGGATATATAATTGATCTTAAAAATCTATAAGGATATTGATATTTTAGAGCTGTTTTTTGGAGGTACGTTAAGTTATTAGCTTTAAAACTATTGCTACATAGAGACTCTATATTCTATATACTTATGATTATTGATCATATTTCTAAAAACAGAAATGTTCGCACATGATGAGAAATAAGTAAACGCATTGACTTAAATTAAAATCATCTCTTTTATTATTTATATTTAATGATAGTTTCTTATCGTCATTAATTTTAATAATAAGTCTAGAAAATTATTAATCTATTATCACACGTATTCTTTATTAATTCTAGGGCTGAATGGTAAGGTATTGGTAAATTGTCAGAATCACTATAATTATTGTCTGTAGCTATTGTAATTATGTCATCCATGTACATATATTATAAGAGATTGATTATTGTAATTTTATATATAGATACACAGGGCGCCTCAAAAAGTATCCCGCTTTAATTTATTTTTCTGTTAGTGATATGCATGTAGTCAGGACTGCGCTAAGAAAAAAATCTTCTTGTTAACTTTCAAAAATCACTCTTTTCAAAGTTGTATATAACTACCTATGACAGTTTTCTCAGTTAGGAAGTTTTTATTTTCCATCCAATAAAACCATTAGAAAAAATCGCATAGCTGTTCTTTAAAACCAACTGAATTATGATACAGAAAAAAAAAAAGAAAGAAATGAATTTGCACGTTTCTTTTGACCATTTTTCATCACTTAAAAGGCTTCTTCCTCGGTGAAAACAGGGATCATATACATGCTGTTAATAGAAATTTTTAGATATAGGTGCAAACAAATCCCAAATGCTTTCTATAAGGCTTGATAGATAGAGATAAAAAGTGGTGTGTCAGTGCGACCCACAGGAAACGTACGGCCGTCAATTTCATTTTATTCAAGCTCGCACCTATACTGGTGTCTCACAAACTTACATTTATGTTTTTATATATGGTCCCTATGTACAGAGTCCCATTTTCAATTATTCATAGCTGACATAATTTTAAAAATAGAGTTAGGTGGTTTTTTTCTAATGGTATTGTTGGATGGAAAAATAAATAATTTCTAACAAAGGAAATTTCCATAGGGAGTCATATAACAAATTTTAAAAATATAACTTTTTGAAAAATATAAATTTTTCTTGAACTTAATCTTTTTTTCCTACCTTATTTTGTAATTTTTTTCAATTTATTTTCCAATTTACATTGCTCACTTATTTATAATAGATAGAAAAGTTAAGTGTGTTATCACATTTTTGCGACACACTGTATAGTTAGAACAAATGTTGAAAGGCTAAGAAAATAAAATATCATGGAATAAAAACCATAATTTAAAATAATTATTTGAAATTTATTAAATTAAAAGCCTGTATTTTCCTTAAAATTATAGAGAAGAATTTTTCGGGAGTTAAAGAAATGTAATCCATTCGGAAAGAAACAAAGGAAGAAAAAGGAAAGAAATTTGAATGAAATGAAAACGCAGTCACTGAAATAAACTTTAAGAATACAATTCATTTAAAAGTTTTAATAATTTTTATAAATTTATTTAATTTATCTTTTGTAATTTCGATATTTATGATGCTTTTCATGATGAAGAAGATTACAAAATTAAAGTTTTAAGTATACATATTTTGAAATCAAAATCAAAATTATTTAATCACATTTTTAAATATTTGTTGTTTGTGAAAATATAAGTTGAAATATATTTTACAAGGAAAATATTCTTTTTCATAACACACACATATATATAAGTATTTCTAACATAAAAGCGCTTTCATTACTATTATATTAAATGTTTCCTATTTTCACTTTCAAAAAACTGAATAGAAAAAAAACTTTCTTTTATCGCAAAACTTATTTATACTTTAGTCTCTGTGTGCGATTCCACAAATGCTTTTTTTTAATCAATAGAAAAAGCATTGCTGTCACTAGAAGGAATAATTGAAGACATCACCGCACTTAATCTTGCATGTCAATCTGCGACCTAAATCGACCAGTAGTTTCTTTAGATCGTTCTCAATGATTCCCCTGTTAGTTCTGAGCTTTTGCTTTTGTAACTCTTATCTTTTAGCGGAATATGTCAAAGGAATCTGTAGAAAAGAGAGAAAATGGAGTGAAACTCGGTGTCACAGCTCTTTTCATTGCTTTTACTATTATTATTATTTCCATTTGTGGACGTTTAGTCAACAATAACCCTAAAGTGACATCTGTCATAGCATCTGACAACAAAACTATTAAGGTTTCTGTAAACTATGACCTTTTCTTTCGTTGATAAACTCGTCCTTTCATGCTTGCAGTAATTGGATCTATTTTAGGAAATATTGTCTCACTGACAACTAAGAAATGAGTAGACAGACTCTGATTTATTTTTAGTAGCCGGTAAGAAAGAATATTACACACTAATTAATTTTTGATAGTAAACTGAAAGAGGACATATTAGTAATACTGGATATATAATACCAGATGATTTTTAATCATTTCGTCTTATATATTACATAAAATTGCAGTTAAGAGTATGAAAGTAGCTCAAACACATTAAAACCTCTTTATGACCTTTGGTTTCTATGGGTCATAGAAATAAGTAAAATCACACCCTTTCCCTCTCACATGCACAGAATAAATTAAAAGCAATATGCGAAAAGTCATTTCTCTTTTCTCAAACGGAAATGATTGCTTTTCTTAACCTTGCCTAAAAATTGCAATGAAAAGAATACATAATGTTAAAAAAATGTAAAACTTATCGTATCCAAAAACATTGTAATTTTTAAAAATGTATAAATAAAATATGAGTGACGACCATAAGTAACATAAAATTACGGAGACAGGGGAAAGTTTTCCAATTTTTTTATAATTTAACTTTTGTACTTTTTATTATTTATTTTGAGGAGAACGATCGCATTGAATTTCCTCTACCTTTATCATAAACTATCATCACAGTTATTTTTCAAAAAAGTAAATAGTTTTTGACAGCAAATGGTTAAGCCTAATCATGTTAACTTGGAAAATGTGCCCCATACGCGGATCAACTTTTTCCGCGTACTAAAAATGCACAAGGGTAAAATTTCCAAGAGTACTTTAAATCGTAAAACACAGGTAATAAATCGTGCTTTTGTTTATTATGCATTTTTATTATAAACTAAAAAGCCATAATAGTAGTAGGTAGGATAATAATAAAATAATAGAGAAAGTAACTGGATATAGAAAACAAATGCCCTTTAATAATTTTACAAAAACTTGCCACTTAACATCAATTTTACAAAAATAGATTTTAAGCAAAAGTCGCCATTGTCTGAATTACACTGCGGCTATTCTTGCATTCTTTGTACCGAACCCACTCTTCTTTTGCGTAGATATGACATAAGGTTCAAAGCAATAAATTTATAAACAATCGTCTTCACTTAAATGTAATCTTTTTGTACCTTTCTTTAGCATTTGATAATTTAATGCCTTTTCATTTGAAGGCGATGGTCCAAACAGCTCCTGCTTTTGTTTTTTTCTCTCTCTGTTTATGTAATTCCTTTTGCAGTTGTCATTTTTTTAAATAAATCCTTTTCCACTTTCAGCTGATTCTTAAAGGTAATATCAGTCAACCCATCTAAATCTAATTTTTTTTTCTATCGCCGCCGTGTTTGCTTATTAGTTACCACTTTTTCAAAAGCTTTCTTTCAGTTTTACTTGAGACGTGATTCTGAGTGGTCGTCGTTGAAACGTCCATATTGGCACCCAATGGGCAATATTAGTGCATTGTTGGATGCTTAAATATTACTTCATACACGAGGAATTCAAATTTCAATACTCGATCTTAGCCTGAAATGAATATTTTGGATATTTGATGAGGTAGCTGGCAAGTCAAATGTAGTTGACTTATCGGCATTTCCTCTAGAGGACGGTACTTGACCATCCCTCATTCTCTACTACTATCCAAAGTATTGTCCATTTTATTATGAAGGCTCCCAGTAGGCGGCCAACGTTACCCCTTTTCGAGAAACGGACCAGTTAACACCCAAGCCCAAGCCTTGAATCGAACTCCGACCCAAGGTGTAATAGAATGTTTGGTTAGCTATAACACCATCTGAACGAGCGACTTCTCGGCATTGCATATAAATGTACATGGGACATACAGGGTGTATTGAATTAAACTTAAAATTTGCGAGCTGTCTGTAGCAAAATCTATGCAGCGGAATAGCACGAAAATGGCCAACATAAATAATGGACGAACATGAGATAAAATCGCAAGTTCGACTGTGCTCCTCCACTCATCGCCCGCTGTGTGAAATAAGGGCTCCTACGCCATTTTGGTGACGATAGAATCATCATCCAGCAATTTCCTACAGCTTGGCCTCCTAGATACCCCGATTTGAAACCTTGCGACGACTTTTAGCTCTGGGGATGCTTCAAGGCCTTGGTCTGCCGTGATCTCATCACATATCTCTCCGACCTTAAAGGAAGCATAGAACGATATGTGCGTAACATTCCCCAGTTCATGCTGCTTTCAACAGTCGAACATGCGATTTTACGCTTCCAGATGGTAGCAGACAATGGTGGACAACATATCGAGCATGCTTTGTAAACTTTTATAGATTATTTATATATTCTCATTCCGGCTATGATACGCCACCTAGGGTAGGGTTTTTGAAATTCATTGCTTTTCCCTGGATAAAATTCCCATCATTTCAGTATGCCCTTACCGCATTTTCATGCAATACCTCTGCAACATCTGTCTGTAGCATAGTTTTTGCTACAGACTGATCGCACATTTCAAGTGTAATTGTGGACACCCGGTATTTGAACTGTTCCAAACCAAACAACATCAATAATTTACATGATTTCAGAAGTTGTCAGACTTGTAAGACCGTATCGCACAGACGAAAGGGCACTCTGGCATCGGCAATACTTATCTAAGGTAAAACATTTCCCAAATTAATCGCATTTAGATCCTATTAATGGAAAGCATGAGTTTGAAATAAACTAAATATCTTTGTCATCTTATAAAGAGAAAGTAAGACGGCGAGGTGTACAAAGTTTAACTTTCCCACGTTTTGCATTTTATTTATGTTGTTGTTGTTGTTGTTTCTTATGCCCTCTGGCAACCCTGAAGTAACTGCCCATCAGAAAGGACAGTGATGGATGAAAATTGATTTCTTCCATTTTGAAGAGCCTCAGTCGTAGAAATTACAACTTTGCGCGGGGTCTCCTAATTTTGAACCGGTTCCAGATGAGAGACCTAGCACCTGAAATCGGCACACCCAGAGGTATTGTTTGAACTTGGAGGACTTTGGAACGAAGAAGAGATTTTACGTGCACCAGCTTCCATTAGGATACACGGCTCCACAGAAGCCCAACCGAGACAGGTTTTTTCCCTCCCAAGCGGAGGACAAGCTGGTACTTCTTCACTTTCTGTGAGCTCTTATATGAACGGAGTTGCGACAAGGCCACTGCAGGACTCATTTTATTTGTTTACTTTTTATTACATGTTTTATGAATCAATGCATATTGTTGGAACATGTTTTAGAAAATAAATATTAATACAGTAATACATATATATATATATATATCTGTACACTTTTTTGACACCAGACAATATCGTTATTATGGGTATCACTTCCCTAAAACTGAACTTGTATTATTTTTCTGTTTTTTATATCTGGTATTTCTTTTAGTATCTTGATATAAAACATAATATATCCCTCAGTTTTCTTCTTTGTCCTCGGGAAAATCATTTTCATCCAACTCAGTGCTTTTATATTTGATTATCATTTATTTTTTATCGAAAAACAACAAAGTTGCTGCCAGTGTATTTCTCATACTGATGCACATTTGACGCTGAATGTGGAAATCAAATTACAGCATATAGATATTTTCGTCCATAGCAATTTAGCTCAAAGCGAAAAAGATGTAATATTATCCACTAAAAGAAACAAAACATTTACTTATGTAGCTTCTACGTATGAGTTACTTAGGTTACTCCGCGTTAATAAAGCATTAGCTTATTTTATCAAATATATTTAGGAATCCACATTACCTTGCAACATTACTCTGCGGATATTATAAGTTATTCATTGGATATTATTAAAATAAGTCTTGAAAATAAATTCGGTTTTTATCATTCATAGATATTTGATACGGTCCTAATAAATATATGGAATCAAAGATTTGTTTTTCTTAGAACATAAATGGTCTTCTTTGTAACTGTTTTTCGC
>JAWZYV010019993.1:0-21643 GCA_038373885.1 Cheiracanthium punctorium | reverse complement strand
TTTAAGCTCTGAGAGCTACTGCCCCACTTATGCAAAGTGAAACCTCCACTATTGAGAGCTTTTATTAACTCTGATTGCAATGCTTTAGTGTCACTCAGGGTGTCTGCGCCACTGAGGACATCATCCATGTAGAAGTCTCTCTCTATGACTGGAGAAGCTAAGGGAAAATTGTGTTGTTCATCTCTGGCTGATTGTAGAAGAACTCTTGTAGCGAGGTAAGGTGCACTCACTCTACCGTAGGTAACAGTGTTGTGCTCGTAAGTCTTAAGTGGTTCATTCGCTCCCTCTCTCCAAAGTATTCTCAGAAGTTTAGTTTGACTCGGCTCAATTAAAATCATCCTATACATCTGCTTTATACACTATAAGAAAAAACCATGCTAAATTACAGCACAGTGTGCTGGTAATCATAACGCCAACACATGTGCTGTAAATTTGAAGCACTTTGAATTTTCAAGCACTGTGTTGTAAATTTACAACACCGTGTTGTAAATAGTTGGCACGATGGCACGGTGGCACAACAGCACAGGTGCTGTAAATTTACAGCACCGTGTTGTAAAATTACAGCACATCATTTTCAAGTACCTATGTAAATTCACAACACTGTGTTGTAAAATTACAACACTTCATTTTTCAAGCATCTATGTGAATTTACAACACTGTGTTGTAAAATTAAAGCACCTCATTTTTCGAGCACTTATGTAAATTTACAACACCATGCTATAAAATTACAGCGCCTGATTTTTCAAGCACTGTTGTGTATTTTTACAGCACTTGAATTTTCAAGCACTGTAAATTGTTTTTACAGTTCTTTAATTTTCAAGTACTTTCATGGAATTGTACTGCACTTCTGTGTAAGTTTTAGCCTGATGCAATTTTTCAGTACACATGCATTTATAATTACGTTTCGAGGAAAAATTTATACCTGTCCCTCGATTTGCACGGCACTCAATTTACACGTTTTTAAATGAAAATGTTTTATTTTATTTTATTGTGTGTGTACATCAGACACATTTAAAATTACTTTTCAAACAATTTTACAGCTATCCCTCTATTTGCTCGGTACTCAATTTACGCGGTTTTCAAATGAAAACTTTTGTTTTTTTAATATTATTTATGGGATACTACAATTTACAATTACATTTCAATCAAATTTACAGCTATCTGCCATATTCACTTTACTCAATTTACACGGTTTTACATATTGTTTTTTTAAATCCTACACATTTACAATTAATTTTCAGACAAATTCACACATATCCCTCGATTTGCACGGTACTCAATTTACACTGTTTTTAAATTAAAACTTATTTTACAGGTTTTTTAAATTTTATTTATTGGATTCTACAATTTACAATTACATATCAAAGAAATTTACAGAACTATCCTTCAATATGCACGGTACTCCGTTTTACACGGTTTCGCTTTTATAAGGTTTCAAAATGATTTTTTAAATAATTTTTTTTTTCCTTATCCTATGGTTTACAATTAATTTTGAAACAAATTTACTCCTATCCCTCGATTTGCACGGTACTCAGTTTACACTGTTTTTAAATGAGAACTTATTTTAGATATTTTTTTTAATTTTATTTATTGGGTCCTATACAATTTAACATTACATTTCAAACAAATTTACAGCTATCCTTTCATATGCACAGTACTCAATTTACACGGTTTCGTGTTTATACGGATTTTGGAATGAAATTTTTTTCAGTTTTGTTAAATCCTACACATTTACAATTAATTTTTAAACAAATTTACACTTATCCCTCGATTAGCACGGTATTCAATTTACACTTTTTAAATGAAAACTTATTTTAGAGGGGTTTTATTTTAAATTTTATTTATTGAATACTACAATTTACAATTACATTTCAAACAAATTTATGGCTATTCTTCGGTATGCCCGGTACTCAATTTATACGGTTTCATGTTTACACGTTTTTTAAATAATTTTCTTTTATCCTACACATTTACAATTAATTTTCAAACAAATTTACCCCGATTTGCACAGTACTAAACTTACACTGTTTTTAAATGAAAACTTTTATCTCTAACTCTGAAGTAGTTAGAAATTTTGCACAACCATTTAAAATATGTAGAAAAATCTTGCTCCTTTAAAAAGCCAGAAAGATCTGCAATCAATATTTTTGTTGTTGACACTTTTCGAAACAGCACTAATGTCAAATTACAAAATGTGAATTTAACCAAAGCATTGCAAGTGGCAGTGGAAAATTTCGGAATGAGATTTTCATTCTTGAAGCTGAGATCATTTGCTATTAAAATAAATTGCAAACTCACTGTCACCTCTATGTCTAATATGTTAATGTTATAGTGATGCATTGCTGTAGGAGACTATAACTTTAAAAAAGAACTTTGGTGAGTGTGTAATAGCTTGATAATTAAACATGGCAATATTTTTAACAAAAACGTAAAATTAAAGTCTCGTGAACATAGCTTTGAAATTAATTTATTTTAATAACTAAGTAAGCAAACTTACATCCAAGCTTGAAGGGGGGGGATTAATAATCCTTGACTTGTAAAGGACTAAGGTTCCTCTTATTCACAGGGCCAAGTTATAAGTTAAGATCATGCAAACAGATTTTTTCAAAAATTTGTTCGTATGGAGTTGTTTTATACATACCCGTAAAAGGCAGGCCCGTTGTATTTCTAGAGTTAAGTTGCTTCAGTGTTTTGTTTTTTTTACTATGTCACTCAGCTACATTTATACATACTTTCTCTTATTAATATCTTCTTCCACAAATCCAGATATTTAAAGAATATTTGTTGAAAAGGTAAATTAAGCATAATGGTAATATACAATGATTTAATGTGCTATTTATTTTTTTATTTTACTTTCTTGGAACAAATACAGGCCTTTAAGTTCTAAAGTAAAGATATAAATAAAGATATGGCAGGACAAAATTTCATGCTGTTCTTTGAAAAAGTCAGTATAATGCTTTTAATTTATAGTTTAATGGATGAATAAAACTTATCATTATATAAATTAGTATAGTTAATTTAAAAATTGCATTGAAATTATTTATCTAGAATGATTTTTGGTAGTTTCAAATTAAAGTCATGTTTATTAAAATTGCTTATGATAAGATTTTTTTTTATTAAATATAAATTAATATATTCAAAACAATCACAAGTAAAGTAATTTAATAAAATAACAAAAGCACTCAACAAAAATCTGGTGGTGAAAAGGTAAAACTAATTAAAAACTTTGTAAAATAACTCATAAAAGATACAAATTGAGGTCTATCATTTTCAGTAATACAAAAAAAAGTCCACTCTTCTTCAGTTACAAAAAGTCAGTCATCTGCACAAGTAAAAGGCTATTCTTTCTAACTGGGGTTGACTTTCTTGATACTGTAGAAAAGTACACTTTTTGTACCAACCAAAGGGATTGTCCTGGATAAATACCCTTTTATGTGTATTACTTTACAAAGTTCTTAATTATTTTTGATTTAATAAAATGTTAGCTTTTAAATAAACTCAAAAAAAGCATTAAATAACAAATGAAATTTAAAACATTAGAAATTTTATTGACTTTCCATATACAGTATATAAAGCTACATAAGTTTTTATATTTCATCTTAATATTTTAAACCACATACAACATAACTTATTCAGTCTTCTCTTTGATAAAACTGATGCCTAGATTTTCAGATGCCTAGGATAAAACAAAAAAACGTCATCAGCAAATAAATAAATCCCAAAAAATGTGCCATTCTTTTCTTTTTTGGCTACTATTTCAATATTTCAACTGATTTCATTAACCCATTTGTGCCCAGATATTTTTGCGACTTTCTTCGACTTTTGCTAATACCAGCAATAATAGATAAATTTCTGATGTATACTTCTTGAACAAGGGATGATTTCTTTTAAAATCATTATGCATAATAATTGAAATGTCAACATCCTACTAGGTCATGTTAAAATATTTTGTGAAATTGAGGTTCAAGACTCGTGAATAAAGGCTAGGGAAAATTAATAACGTTTTTGACTGATAGCGAAAATGCCACCCCAAAAAAGGGACACTAGGCATAAATGGGTTAGCTGAAATTTGTTAATATAAACACTTATCGATATTTTTTAAAATCTTTATCCAAATAAAATATTTAAAAATGTTAAACTGTGAAAATTTTATCATTATTAAATACACTATAAGAAAAAACCATGCTAAATTACAGCACAGTGTGCTGGTAATCATAACGCCAACACCTGTGCTGTAAATTTCAAGCACTTTGAATTTTCAAGCACTGTGTTGTAAATTTACAACACCGTTGTAAATAGTTGGCACGATGGCACGGTGGCACAACAGCACATGTGCTGTAAATTTACAGCACCGTGTTGTAAAATTACAGCACATCATTTTCAAGTACCTATGTAAATTCACAACACTGTGTTGTAAAATTACAACACTTCATTTTTCAAGCATCTATGTGAATTTACAACACTGTGTTGTAAAATTAAAGCACCTCATTTTTCGAGCACTTATGTAAATTTACAACACCATGCTATAAAATTACAGCGCCTGATTTTTCAAGCACTGTTGTGTATTTTTACAGCACTTGAATTTTCAAGCACTGTAACGTGTTTTCACAGTTCTTGAATTTTCAATTTCTTTCATGGAATTGTACTGCACTTCTGTGTAAGTTTTAGCCCGATGCAATTTTTCTGTACACATGCATTTATAATTACGTTTCGAGCAAAAATTTATACCTGTCCCTCGATTTGCACGGCACTCAATTTACACGTTTTTAAGTGAAAACTTTTTTATTTTATTTTATTGTGTGTGTACATCATACACATTTACAATTACTTTTCAAACAAATTTACGCTATCCCTCTATTTGCTCGGTACTCAATTTACGCGGTTTTCAAAAGAAAACTTTAGTTTTTTTTAATATTATTTATGGGATCCTACAATTTACAATTACATTTCAATCAAATTTACAGCTATCTTCTATATTCACTTTACTCAATTTACACGGTTTCGCGTTTACACGGTTTTACATGTTTTTTTTAAATCCTACACATTTACAAGTAATTTTCAAACAAATTTACACATATCCCTCGATTTGCACGGTACTCAATTTACACTGTTTTTAAATGAAAACTTATTTTACAGGTTTTTTAAATTTTATTTATTGGATTCTACAATTTACAATTACATATCAAAGAAATTTACAGAACTATCCTTCAATATGCACGGTACTCAGTTTTACACGGTTTCGCTTTTATATGGTTTCAAAATGATTTTTTAAATGTTTTTTTTTTCCTTATCCTCCGGTTTACAATTAATTTTGTGACAAATTTACTCCCATCCCTCGATTTGCACGGTACTCAGTTTACACTGTTTTTAAATGAGAACTTATTTTAGAGTTTTTTATTATTTTATTTATTGGGTCCTATACAATTTAACATTACATTTCAAACAAATTTACAGCTATCCTTTCATATGCACAGTACTCAATTTACACGGTTTCGTGTTTATACGGGTTTTGGAATGAATTTTTTTTTCAGTTTTGTTAAATCCTAATATTTGCAATTAATTTTTAAACAAATTTACACTTATCCCTCGATTAGCACGGTATTCAATTTACACTGTTTTTAAATGAAAACTTATTTTAGAGGGTTTTTATTTTAAATTTTATTTATTGGATCCTACAATGTACAATTACATTTAAAACAAATTTATGGCTATTCTTCGGTATGCCCGGTACTCAATTTATACGGTTTTGTGTTTACACGGTTTTTATATAATTTTCTTTTATCCTACACATTTACAATTAATTTTCAAACAAATTTACCCCGATTTGCGCAGTACTAAACTTACGCTGTTTTTAAATGAAAACTTTTTTCTCTAACTCTGAAGTAGTTAGAAATTTTGCACAACCATTTAAAATATGTAGAAAAATCTTGCTCCTTTAAAAAGCCAAAAAGATCTGCAATAAATATTTTTGTTGTTGAAACTTTTTGAAACAGCACTAATGTCAAATTACAAAATGTGACTTTAACCAAAAGCATTGCAAGTGGCTGTGGAAAATTTCGGAATGAGATTTTCATTCTTGAAACTGAGACCATTTGCTATTAAAATAAAATATTTTCAAACTCCAGTCACCTCTATGCCTAATATGTTAATGTTATAGTGATGCATAGCTATAGGAGACTATAACTTTAAAAAAGAACTTTTGTGAGTGTGTAATAGCTTGATAATTAAATACGGCAATATTTTTAACAAAAACGTTAAATTAAAGTCTCGTGAACATAGCTTTGAAATTAATTTATTTTAATAACTAAGTAAGCAAACTTACATCCAAGCTTGAAAAGGGGGGGGGATTAATAATTCTTGACTTGTAAAGGGACTAAGGTTCCTCTTATTCATAGGGCCAAATTATAAGTTAAGATCATGGAAACAGATTTTTTCAAAAATTTGTTTGTATGGAGTTGTTTTATGCATACCCGTAAAAGGCAGGCCCGTTGTATTTCTAGAGTTAAGTTGCTTCAGTGTTTTGTTTTTTTACTATGTCACTCAGCTACATTTATACATACTTTCTCTTATTAATATCTTCTTCCACAAATCCAGATATTTAAAGAATACTTGTTGAAAAGCTAAATTAAGCATAATGGTAATATACAATGATTTAATGTGCTATTTATTTTTTATTTTACTTTCTTGGAACAAATGCAGGCAGTTAAGTTCTAAAGTAAAGATATAAAGATATGGCAGAACAAAATTTCATGCTGTTCTTTGAAAAAGTCAGTATAATGCTTTTAATTTATAGTTTAATAGATGAATAAAACTTATCATTATATGAATTAGTAGTTAATTTAAAATTGCATTGAAATTATTTATCTAGAATAATTTTGGTAGTTTCAAATTAAAAGTCATATTTATTAAAATTGCCTACGATAAGATTTTTTTAAATTAAATATAAATTAATATAATCAAAACAATCACAACTAAAGTAATTTAATAAAATAACAAAAGCACTCAACAAAAATCTGCTGGTAAAAAGGTAAAAGTAATTAAAAACTTTGTAAAATGACTCATAAAAGATACAAACTGAGGTCTATCATTTTGAATAATACAAGAAAAGTCCACTCTTCTTCAGTTACAAAAAGTCAGACATCTGCACAAGTAAAAGGCTATTCTTTCTGACTGGGGTTGACTTTCTTGATGCTGTAGAAAAGTACACATTTTTGTACCAACCAAAGGGATTGTCCTGGATAAATACCCTTTTATGTGTATTATTTTACAAAGTTCTTAATTATTTTTGATTTAATAAAATGTTAGCTTTTAAATAAACTGAAAAAAAGCATAATATAACAAATGAAATTTAAAACATTAGAAATTTTATTGACTTTCCATATACAGTATATAAAGCTACATAGGTTTTTATATTTCATCTCTATTTTACGCCACATACAACATAACTTATTCAGTCTTCTCTTTGATCAAAGTTTCATTAATAAAGGAATATTTTTCAGATGCCTAGGATAAAAAAAAAAACACGTCATCAGATCAGCAAATAAATAAATCCCCAAAAATGGGCCATTCTTTTGTTTTTTGGCTACTATTTCAATATTTCAACTGATTTCATTAACCCATTTGTGCCCTGATATTTTTGCGACTTTCTTCGATTTTTGCTAATACCAGCAATCTTATAAATAAAAATGAAATTCTGTTTGTTTGTTTGTTTGTTTGTTTGTTTATTTGTTTGTTTGTTTGTGGATTTGAGTTGTATACAAATCCACAAAAATGGACATATCAGCCTGAAATTTTGCACAGATATGTAAAATAATATAGAATAAATCATAGTCCACTTTAAAACTTTGAAAGTCCACCCGTTCCCGGAATTTAAGAGATTTTTTATGCTCTCCACGCAAAAAGCTTTCCGTAATTGTAACCCCTGTAGTGAAAAATGTGTGAAATAAGGATCGTGGTTGCCATGTCTGGCGATTTTGCCGAATAAGATGTTTTAAATTCTCAAAGTAAAAATAAAAGAATAATAATGATTTTTTTTTGTTAGTTTATATTCGTAAGGCTATTTTTTTTTAAATTATAATATCGTGTGCATGGGAAATCGGAGCAGGAATGAAATATTTTATACGCAAAACAATAAAAATTGAAGATTTCCGAGGCTAATAGGTAATTTTTTTAGTTTGGCGAAAAATAAATGGCTCAAATGCCGATTTTGAGAAAGTGAGTTCTAGCGGTTTGCACAGATTTCGGCTTGGCGCAATTTATTGAGAGCTTAAGGAAATAGATTTTTGAAAACAAGTGTAAAGGTTTTATTAGAATACAGCGTTAAATTTTAATGATCCGTGAAGAAATAATGCAGTTGTTAAGGGATTTCAAGCGATCTATCTCCAGAATTCTCGCCAAATGAGTGCATTGATTTAAGTTGGAGGAAATTTCGCCAAATTTCAGAAAATTGAAATCTTCTCATTTACTACATCGGAGTAACGATGAATAAAACGCGTTATAGTTAATAATTTTAAAAATTTCGGCTGTATTAAGGGATTCCACTTTTGAAATAAAGGCTTGCTTTACTTTTTCGCGGTCGAACCATTTCCCATATTGATTGCTGCTAAGTCAATGCTTCGAATGATTTCCTGAAAAAACGCTTGCACAATGGCGTATGTTGGCACTTTGGCGAGGCTTAGATTTGAAACTGGATTTTATTTGAGACTGAGATATATAATGACAATGGTTATAGATAAAAATGAATGTTGGTATGTGGTATGAGGTTGAAAAACTCTAGACAGTTGCACCATGAAATTTGGTTCACCTAAGTCTTTTATCATTGAGAAGCTTTTTATGCTATCCGTTTTCCTCTAGCTTGCCACTAGGTGGCGCAGCAGAACGTCGAATTCTATTCCGTTTAGCCGTTTACTATGCGAATATCGTCCAACCGATTTCGATGAAATTTGGTACACGCGGATATTAGAACACGGAGAATATTTTTCACTATCCATTTTGCTGTAACTTGCCGCTAAATGGCGCTGCAACGCATCAACTTCTATACCGTTCGACCGACCAGCATAAAATTTCTTATACTTTCACATTTCAGCACGAAGAATATATTCTAACTGTGTTCCTTTTGATTTTACTCACCACTAGATGGCACTGCAATGCACTATTATTTTAACTCGCCACTAGATGACGCTGCAGCAGGCCAAATTCTTGACCATTCAAACGGTCGCTATGAAAATCAGTATACATAGCTATTTGAACAATGAGAATAATTTGGCGTTATCCATTTTGCTATAACTCGCCACTTGACGGCACTGAAGCAAATCATTACTTTAATTAACCACTAGATCGCGCTGCAGTGCATCACTTCTTGACTGTGCAACTAATCGCTATGAAAATAGGTATACATAGATATTTGAACACGGGGAAGAGTTTGGCGCTATCCATTTTCCTACATAATTTGCCACTAGATGTCGCGTCAACACATGAACTTCACAGAGCTGTCCAGCCGATCGTCCTGAAATTTCGTATTCATCGATATCTGAATGCGAAAAATATTTCAGCGGTATCCGTTTTGCTAAAACTCTCCACTAGATTGCGCTACGCCGCATGACCTTCTGCACCGTACAAACGATTGCCTTGAAATTCGGTATGCATGGTTATTGAACACAATATAAAGCGATATCCATTTTGCTATATCTCTTTATTACAATAAATACTAATCACCACAAATCGTAATATCAAAAAGTCCATTCATTCCCGTGCGAAGAACGGGTACTTCAGCTAGTAATAGATAAATTTCTGATGTATACTTCTTGAACAAGGGATGATTTCTTGTAAAATCATTATGCATAATAATTGAAATGTCAACATCCTACTAGGTCATGTTAAAATATTTTGTGAAATTGAGGTTCAAGACTCGTGAATAAAGGCTAGGGAAAATTAATAACGTTTTTGACTGATAGCGAAAATGCCGTCCCAAAAAAGGGACATAAATGGGTAATAAATGGGTAATAAAAGGAGCATAAATGGGTTAGCTGAAATTTATTAATATAAACACTTATCGATACTTTTGAAAATCTTTATCCAAATAAAATATTTAAAAATGTTAAACTATGAAAATTTTATCATTATTAAATACAAAATAACAATATATAACGTCATGCAAAAATCAGGTGTTATGCTGGTTTCTTTTTTAAAAGAATGCATAAAATATGTACTATGTTGAGATTCCTCAACATAAAGGCATTAAACTGCAAAAATACATCTGTAATATTTGGTGGATTTTTGATGTTCCACTGTATATACAAGGTGAGCCAATGGGATGAAATAATTTTTTAAAACTAATAAGATTCTAAAAATCATCTTTTGTAAAATTTAGTGATGAAGCAGCGTAATCTACATGAATGGAGATATTGTGTAGGTGCAGAATCGTTCATTTTTGGAAAATAATTTCCAAAAAGTCCTCTATTTTCCCACACACATTCTTGCAGACTCATTGCAAAGCTGCCTATAAAGTGCACAGTATTTTTAGCGTTATTGTGGACACAGCATGCTGAATCCTTTCTTTTAATGCTTGAAAAGTCTTTGGGAGGTTACTTTAAAATATTCTTTGTTTTTAGGTACAGTCACAAATTATATTTATAACACTGAAAGCACAAGACTGCCTTTCCTTTAGTTCGCTTTTAAGGCACACACGCATTGCTCACCCAACCCAGTATTCCATAACTTATTTTCCACACTCTAGATTGACAACAGTGGTGGTCAGAGCTGCTTCCCCTTTTCTTTCTTTGCAGTGACTTTTTTAAATCATACGTCAATCATTTACCTTGTATGCATATACATACATATATAAAATTTATTTCCTTCCCTTTTTTTCTTTCTTTTTTAAACTTGATGTCACTTCTAAAACATTTAAAATGTATTTTTCTGACACAGTAATTATTTAAATCAATCAATGTGAATATTATTCTTTACTGAAGAACATTTTAAGTTTCAATTATTTCAATTAAAAATCTTTAATTATTGAAAAGGAAGTACATTAAATATAAAGTGTTTTTGTTAATAAATAATAAGCATGTTCTTAAAATTTTATTTCTGAAAGAAAAACTGTTAGTGTCTTATTATTATACAATGACATTATTATACAGAGAAACTCCCGATTATCTATTATGTTAATCACTGAGAATGCTCGCACGGCCAATAAAAGAACACAATCAATTCGAAAACCCTTTCCAAAAGAAAAACAATCAACATCAGTACAAAAACATACAATTTAGTTACATTTTTCAAGATGCATAACATTAAACTAGAAAATTTTCTTTTAACATTAATTGCTTAAAGAAATCTGTAATGTTAATTTGATTTCTGTATCTTGTCCCAGCATCTATGTGTATTGAAGTATTTTGTAAACCACAATAATACCACTGTAATCAAATCCTCTTTTAAAAGATTTTAATGAAATTTAATTTGATGTAAAACAATAAATAAATTATTAAAAAATTCAGCATATGAAATATACATGCATTACCATGCATTAACACTCATCAGATTTTTAAGGCTAAAAAAAAAAGGGGTGGGTGGGTTAATAATAAATATGATCTCTTCTTTAAATATGCAAGCCTCACAGCGAAATTTCATACCTGAATTTGAGGCAGATGATGAGTTCCAGAGGCAATTGGTTCGGCTCCTTAAGCGATACTGCTTCGTGGCTCTCAGTGCTTCCTTTAGGAGGTTACGAACTGAAGTCGCTCATCTCTTGAATATCCCGACACATTCTAGACTATACACCTAGAGGTCATATGTAAATTGAGCAGTAATAAAGGAGGCCGCATAAGCTGAAGTACCTATGAATGTAATTTTTATGAAATTATAAGTTTTTGTATAGTTTCAACAATTCATTGCATTATATAGAAATATTACACTCTCTCTCACACACACACACACAGTTATTTATTATTTGACATAAAAAGTAACAATATAAAATATTTTTGTATATTCACATACGAGTAACAACTTGTTATAACATGAATCATTATTTTTTAATTACAGGTTTATATTTATATACATATATTAGCACAAGGGTGCAAATAGAATCTAAATATTGGGGGGGGGGGGGCTTGGCGACCACCAACTTCCAGCGACTGCCACCTTGTTTACATGGGGCTGAAACAGTCTCTGTCAATTTTACCCACATTTCTATTGGATCCTTTATCGTGTCAAAAATGGATTTGACTGTTCATTTGACTATTCCAACTTAAATAACTCCATTTTAGTTCTGTAGAAGCCGCCGATTGAGAATTGTGCTAATATTAAATTAAATGGAGTGTTTTTTCCATGGTTTGATTAATATCCTCTTTTAAATTAATCAGAAATTTTCAACATCTTTAAAATAAAGGTTGTAATGTTAAAATTCAATATTATAAATATATTCATATAAATCTGTACAAATCAAACAATTCAGTTTCAAGATTATTACTTAAACTGTTTTTGCATAATTTTATTTTAAAAAATTACTTACCTATATCATATTTACTTTAATTATATTTAAATACATATTTTAACGAAATATAATATTTCTTTCTTAAAAGTCCCTATAAACATTTTAAAAGAAAAAAAAATGTACATGGACGCACCCACGGAGGGGGGCTATGGGGGCAGAACCCCCTCCCCCCCTAAAGTTGGAGAGTTAGATGTCAAAAAACTTTAAAAATTAAAAGTTGTCATTAATGAGTTAAAATATTTTATTTTTAAAAAATCGTCTTCGAATTATTTATAAAATATCTTTTAGGGAAAAAATTGGTTTTTATATAAATACTTACAGTTAGTGTATGAAATACATTTAAACTCGGTTAATGTCACTGAATAGATCAGATAATTTTTTATGACTCTATAACGAGTTAATTTGATAATGGGATTGTGTTCCATGAGCAAGTGATACTGAATATTTTGACGAGATAAAAGAGTTATAACTACAATCGAGATCACTATAACCGAGTTCATCAGTATTTGTAGCTCTCCCCCCCCCCTCTACCAAAGTAAAATCCTGGGTGCGCCACTGATTCTGTATAAATAATTCATAAATGTAATACTATGAAAGAAGGATTATTCCAAAGAATGTTTCTTAGTTCTGAAATAGTTTAATGTAATAAAATAAACACTTAATATTTTGCAATTTAAAAATAACGCATGAAGAATAATTATTGAAAATAAATAATATACTTCAGTTTTGAAAAGCAATTTAAAAATGAGATAAAACAAGATAAATTTAAACTATTTTTGGAGTTGGACATAAACTATGTGATTTATTTAATATGTACATGTTTTAATAAAAAATATTTTTTTCTTAAAAGTCTCCATATAAACAACATTTTTAAAAATATTCTGTATAAATAATTCATAAATGTATTACTATGAAAGAAGAATGATTCCAAAGACTGGTTCTCAGTTCTGAATTAGTTTAATGCAATTACAATGAGCACTTAATATTTTGGAATTTAAAAATTACTTAGGGAGAACAGTGCACCAATATATATAGTTTATATATAAATACGCATAGCAATTACTTCAACTTTTTTTTTTTTTTTTTTGCTAAATGTATAGGGGGAACTTTAATTATTGAAAATAAATAAATATACTTCAGTTTTGAAAAACAATTTAAAAATGTGATAAAACAAGATAAATTTAAGCTCGAGTTGGACATAAACTAATTTAGAATTTAAAACAGTACTATTTTTCTGGAACTACATTTTACCAATATTGGTTTAATGGGATTAAAACTTAAGTAGTATTATAAATTAAAAAAAAAATTAAAAATGAATTAAATCAAAAGAATGCTTTCAAAAACCTGATACTTCATACTAAAATATTACAATAACTGTGAATACTCCTGATATTTTGACATTTAAAATCCATTTTATATAAAATATAAGTTAATAGTAGTATATTGTATAGAGCAGTGTTTCTCAGCATTTTACAAATATGGACCAGCAGATTACAAATTTCAAAATCTTCGCTGACCGGCACATTAAAATTTTCAATACCTTCGAAAATTTTAATGTGGCGGTCAGAATCAATTTAAAAACGAAATAAATTTAAACTTTTTTTTTGAGTTAGACAAACTTAATGCAGAATTTAAAACAATATTTTTCTGGAAATACATTTTACCAATATTGGTATTAAAACATATTAATAGAATAATGAAGCAAGTGAAAGAGACTACAGAAATTTTATAACTATATTTTTATATTTATTTACATATTCTTTAAGATGAAAAGTTTTTAATACAATAACTCATGTCTACAAGACGTTAATGTTTCAAAATAATTATATTCGAATCGATGTTCCATTAGCTCATTGAAACGAAGAAATAATATTTATAAATATGTATATGTATACGAACTTGGTTTTATAAAATGAAGAAACAGCACTTTAAAAAGATTTTTTTTAATAAAAATAAAAGCAGTATATAAGTTATATTATTATTTAATTAATACAATTTGATAGTTTACTACCATTAACGCGTAATAACCTTGCAGAAATTTTTCAGTTCAGCAGTCTTGTTTACTAAACAAATGCACACCGGAACTCGGTTTGGCACCGTTTAGAACACCGCCAATATCCAAACATCGTACAATAAACATATACTTTATACGTTATTAGAAGCTTTGGAAGACTAAATTACAACATTATACGATTATCTGTAACCTAAACTTTTTACTACATATCATAATTTCAACCAAATAAATATTATAATAGAATTACTTACACTGCAAAGTCCAACTTCCGTAACCGGATTCCATTGTAACACATCGGCAATTCACTATCCACACTGTTTTCTTCGTTCAATATCTCTTGGAAATTCACGCATTTGCTTTTCAAATCTGGAACGACTTCAACAATTAACGTCTGAACACAACCGCCCTCCCATAATCAATTTTATTGAAATCTTTAACAGCCGTTGAAGAACAAGAATCGGTTAAACAACACGTCGGTTTACATATACCAGATTACAAAAACATGGGCATGGCAACCAAACCCTCACTCAACTCACATATTCTTGCCTGGAGTCCTACCTTAGCTCACTGATAATGGCACGATATTCTGATTCGCTGTGAATGTCATGTGACCACCAGAAGTGCCACCCTAAGTTTAAAAAACCAAGCGCGAGTGCTTGAATTTGATTTTGCTGCACGTGTTGTAAATTAGATACAGCACATTGTGTTGTAAAATTACAGATATTTAATACAGTGTACAAAATAACAATATATAACGTCATGCAAAAATCAGGTGTTATGCTGGTTTCTTTTTTAAAAGAATGCATAAAATATGTGCTATTTACAGATTCCTCAACATAAAGGCATTAAACTGCGAAAATACATCTGTAATATTTGGTGGATTTTTGATGTTCCACTGTATATACAAGGTGAGCCAATGGGATGAAATAATTTCTTAAAACTAATAACATTCTAAAAATCATCTTTTGTAAAATTTAGTGATGAAGCAGCGTAATCTAGATGAATGAAGATATTGTGTATGTGCAGAATCGTTTATTTTTGGAAAATAATTTTCAAAAAGTCCTCTATTTTCCCACACACATTCTTGCAGTCTCATTGCAAAGCTGCCTATAAAGTGCACAGCATTTTTAGCATTATTGTGGACACAGCATGCTGAATCCTTTCTTTTAATGCTTGAAAAGTCTTTGGGAGGTTACTTTAAAATATTCTTTGTTTTCAGGTACAGTCACAAATTATATTTATAACACTGAAAGCACAAGACTGCCTTTCCTTTAGTTCGCTATTAAGGCGCACACGCATTGCACCAACCCAGTATTCCATAACTTATTTTCCACTCTCTAGATTGACAACAGTGATGGTCAAAACTGCCTCCCTTTTTCTTTCTTTAGAGTGACTTTTTTAAATTATACAGTTTCATTCACTTACCTTGTATGCATATACATAAATACTATATAAAATTTATTGCCTTCTTTTTTGTTTTCTTTTTCCTTTTTTTTTTTTTAATCTGATGTCATTTCTGAAACATTTAAAATGGATTGTTCTGACACAGGAATTATTTAAATCAATCAATGTGAATATTATTCTTTACTGAAGAACATTTTTTAAGTTTAAATTATTTCAATTAAAATTTTTAGTTATTGAAGAAGGAAGTATACTAAATATAAAGTATTTTTGTTAATAAATAATATAAGCATGTTTTTAAAATTTTACTTCTGAAAGAAAAAACTGTTAGTGTCTTATGAAATTATTACACATTGAACTTATGATTATCTATATATGTTAAATTCTGAGAGTGGTTGAGTGGTTGCATGCCCCCCCCCCAAAAAAAAAACAATTAATTCGAAAACTTTTTACTAAAGAAAAATAATCAACATCAGTACAAAAATATGCAATTAACTCACGTTTGTAAGATGCATAACATTAAACTAGAAATTTTTCTTTTAAAATTAATTGCTTAAAGAAATCTATAATGTAAACTTCATTTCTTGTTTATACATATCTTGTCCCAAATTGACATATTTTACAAACCACAGAAATATCACCGTAATCAAATCCTCTTTTACTAAAACATTTTAATGAATTTCATTATGTAAAACAATCAATAAATTATTAAAAACTCATCATTTAAAATAAACGTGCATGGCCATGCATTAATTTTCAGATTCTAAGGGTTTTAAAAAAAGAGAGGGGAAGAAAAAGGGGTAGGGGTTAATAGGCTGGCTTACATATTTACAAGCCTCACAGCAAAATTTCATACCTGGTATTGGTACCCAGTTGAGTTCCAGTGGTAATTGGTCCTGCTCCTTACGCAATACTGCTTCCTGACTCTGAATGGTTGCTTTAGGAGGTTGCGAGTTGGTCGTTCTTCTCTTGAACATCCCGACATATTCTAGCCTCTAGAGATGCGGAACCTTTTTACCATTGAAGGCCACATGTAAATTGGGCAGTAATAAAGGAGGCCGCATGAGTCGACGTACCTATGAAATTATAATAGTTTTTGTATAGTTTTAACAATTCATTGTATTACATAGAAATATTATAAAAAAAGTCATTATTATTTGACATAAAAAGTAACAATATAAAAGATTTTTGTATTCCCATACGAGTAATCACTCATTATAACATTAATCATTAATAATTATTTTTTTAATTACAGGTTTATAGATACTGCTGTAATTCTTTATATTTGTATACATTTATTAGCGCAGGGGGATGCAAATAGAATCCAAATATTTAGTGGAACTGGCAAAAATTAGGTGACGCCAAACTTTTCTTATATTTTCAAATTTGCGGAAGCAAATGAAATTTGCAGTCGCACGCACCAGTTTTTTTGGTTGCATTGTGCAACCCCTTCTTTGTATACCTGTAGCAGCACACACACACACACACACACATATATTCAGATTTTTAAATTTTAAAAGACAACTACATATTTAAATAGCAATTCAAATAAAAATAATAAAGTAGAAGCATTTTTAAATAAATTTATTACATTATATGAAGAAATACAATAGAAAAAAGATTTAATTTTTAAAAAAGCAACATAACAACAACTCCTAAAATAATTTTAAAATAAAATGGAAAATTTAAGTTAGTGGGATTTTTGAAATTGTTTCTAGCTTGAAAGCAATTAGCATTTGAATCAAGCTTCGTAACGCAAAACCTTAATTGATACTCTAAATGAGCATATGTAATTTGCGTTCTTAAACTCGTTTTAATTTTTATCATGATAGAAAATAATGGCTCGCAGCGGTAAGTAGGGGAAAATGGGGTACAATGAAAAAAAATTCACTCGTTTTTTTTTCTGTTCACAAATTTGCATGTACAACAATAAAATTATTTCAATTTTAACCTACTCTTTTCCCCATCTAAATTAATTTTTATGAGTTTGTAAACAGCATCTTCAGGGTTAAAAATTTTTCAAAAGGTGAAGGTTGACAGTGTTTCATTGTACCCTGTATACTCGAGGTACAATGAAACACTTAATAACACTTCAGAAACACTCGTATAATATGAGCCAAAATTCAAATTTCAGCATATATGTTTTATGCAGCCTCAACTGAAACAGAGTGATTATGCAGCCAGTTCCTGATTATTGTACGAGCACTTTGGGCCCCTACCCTGGGCATTACATGCAGATAGAAGCAAAAATTGAGTTTAGACTAATTATACAAAGACACAAAATATGTATAGGTGAACAAAACTTGAAAAATGCCCTAGACACAAAAATGTTTTTAGTCAGGTCCTGCATAAACTTAAACTGCATGAAAAACATCTTAGCATAGTTCAAAAAATGTTTTCATTAAAGAAAATCTGTATTTAATTTAACCCCTTTTCCCATAATTAAGATAAAATTCTGTTTGTATAAAAATATATTTTGGTAATTTAAATAAAAATTGTGAATCCAACACCCCCCCCCCCGGAAAAGAAAATACTGTAATAAAAATTCCTGAAATTTAGCATAATTTTTTTAACATTTTAGAATAAATGCACAAAATGATGAAAATTTTCACATGCTCAAAACTTTTTTGAAGAACAATAAATTACTTGTGATAATCAATAGTTAAAAATAAGAGTAAATAATTTTAAATATAATTCAAAATATGATTTGTTTATGTAGGACATTCAACAATTTCTAAAAATACATGGCATTATACAGAAAATCATCCAAAAAACAGAATCCAGTCATCAATACTTTAAGAGTTTTAAAATAGTCTACCTTTTATTATTTCATTCCAAAACTTAATTTACTCCGTGTATATTTTTTAATCGAGTAAATATTTTTATTATTCATTATTAAGTACACCTAATTAAATACCAATTTTAAGTACAGTTAAAGAACTAAGCTTCAAATTATAAAACTTTATAAAAAAAGCTAAGTTCAGAAATTAAGTTTGATAAAGTTTAAGAATTTTGCTAATATTAAATGTAGTGGTCTTTTTCATGGTTTGATTAATATCCTCTTTTAAATTAAATTGAAATTTTCTACACCTTTAATATAAGGGTTGTAATGCAGGCCCTGATTATTGCACGGGCGCTTGGGGCATATGCCCTGGGCACACATGCAGAAATAGGCCAATAAATTTAATTTAGAGATTTATAGGAGCACAAAATTTGGAAAGTACCCCGGACACAAAATGTTATAAGTCAGGCTCTGTTGTAATGTTAAAATTCAATACTATAAATAGTAAAATCGACCAAGACGGTGCGAGCCCCATGTAAACACGGTGTCAGTCGCTGGAGCTTGTCAGTTGCTAAGCCCCAGCTACTGTCGCCAACCAGTTTGCACGATCTGCAAAGCAAAGAATTTTAACGCATTAAAATTGCACATAAATTCCATTAACAGAAGCACATCAAAACGACAAAATACACCGGTCCATATTAAACCTAAAAAGCGTCTGAAAATTCAGCAACAGGTAATTTAAAATGAACAAACAGTGGACCGTTTTAACCTAAAAACACTACAGTGGATTAAGCAGCCTAGTTGTACAGCTAATGTAAACTGGGCAAACACTGGCCCGTTTTCAATTCCAAAAAACATCGGTGGATATAAAGTCAGTATGATTAGAATAGCACGTAATAGCATTAAACGAAAACATAAAAATATCAAATATCAATTTAAAATTCACATTAAAAACATTGAACATCGTAAAGATTCATTTAAAAATGCACTTACCTTTAATTTTTTGTAATTAACTGCCCAGAAATGTCACTAATGCTCTCCTGTTCCTAATATCCACCGGCTTATAACGTACACCATATTTCTTACAAAAACACACATTTTATTTTCACAGAATAAAATACACTGCTGGCCACCCAAATTGCAACACCAAGAAAAACAAGAGATATCACAACAAAATTTATTGTGTAGATAACATGTTGACCAAGTAACAAATGATTAAATTTACAGCATTCTATGAAGCGTGGTTCCTGCCAAAATCAGTACCCAGAGTAGCCGCCGTTGTTGGAGATCACAGCTGCCACACGCCTCGGCATTGATTCAAAGAGACTTTGAATGTGTTCTTGGGGTACAGCAGACCAAGCAGCTTCCACACGTTGCCAAAGTTGATCTGGTGTGACAGCTGGGGATGAACTCTGGGTCAGTCGTTGAGCAACCATGGACCACATGTTTTCTATCGGCGAAAGATCCGGAGAGCGCGCCGGCCAGGGAAGCAATTCAATCTGGTGATTGACGAAGAACCCTTGGACAATGCGTGCCACGTGTGGCCGTGCATTATCCTGCTGAAATATGGCTGTTGGCAAGCCCTGAAGGTAAGAAAGGACAACTGGCTCCAACACCTCGGAGATGTAGCGCTGGCTGGTTAAAGTACCGGCAATGCGTACTAGAGGAGTGCGAGAGAGATATCCGATACCGCCCCATACCATAATACCCGGTGCAGGACCAGTGTGACGGTGCATAATGCAGCTGTTCAGCATCCTCTCTCCACGGTGTCTCCAGACTCGAATCCGACCGTCGTGGTGTTGCATACAGAAGCGTGACTCGTCAGTAAAGAGAATTTCATTCCATTCTGTCGTCCACATCCTTCTTTCATCGCACCATTGGCGGCGGAGACGTCTGTGGTTCCGCGTCAGAGGTAGACAAAGCAACGGACGTCTTGCGGACAGACCATTCTGCTGTAAACGACGTCGAATGGTACGCGCAGACACTGGATGATGCGTTACAGACTGAATCTGCTGTGATATGGTTCGTGATGTGACTGAGCGGTCCGTCACTGCCATGCGTACAATCTGCCTGTCATCACGTGACGTGGTGCACTGAGATCGATGCGGTCGATCACGTCTGTCCGTCGTACCCTCCTGCACCCAACGATCACATATCCGCATCACAGTTGTTTGGTTTCGTCCACTACGACGACCGATTTCCCTGAAAGATAACCCACAATCTCGGTATGCCACTATCCTTCCTCTGTCAAACTCCGATACTTGATCAAAAGATGATCGTTGTTTCCTACGAGGCATAATTTATCGTTTTTTTGAAAAAAAAGCAAGAAAAACACAATTGCTGTACTTGAAACCGTCGAAATCTCCAAGCCTTAAATAGCGCTTTGAGGTGGCGCCACAGGCGCGCTTGATGTGCGTCTGCGCTGAAATTCTAATCATTTGCATATCTCACCTCAGCTAATGCATGTTGTAAATTTCATATTATTTGCATGCTTCCTTCAGGGTGTTGCATTTACGATGGCCAGCAGTGTATTTCATTCCCTTCCTTTCATAACACGAAACATTTGCCAATTCCAAACATCTATTTTACCAACAAACGACGATAAAATTGCTTAACGCTTGTCTTCAGATTTAACAGAACATCAAACCATGACCACGTGACCAAGATCAAATATACTGGAATCCTAGCTTAGTTCACTGATAATGGCACACGGTATTCTGATTCGCTATGAATGTCACATGATCGCCAGAAGTGGCACCCTGAATTTAAAAAATCAAGCACGGTGTGCTTGAATTTCTTTATACTGCACGTGTTGTAAATTAGATACAGCGCAGTGTGTTGTAAAATTACAGATATTTAATACAGTGTATCAGCCACAAACGCATACATATGCTTACAAACTCGAATCATTCTTTTAAATAGGTGATCCTGAACAACCCCACCGTTGTACTGTAAA
>JAWZYV010019991.1:0-389907 GCA_038373885.1 Cheiracanthium punctorium | reverse complement strand
CGAAAAAAAGTTCAAAATTCAACACCATGGGCAAGAACAAATTTAAGGGGGAGGGGGTCCAGGGATCCGAACCTCCTCCCCCACGAAATTTTGATTTTTGTTACTAAAATGATAATGATATAGTGTCCTTTTGAGAAAAAGTACTGCCTTTTTTAGAGTTTGGATCCCCTTCGAAATTTTGGACCCCCTCCAAAATGTTTTTCATGGGGAAAGGGGGGGGGATCGGACCCCGGAACTCCCCCAACCCTTAAATACGTCTATGCCCCTGGTGTTGAATTTTTGAGTTTTTTTCCGCGGATAATAAATCTCCTGACCACCTTTACACAATTACCAAGTTTGATAACATTTGGTCCAGTGGTTTTCCTTTTCTGATCGTTTTGAAATAGAGCTTTAATTATAATCACCCTGTATATATATATATATATATATATATATTGTTACGAATTTTCGGGGCAACCCGCTGCTCTGGGGCTTAAAATGGTTTAAAATTCGTATTCTACGCTTCAAATAGATAAATTTTGCTTTTTGTTGCATCAAAATCGGCCAATTAGAACCGGAGATACGGAGGTTTTGCTTTCCCATATGTTTTTCTATGGGCTTCTAGAAAACTCGAGAAATATTAGTCCTAGAGCTTAGATCTCTTCACTTTTGAGGACTTATTTTTGGCGCCAAATTTGGCGATATTTCGCCAAAAGTCGCCAAGCTTGGCGACTTTTTGGTCATTTGGCGCGATTTTCCCAATGGGGCCTGGAAGTTGTTTTTCCTGCATTAAAAACGCATAATAACCTAACATTTCTCTTCTATGACGTAATCTAAATTCACGCTTTATGTAGAACCCTCGAGAAATTGACTTTTCTGGAAACCTCTTGTACCTCCTGCGTCGGCTATTTATAGAAGCGGGCATCGCCCCGAAGTCAGTCAGTTGCGAGTTGAACATTCAATGTGTGAAGAGCTCTGAGTACGCTTGTTTTGTGTGAACTGATAGTGCTATAGAAGCTTTGTTTTAGCTTGCTTTGTGAAGCTGTTTTTAAAGTGCTGTGTGTAAATTCTTCATTGCTGTGTCTTAAGGGATAGTGTACTATATCCCTTGAATATTTCCACGGAATTTTTGCCTGTAAAAGTGACTTATTTTGTGTGAGAAATACAGCATTTGTGAGAGCTTCTGATCCAAGCGGATTGTTAAAAGCACGTTACTGCTAGATTGTGCTTATGAATTGTGTGCAGCTGATTGTTCTACGAAGTTCTAGAAGAAATAAAGTTTGTGTTCCATCCTGACAAGTGACTTTTTACTTGAACTTTTTACACCACTGGACTTTAGAACGACGAACCCCAGGAGTAGCAGAGTAATTCCGCAACATTTGGTGTCAGGAGTGGGGTTCTAAAGAAGGACTTTAATTTTCCAGTTTATGGTTTTGACTAGACAAAAAATGGAAGAACAACTTCAAAAGCTCATGAATATGATGCAAGAGATGAAAGCCGGACAAGACGAGATGAAAGCCGGACAAGAACAAATGAAGGCGGATTTAGAAAAGAAAATTGAAGCCGGACAAGAAGAGATGAAAACTGGGTTGCAGAAAATAGAGAAAAATCAAGAAAAGTTGGAGCAGAAGATAGAGAAAACCCAAGAAAATTTAGAAGAAATTAAGCAGGGCCAAGAAGAAATAGAGAAAAGAGTTTCTTATAAGAAACTCAGACGAAATATGAACAAAGAATTGAAGGGAATGTTAAGGAATTACAGCAGGATATTTGCAGAATGCGTGAAGAATGTGAAGCTAAAATTGAAGAGAAATTGGACTCTCTCGTAAAGCTGGGAAAGTTACCCGAAAACATCAGGTTATCTTCACACCGCCCAGCAGTGAAACTTACTGCCTATGACGGAAAGACTCCCTGGGAAGCTTACAAGACCCAATTTTCGATCGTCGCCAGAGCCAATGGTTGGAGCGAGTCCGAGAAAGCTAATCAACTGGCCGCTTCCCTTAGCGGAGATGCAATTAATGTATTGCAAACTATCGGAGCGACGAAGATAGGAGATTTTGACGCCCTTGCCAGTGCCTTGGAGATGAAATTCGGTGAGAAGTGCCAGAAAGAATATAGTAGAATCCAACTTAAGACAAGGATGCAGAGACCTGGCAAGACCCTCCAAGAGCTGGCTTCCGACATAGATAGGCTGTGTCATCTAGCCTATAGCAGTTATCCTGATAATGTTCGAGAAGAAGTTGCAGTGCAACATTTTATTGAAGGCCTCGTGGACTCTGAAATTCAGAAAGCATTGATCTTGGCGGATTATAAAGATCTCAGGTCTGCCCTCGTATTCGCCATGAAGCTAGAGGCAGCTGAGCTGGCCGTAAGAAAAGAGCGGCATAATGTTAGAGCTGTGTCATTCCAGGAGCCTACGGATGGGGAAATGGAGAGATTAGAGAATAAATTAAAGACCCTGGAAAATCTGGTGGAACGACAAGAACAGTCAGAGCCAAGAATAGTGAAATGTTGGAGGTGCAACAGCGAGGGGCATTTACGAAAATACTGCGACGCACAAAAGAACTCTCGTCGTAAAGATCGCAGTTATCAATGCACCAGAGAAGCCCATGAAGAAAGACAGAAAAGAGAAGACTTTCAGAAACAGAGGCTGAGGGATATTCAAAAGCCCCGTTTGAAAGTCTTACAGATTTCATCAGTGAATGGCGGCAGTGATGGACTATTCGTATTGGGATACGTTAATGGTTCCCCATGCCACATGGTGATTGATACTGGAGCGAACGTAACCATCATAAGGACGGATCTGGCCAAGAAATTAAATTTGAAGATTATCTGGACTCCGCCCTCGCTGACCCTCCAGACTGTGACAGGTGACAAGATCGAAGTGGGCGGAAAAGCGCAAGTAGAAATCACGTTTGGAAATGCCAGATACGACCATGTGGTATATGTCGCCAATATTACAGACTCTTTTATTCTCGGACTCGAATTTTTAAAATCGCACAAATTTAACTTGGACTTTAAGAATAATGAGCTTCGTTCAGACTCAGAAGAAATAGCTGTGTTCGATATTAGAAACGAAACTGTTTTGCCTGTTCAGCAAATAATAGCCCAGACTGATATCACTCTACCTCCCAGAACTGATTCCATAATTTCTGGAACAGTGAAAGAAAGCAATAAATTCCGTTTTGGATTAATCGAACACCCAAGCAATAGTGATTCCGTCAGAGGAGTACTTGTGGGAGCAACACTTGTGGACTTGTCGAGAACGGAAATTCCAGTTAGAGTAGTAAATGTGACGGACAAGTCGAAGGTGATAAAGAAAAATGAAGTGTTGGCGACATGCACTCCTGTTACCTGCATTAATAAGAACATCAACCAAACGACAGCTAAATCTTCCGAGTGCCTGACGAAGGAATTATTACAAGACGTGGAGTTAACGGCAGAACAGAGAAGCGCTGCGGAGAAAGTAATAGCTGAATTTGAAGACCTCTTCTCTCGTACTTCCGGTGACTTTGGCCGTACGAGGTTAACGTAGCATAGAATAGACACAAGCAGACATTCTCCCATCAAGCAACATCCTAGGCGGCTGCCGTTTGCTAAGCAAGAAGAGGTGTACCGACTTTTAGAGGAGATGCAGCGTGATGACGTCATCGAGCCATCGACTAGTCCGTGGGCCTCGCCGATTGTTTTGGTCCGAAAGAAAGATGGTTCCACCCGGTTCTGCGTTGACTATAGACGTCTGAATGACATTACCAAGAAAGACAGCTACCCTCTTCCCAGGATAGACGACACATTGGACACTTTATCGGGAAACGAATGGTTCTCCACTCTGGATCTCAAGAGTGGCTACTGGCAAGTAGAAATCCATCCCGATGATAGTGAAAAGACTGCGTTCACCACGGGACAAGGATTGTGGCAGTTCAAAGTTATGCCTTTTGGACTCTGCAACGCACCGGCTACATTCGAGCGTCTAATGGAGACAGCGTTGAGAGGACTTTCCTACGAAGCATGTCTCGTTTATTTGGACGATATCATCATCGTCGGAAGGACTTTCGAAGAGCATCTCGAGAACATTCGAAAGGTACTGCAGAAATTAAAAGAGGCAAACTTGAAACTAAGTCCGTCGAAGTGCAACTTGTTCCGTCGGGAAGTACGTTACCTCGGGCACATAATATCCGCCCACGGAGTCCGAACCGATCCCGAAAAGACGTTCGCAGTCCAGAACTGGAGTCGTCCCGAAAATATCCACGACTTAAGAAGTTTTCTCGGTCTGTGCACTTACTATCGAAAATTCGTGAAGGGCTTTTCTCAAATTGCAAGACCTCTTCACAAATTGACCGAGACTGGAGAGAAATTTCTATGGACTGAGGAATGTGAGGACGCATTCAACGAACTGAAGACGACTTTAACATCTTCGCCGATCCTGTCGTATCCTCACCCTGACAAGCCATTTATCCTGGACACAGACGCAAGTAAGGAGAGTGTTGGAGCAGTTTTGTCCCAGGAGATAGATGGCCAAGAACACGTCATTGCTTACTGGAGCAAATGCCTTTCAAAGGCAGAACGTAACTATTGTGTTACGAGAAAGGAACTTCTTGCTATCATTAAAGCCGTGGAGCACTTCCATCATTACCTGTACGGCCGAAAGTTCCTGCTCCGAACGGACCATGCCTCTTTAACCTGGCTTCTAAATTTCAAGAATCCAGAGGGCCAAATAGCCAGGTGGATACAGCGATTACAAGAATATGACATCGAGATACGTCATCGGAAAGGGGCATCTCATGGAAATGCAGATGCTTTGTCGAGAAGGCCCTGCATAGACAGTTGTCGCTATTACTCCAGGGCATAGAAAAATTACCATCTGAAACATCCCGTTGTCCGCCAAGTTACATCACCGGCACCATCTCAAGATCCCTGGAGTGACGAAAATGTTCGGGTGGACCAATTAGCAGACAGCGACATCAAACCTATTGTGGAATTAATGGTAAAATCCAGCTCTAAGCCCAGTTGGCAAGAAATATCATCTTACAGTCCGGCAACAAAACAGTACTGGGCTTTATGGGATTCGCTTCGCCTGAGGAATGGAGTCCTGTATCGTAAATGGGAGTCGGACGACGGAGGGATGCTCCGATGGCAGTTAGTATTCCCTCGTTCGAGGATTCCGAAGGTTCTAGAAGAACTTCATAATAGCTACACTGGAGGCCATTTCGGCGGGATGAAGACCCTGCAGAAAGTTCGCGAGCGCTTCTACTGGGTTAGGGCTCGAGGCGACGTCGAAAAGTGGTGTCAAGCTTGTGACGCCTGTGCCGCCCGTAAAGGCCCGAAGAAACGAAGCCGTGGAAGACTACATCGTTATAATGTAGGAGCGCCTTTTGAGAGGATTGCCCTCGACATCCTGGGACCTCTTCCGCGAACTTCGGATGGCAACAAATACATCCTAGTTGTCATTGACTACTTCTCTAAATGGCCCGAATGGCGCCTCTAAATGGCGTTTCCTATTCCCGATCAAGAAGCTACGACCGTAGCAGAGGTACTGGTGCAAGAATGGATTTCCAGATATGGAACCCCTCTGCAGCTTCATTCCGACCAAGGAACGAACTTTACCTCTGCAGTCTTTAAAGAACTATGCCAACTTCTCGGAATGGACAAAACCCAGACTACGCCTTTACACCCACAATCCGACGGCATGGTGGAGAGGTTCAATCGCACAATTTTAAACAACCTCTCGCTTCTGGTATCTAGGAATCAAGAGGACTGGGACAAGAAACTCCCCCTCTTCCTGCTGGCCTATAGGAGCGCCGTCCATGAGACTACCGGCTTCACACCTTCCCAGATGCTGTTCGGCAGAGATCTTCGTCTTCCCGCCGATCTAGTGTTCGGCCGCCCTCCAGATGCGCCTTCATCGTGCACCTTCGGGCACGGTTTGAAGATGTACATCATTTTGCTCGGGAGCGGATCAACCTGAACACGGAAAAGATGAAGACTCGCTACGACACGAAGGCTACGGGACACGAGTTCAACGCAGGTGACAAAGTTTGGCTATGGAATCCAACTCGACGGAAAGGCCTGTCCCCCAAGCTGCAATCGCCGTGGGACGGTCCTTACACAGTCCTAAACCGGCTGAATGACGTCATCGTACGGATTCGTAAGTCACCAAACTCGAAGCGAAGAGTTGTACATTACGATCGGCTAGCCATCTACCGCGGTTGTAATTAGCTCAGACTATGGTCACTATGGCGTAATTCCTCTTTTCTTTCACCTCTCATTCCTTTCCTGTCCTTCTCTTCTCTTCCTCTTTCATCAACTCTCTTTCTCTCACCACTTACGCCATGTTTAGTGTACATATTTGTAATATATTGGATTTTATTAATGTGTATTTGTTATTACATTGATTACTTATTACAGTGTAATTATTTATTATGATGATTATTTATTTATTAATGTGTATTTGCTTATTGTGCTATTGATTACTTGCTTGAATTATGTTGTTAAGATCTTGTTAAGTGTTATACAGTGTAGGTACCTGTGTACCTCCTAACTAGGGATTGTGCTGCCCGGGACGTGCAGTCCTTGGGAAGGGGGCAATGTTACGAATTTTCGGGGCAACCCGCTGCTCTGGGGCTTAAAATGGTTTAAAATTCGTATTCTACGCTTCAAATAGATAAATTTTGCTTTTTGTTGCATCAAAATCGGCCAATTAGAACCGGAGATACGGAGGTTTCGCTTTCCCATATGTTTTTCTATGGGCTTCTAGAAAACTCGAGAAATATTAGTCCTAGAGCTTAGATCTCTTCACTTTTGAGGACTTATTTTTGGCGCCAAATTTGGCGATATTTCGCCAAAAGTCGCCAAGCTTGGCGACTTTTTGGTCATTTGGCGCGATTTTCCCAATGGGGCCTGGAAGTTGTTTTTCCTGCATTAAAAACGCATAATAACCTAACATTTCTCTTCTATGACGTAATCTAAATTCACGCTTTATGTAGAACCCTCGAGAAATTGACTTTTCTGGAAACCTCTTGTACCTCCTGCGTCGGCTATTTATAGAAGCGGGCATCGCCCCGAAGTCAGTCAGTTGCGAGTTGAACATTCAATGTGTGAAGAGCTCTGAGTACGCTTGTTTTGTGTGAACTGATAGTGCTATAGAAGCTGTGTTTTAGCTTGCTTTGTGAAGCTGTTTTTAAAGTGCTGTGTGTAAATTCTTCATTGCTGTGTCTTAAGGGATAGTGTACTATATCCCTTGAATATTTCCACGGAATTTTTGCCTGTAAAAGTGACTTATTTTGTGTGAGAAATACAGCATTTGTGAGAGCTTCTGATCCAAGCGGATTGTTAAAAGCACGTTACTGCTAGATTGTGCTTGTGAATTGTGTGCAGCTGATTGTTCTACGAAGTTCTAGAAGAAATAAAGTTTGTGTTCCATCCTGACAAGTGACTTTTTACTTGAACTTTTTACACCACTGGACTTTAGAACGACGAACCCCAGGAGTAGCAGAGTAATTCCGCAACAATATATATATATATATATAATATAATAGCTTACTTACGTAAACTGAAATCCCAAGATAATCCAATGATATATATATATATATATATATATATATATATATATATATATATATATATATATATATATATATATATATATATATATATATATACATATGCATATATATATGTATGGTATCCATTGAAATGTGCTCAAATATCTGAGAACAAATATTATGTTGATTTAAGCTACTTTTCAATAGCTCTCGAATAGAGAAAATCACATCGAAGATCGTGCTTCAGAGGCTGTACACAAATTACGAAAGAAAACATCAAATGCCTAATACTTTTGCTATTATTGGTATTGTATAACAGATTGCAACTGTGTTTAAACATATATCTGAGCCTATATTTATGACGAAAAGCAGATATTTTGTACATCAGTTCATTAACGCATGAAGCATATTTTCATAATTGAGATTTTTTATACGGGGCCCGCATAAAAATTTAAATTTTGTATTTATTTAGATTCAATCTTCTAACACATTAATCGATACCATAAAATTCTGAACTTTTAATACGTAGCTTTGCAATTTATTGTATGTGCCTATGATCAATATTTAAGGAATAAAAGCCTAGGTCAGTGTTTTGGGGACACGCTTCATTTTTTGATTTGATTTATTTTTGCTCTTCAGTTACTTTCTCAAAATAAATAAATAAATATGTAAATAAATAAATCTTTTTAATTACACATGTGACCAGCACATGTGACTGTATTGCTGTTTCCTGGAGGTATGATGGTACATTTCAGTCAATAATTTATTTTACTTTTGCTGTATATGTATATGCACGTATAATTTAGGTAGTAAACTTTTTTCTATCGTCCTTTCTATATCTTTTTAAGTCCAGAAGTGTTCTAGTCACTAACCTCCGTTCCCATAAGAACACGGAAAGTGCAGCAGCACTGGCCTGGCTAGTGCTTGGTAGGGTGAAAACATCTCACGGCGACTGGGCTGCTGTGGAACGGTGTACGCTAATGGTAGCTGGTGCAAGTAAAATGTGTTCGTGGCTCTATTGTAAAAACGATACCTCTGAAGGTGCCGATTTCAGGTGCTATGTCTTTCATCTGGAATTGGTTCAAAATTAGGAAACCATTATTAGAAGGCAACGTTGGCCTTCCTAATAGGCTCCCTCATAATAAAATGACTCACATATGCACCTCTCGTAATGGTCAAGCCTCCAGTAGGCCGCTTACCCTGCTATAAGAAAGAGAGAAAAAAATATCTTTTTAAAAAAGTTAAGTAGATATTACTCTCTGAAGGATTAAACCAGTAAGCGTGTAATCATGAAAATATGAATATTTGTGGCTGTGTAATCATATCCCCATTTTCTCTTCGTACAATATATTTAATAATGGGAAATTTATGTCTTAAGCTTTCTTTGATCTGAAAATGAACAGTTTCTTTTACAATTATACAACTGTTTTTCCCCCATCCCATATTCTAAAAGTTATATTAAAGAGTCAGTATTCTCTCAAACGTTTTCTTAAAAATTCATTCACATTTCCTTTTTAATTTTTATTTTCAGTTAAGCATAAAAACGTTAAATATATAACTAAAAGTATCCTGAAATCGAGACAGGGCTCAGTCAGTTTTTATTGATTTTCTTCTCTATCCCTCCTTTACGAATTAGATTTTTTTTATGTCCTGAAAGTTTTTCGAAGTAAATTATTTAAATATAAAGTTCAGTCCTTAGAAACATTCGATTTGGAACACCGATTATAAAATTCCGGAAGTCTTCGAGTTTTCTAAGGAAGTATGTATGAGTGTGTGTTGGGGGTGACTAGGCTTTCTTAAATATCCGAGAATTTTACTCCCCAACCCCCGTCGATATTTTTTGTGAAGTCTATACCAGCGAGGATACGTATCGCTTTCATATTGAATAAATGCTTTAAAATAACTAATATTTACGGTAATATTATGACCTTAAATATAATCGAAAGTATTACTTAAATAAACGCACCTTTGTTTTTCTTCTCTGGCCCCTAATAGGCCGAAAGTATTAGTCACTTTATTATGGAGGCATTTATTAGGTGGTCCAACATTCCCTCCCATGAAAGGACAGACGGAATGACATCCAAACCTATGGCAGGAATCGAATCCGGGTCCGTGTGTGATAGAATTGGAATTGTTCAGGGTTGTTTAGCCACAGGGTCATTTTCAAAATTGAGTGCCATTTGGAAATTTAAGAAGCAAAAAATAAGTTAACATACCTTGTTTCTGAACATTATTTGAGTATTAACTTTATTTAATTTTTTTACATTCTACCCTGCATGGATCTTTCAACGACCTGTTGTGCCCCACCAATTTTCCTCCAAAAAGTATTCGAGTGTCAGCAACATTGCTCCCATAATCGTGTGTAGGGGAACCTGGGGAGCCTTGACCATAAGGGAGGCTTGACCCACCCTTGAATTCCAGTATTTAAAAATATTTTAGCTTTCCCTCACTAGATGGCAGTCAAAGCTACTGATGTAATCAGACACCCATCATAGTTTCATCCAGTCAGTTCATAGTGGAGTGGAAATAAACAAGAAAGTTTTTCTGCCTAAAAAGTAAGTATTTTAAACACACTTTGTAAGAGTTTTTCAAAGAAAGTAATTGAATTTTGAGCTAGTGGGATTTTATAAATACTGTCATATTAAGCTATTATTAAAGTAAAAAAGTTTATAGAAAGAATCAGGTTTCAAATCACCATGCACCATCCTTTACAAAATGGCGTGATGGGGAGGCTTGACCCACTGTATGTAAGGGAGGGTTGACCACTGGGTCACGGCTCCCTTAGTTAAATAGTTTTGAAAATATAGCAATACTGCTTTTCAAACATTGTCATAATTAAAATAATACCTAGATATAAATATAAATAATTTTATATGTTTACAATAGGATAGGTGGTTGACAAAAAGTTACCTACCAATTATTGTCCAATAAAAAATTGTTTCAAAATTTAATACTAAAAACTAAATTATGAATAATTCAAGTATAATAATTTTCCAGATTTATACAAAGAGATTACCAAATTTTATTTATTTATTTATTTATTTATTTTTGTGTGTGTGTGGGGGGGGGGTTATAAATGTTATCTTTGAAAAACTATTAATTTCTGGATGTTTCTTTTGATTCATTTTATTGTGAATATTAATATAAAAATGAGATGTTTTGAAATGCTGTATTAATAATAAGTATTATTTTTTTCTCAGGATGCCCTTTTTTCATAAACCAAAAGGAAATGCTAGTAAAAAGTACTCCACAGAAGTTATAATGACAGCAGAGTGTTCAATTATCATACTGAAGATTTTATACTTAATGCTTATATAACTAATAAAAAAGGTTTACTTTTATCTTATTTTAAAATTATACATTATTGCCTGGGCCAAGCCTCCCATACCATGGGTCAGAGCTCCCTTATAAAGGGAGCCTTGACCCACTTTCCAACGTTTAAAAAAATATTAAATTCAGAAAAGAAGAAATGCATAATTTATATTATCATAAATATATTCTTAATGCCAATAAAATTTCCTTTAAATTGCACTATAATAGGATTATTTTGCTTCCAAAATAAAATTTACAAAAATGTTTTTCTGAAAATGTGGTCAAGGCTCCCCAGGTTCCCCTATAATCATTTTTGTTTTTTAAAAACGTAACGCGGCCTCGTTACCTCCTAGTTAGGGAGGAGCCTATACTCCCCAGAGCAACTGGATTCAGTGACACGAATGCTTGTGTTAGTGTCAGGGGCATGTAGCACCATGGACTAGAAAGTTTACTCTTCGCCTGAATAGTCATTTTATCGCGTCACGTTCCCTTTCCAATCAGTTTATTTAACTAGCATTTATAGTCTAGTTAACTGAATTTCTAATTAAAAAAAAATTCCCGATCTCATTTTTACGTATATGAGTTCTTGGTTCTTGGGGACATGTCAATTGCTCAATGGTGGAAGCCATTTTTGTCTGGGAGAACGAAAGGAGCTCTGTCAATTTTTCTTTTATTGGTCATCCAAATTTTCACACAAATTTTTCATTTGACTAGTGGAAGCTACTCCCTCCTGGCTGAATCACCGGTGAGTGGAGGCTATCTGGCCCCACCTCCTGCCGCCTACTCAATTTCTCTGGATTTTCTAAAATAGCAATTAGCAAATTAGTAACGAAATGCGTATTGACGTTTTCTTTCTTTTTTTCTTTTTCCCTGCCCATGGTCCGTATGGAGCAATAAGTTTATAGTTACTTATAAACAAGCTCCTTTAATTTTAGTTAAATAAGTGCGTTTTTAAATTGATATTAAGATAACAACTTTCATCAATTGCAGTTACTATAAAATAATGGGAAAAACATGGTTATAATGATGTAGGAAAAGGTATAGCACAATTTATTTGAAAGAAAATGTAAAAGCCTAATATGAAATTATAAATGAGTCAGGGAAATTAAATTCTCCCATCACGAAATTTGCTAAATAACTGATTTTGTTTCTGATCAGTTTTGCCATTTCTTGCCCTCCTCTCCACCCCAGTGACTGCTAGTATTTCGACATTTCGACCCACCCTGGAAATTTTTCTGGGGAAGCCCATCATACTTGCATCAACAATAAAAAAAGAATAATTCAGAGATATTGGAAGAGTAAAAATACTTATTTCTTTTTCAGCACTTTTTTTTTTTAATTACAGAAAATTCATTATAAATTTTAAGAAAATATAAGAGAATGAAATACATGTCCTAATATACTTTCCAACGATTGCGTTCAAGTTATAAAACATAGAGAAGAAATCTTAGGGGGGAAATGTGAGTTATACTTAAAATGATGTTCCGAAAAAATTGGCTATAGCTTCGCGGCGACTGCGGGATATCTGTTTTTGCAGATAGTTCGCGAATCTTCTACGGCCGTTAAGACATCGCGGCGAGCCGTTAAGTCGTCGCGGTGTCTTCGCCGCGATGACTTAACGGCTAGTAAGAATCAAGATTTATTTATCACCTGAGCTAGTGAGCTGTTTCTCTTGAACTTTCCAATGACAGTTGGCATTCAAATTCAGCACACGGCCGAATGATATGTATTATATATACCTCAATGGAACTTTTGGTTGTTTAATTCATATATTTTTAAGCGTTTTATTTATTTTTAATGTAAAATTCTTTGTTAGTCGACCTTCAAAAACTACAGAATTTCCTAGGAATATTAGGAATAGTTATTTATTTCAAGAAACATTTTTACGTAGATAATTATTTTTGTTTCTATAATTTTGTGTTGAGCTCTAGTCAATCACATATATTTTTATCTGTTTTCGTAATAAAAGCTATATTGGATAAAATTTACAAATCGTTAATTTCAAAAGTTTTAATTTCAGCTAACAATAAAACATATCGGTAGCCTAGTTCAGAAGCAATTAAGCCAAATATTTGCCGCAATTACTGGATTTCACATTTTTTGAAAATCGGGCTCTGCCCATTCTCCGCCTCCTGAGCTTTTCAATCCTTTTCAATCAAAAACACACAAGAGAACATTTTAAAAGGCTACATTTTTGAGTACTTTTATTATCATAAAAAATCATTAAAATGCGTACCTTAAATTTTTTTTCATTACAGTGTGTAAGTTCTTACACACCGGGGGCGTAGCTGTGGGAGGGCTTACCAAAGTGTGTCCATTCTTCTTTCAAGCCAAATTATTTGAAATTTCAGATGAACTGCTGTATTGGAGTTAAATTTGCAAATGGAGAAATGAAATTCTTTGCAAGTATTTTGTAATCTTTGCAAGACCTTTGCAAAGGCAATATTAGACCTTTGTAAAGGTCTAATATTTATGTATTCTTCCAGGGTATTTTTTTTTATTTCTCCTTTTTCTCCTTTGACTGAATAATCCATTTTAATTGCTCATTTTAAAGGAAGGACACATTCTAATAACTCCTCCTCCAGCTACGCCCCCGCATTTTGATACCAGAGACGATGAGTAAAAGTTTTTAAAATTTAAATAAGCAACAAGTTCTTAAAAAAAAACCCAGATAAAAGTACTTTATTTTAAGGATATTTTATTTTTAAAAGAGTAAGTATATGTATATATCCACACGAGGTATGTCATTTTTGCATTTGCTGTTATATATTTTTTCCTGCGATGTCAGGCTTAAACCAAACGAGCGAAATTTGATCAGTCGGAGCGATTTTTGGGCCAGTTTTCAAAAGTGAGCTTCTCCTTTAGGTGCGTTTTTCGATCACAAGAGCGGAGCGGAATATAACAATAAGTCAGGACGGAAATTCTCGGAAAAAAGAGGAAGCGAGGAGAAGAGTTCTCAGAAAAAAGACTACTTAAAGAGCACTTTCGAGGAAATACCGGTAGGTATCCATGGATACGGATCGCTCCGCAATATATAGTTTTTTTCGCTCTTTGGGTTTAAGCGTGTATGTCCTATATGCAGTATATATTTTGTGTTTCACCTATTAATCATATGTATATACATTTATTTATGAGTTGTGAATTTCATTTTATAAGGATGGTATATTTCTTTTTCTCCACCCCCATTAATAATATTGCAAACAGTTACAGTAACAAGACCTTAAAAAACACATACCTATTCACAACTCGCTCAAATGCGATATTGTCTTCAGAAATCTTAGTTATCGATATATAAGTAACTCATATATACTGATACACACTCTCGAATTCCTCACGACTGACTCATGTCCAGAGAAGACATATGAATTAATAGAATCTCATAACATTTCTTCTTATGGTAACTTAAGCATAAAAGAGTTTTTATACAATTTTTACCCATGTCTACTTTTAATATTTGCATTATTCATATTTTTTCTATATTTCTACCATGTTTGTTTAGTGTTAATTTATGTTTGTCAGAACATGGTTTCACTTTTTTCTGCACTTCATTTACCATACTTTGGAAACTAAGGGTTCTGGAAAAAATTTCTCTTTTGATATGAAACCCTTTTTTATTGTGCAAGATATGAATGAAGTGCTCAGCGATGTATAAAGTAGGTACTCAAAGTGAGGTAATCTAAATTAGGTGTGTTCCGTGAGTCGTCCTCCTCAAAGTTTGTGAGCTCATAAAACAGAACATTTTTAAACGATAATGGTGTACAATTTTTCTTTGTTTATTTTTTCACACACTATTTTATTTTATTTCCTTTATATCTGATATATAAGTATGTGTTGCACAGCTGTTTTACACTGACGCAATTTATATATGTCCTAGGTGTTGAGCAGGGGTATATATTGCGAATATGTCTTAAATAATGGAAGATGATTTATATGTTTGCCAACCCCTAAATTAGAACTAAAATTGCCCTGCTTTAATTTTTAACATTGCCGGCATACAGTATTCATTTTATTTATCTTTTAATTTATTTTCTATCTAATTACTATATTAAAATTTTTCTGCACAGGCTTCATACTCACACAAACTCAATAGAATCTAAAAAGTAAATAATCGCAAAAATAAGATTTTTACTGAGCTTAACATCAAAAATAGCCAAAGCAATACTAAAATGCAAGTTATTAATTTTTTCAGAATAATTTTCACAGAACTGACTATCATATTTTCAATTTACGAAGCAAGCTGTGCCAATAATTTAATTAGATGGCATTCTTTTAAACTCTGCAACAGTAAAACTTCCCTGAACAGAATTAAAGGGTTGGGGTTCCTAGTCTAGAAGCTAGCTTTACCTCCAGTGTGTAGTTCAACGCTTGTATTTATTAACCATGTAGTAGATAAGTCCCCAAACGTAACGGCGAGTTGGTTTTGATGCAGATCGGTTGTGGGCGTTTCCTATTGTATGGGTCAGGGAAGACATAGTCTGGGAATTCATAGTCAATTTCGTTTGGTAGGTTTTAAAGATTTTCATAAATGCTTTTACCCAGACGATGCATGTGCTACCTGCTACCGGAAGGTCTGCACTAGAAATGTACAGGATCGTTAAAAAGTTAGATACACGGATACGGATCTGAAAACGGATAACTTGTTTTTATATCCGCGGATATGGATATAAAAACGGATCATCTGTTTCTTATATCCGCGGATATGGATAAAAAACCGCACTTTCCTTAAAATTAAATAACAAAAATGTTCTACTATTTTTTTTCTTTCCATAGATAATAATTTTAAATAGTATTAGAGAATCTGTTTTTTTGCGTAGTTGCTAATCATAAATTTTAATATTTATTAAATTTCAATTTAAAAACTTTCAATTTAAATTCTCAAATCAAAAAAATATATTACTACAAATATATTTTGTTAAAAAGTTAAGATAGAAAATAATTTTCTTTAAAATATATAAAAAGGTTAAAATAAAATAAAATCTATCAATTAACAAGATTTTTGTATATTTGGAAGTATATTTTGAATGATATACCACACAAATTATCCATCACCGTAAAGTTCACATTACATTATGAGCAATATTAATATTTGCCGCTGTTTCGTATTCTGTTACATACACTCTATAACAAAAAAATCGACGCACCAAGAAACAACCATCCGATTGCTTTGAAATTTCGTATGCATGAATGTTTTGAACAGATATGCAAATGATTCAAATTTGGTGTCCAATGAATGAATAGTTTGATCTCTAGCGCAGCGGAACTGCGCATCCAGCAGACGTATATAAGGAGCAGTTTTTCAACGGTTGTTAAAACTTTCGGTTTGATTGCGATTCAGATGACCTTTCAACAACTTAAAAAATGCCTCGCTGCAGGATTCGTGCTCATTACGAGCAACTCTCAGAGTTTGACAGAGGTCGTATCATTGGATTGCAAAAGGCCGGTTGGACTAATCGGAGAATCGCTCGTCATTTGAGTCGAAGCGATGCGACGATTCGAAGATGCTGGCTAGGATGGGTGGAAAATGGCAGAGTGCAGCGTCAGGATGGTAGCGGTCGACCTAGGGCTACAACAGATCGTGAGGACAGAGTGATGGTCCGATCAGCTGTCACAGCGCCTTCTTCATCTCTATCAACTATCAGACGTTCAACCCAAACACCAGTGTCCATCATGACCATTCACAGACGGTTGAAAGAGCGAAATCTACGCTCGCGCCGACCGGTACGCCACCTGCCACTCACGCCTGCACATTGCCGAGCCAGATTACAGTGGTGCAGGGCTCGATCAGGTTGGAATGATGCCGACTGGGGACGTATAGTCTTTAGCGACGAATCCCGCTTCCAACTGTGTCCTGACGATCATCGAAGACGTGTTTGGAGACGCACAGGGCAGAGGGGGGATCCTGCTTTCCCTATTGCACGCCACACCGGCCCTCAACAAGACATTATGGTCTGGGGTACCATTTCCTTTGACAGCCGGACCTCTTTGGTCGTCATTAGAGGTACACTTACTGCACAGCGGTACGTGAACGACATCCTAAGACCTGTTTTACTACCGTTCCTTTTGCAGTGCCCTGGGCTGGTTTTTCAGCAGGACAATGCCAGTCCACATACGGCTCGTGTTGCTCTAAACTGTCTGCAAGCTTGTCAAACTCTTCCTTGGCCTGCCAGATCGCCATATCTCTCTCCCATCGAGCATGTCTGGAATATGATGGGAAGGCGATTGCATTTGGCACGGACTGTTGATGACCTCGTTCGACAGCGAATTTGGCAGGAAATACCGCAGGAGACCATCCGGGAGCTTTATCGGTCTATGCCACGCCGTGTGGCAGCTTGTATCCAGGCTAGCGGCGGGTCAACACCTTATTGAACTTGTTACTGTAACTCTTAAATAAATTATTCAATTGTTCTGAAATTTTAATCATTTACTATTCTGTACATTGTCTTCCTATCCACCAATTTTCGTCTCAATCGGACACCTCCTTCTTGGTGCGTCGATTTATTTGTTATAGAGTGTATATATGTGTGTGTGTGTGTGTGTCTTCAGCTCAGCCTAGTCTCCTCAGTATTTGGGCCATGAGAAACAGAGATATTTCTGATTTTATCACTTTCAGTATTTAGCATTAAAATTTAACATATGACCTACATTTTATATTGTCTTTGGAAAATTATTGTACTATGTAAAGTTTACGAGAAAAATAATTAAATTACATGAAGTATTAGCTTTAGTGTTGTAAAATAAGAAGGGACTATTAACGCAACCTTTACGATTTTAATTAGTATTTATAAAATGTTATGCAACAGATAATACAAGTTTTATCCACCTATATCAACATTTTTGGTATAGCCAGTGGCGGCTCGTGAGTTATTTAAATGGAGTTTCACAAAATAAATTCCGAAAATGAAATATGCAGATAAGACGCAACTTACAAGTTAAAATATATTTGCGTTTTCAACAGTTAAAGGAACGCATGCAACTAAAAGAAAATAAGTAATGTTTGATCTAGCATTTCGTCACCTAGAAGTTTTAGCAAAGGTGTTGAATGATATCGCAGCACCTTACCCTTCCCGCGTCTCCCCCCCGATCTCCGCATCTGTTCCCAGAAAGCGGTTTAGAAAAAGGCATTTCTTCGATGGTACGTGCGATCGAGGAAAGACTAGCCATGTTTTTGCTGTAGCAACCTACAATATAGTACGTCAGCTATAATAAGCATATTTAATAATAGTGGGAGGAGAGAGAAAAACACATTTTTAATTCACAGAACTCTATAAGTGTACTTAATATATATTTTTTAAATTTAATTTGTTAATGTATTTAATTTTCAACTTTCTTTTGGGGGTTCACAGGCTCATGTGCTCAAAAGGAGGAGCCACCACTGGGTAAAGCTTCAGATAAGCGGTCGCCTAGCCAGATAACCCTTGGCGACTGTGGAGTTGTTCCTGGAAACTATAAAACTTTCTATGACCAAAATTGGTGATCTGCAAATTGGACCCTTTTGTATTCTAGAATGCAATACTAGGGATGAGTGTCGAGCCTAAAGCAGAACATGCCCGAATCGATGGCGTGCATGAACCCTTTTGCATATGATTTACAAATAAATATAACTTAGTTCTGTTCAACAGTGTTGTAATTTAAAAGAACGTAACAAAAGAAAAAAAAATAAAAAAGACTTCGGGACTAACTCAAATCGTTTCATTCAACTGCAAAATGCACACATTAAGTAACTTTTTCTCTTGAAACTGTGCTGTACCTGGCAGCGTTTTTAAGTGATTTGAAGAATTGGAACCTTTTGTATATGATTTTTTTACTTCTGATATTTCAACAGCAAATATTTTGGAGTGATCAAAGGTAATACATTAGAATTATGTATCTCATAATTTTTCTAGGTTTAATATAATGGAAATTCGATGCCAAAATCTTCAAAGAGGCATGAGAGTTGATTATCACTAGAGTGATGTACCAGAGATTCGTCACGTCGAAATGTTCTATGAAAAAACCTTTTTTCAAAGGTATCAACCTTAGCATTTCGCTAGCATATTTTACACTACATTTTGCATCATCACAAATTTTAATTATTTTTTAAAAGCAGATATGATTTAAACTAATATTATGAAAAAGTCAGGCTTTTAGTTTTATTTTTTGTCTTCACTTTTAATAAAGCTTATTTCTTAATGTTGATGTTTCATATGTTTATAATGCTCATGAACATTTTCGTTTATCAAAAGTAGTATATTTCATGTTGAATACATTTAATCATGACAAAGATTTTAATGCGAACATAGAAAATATACATAAAGTAGTTGTCAGAAACAGTAACAAAATGTAGGGGGCCCCTATTCAAACTTCTGCCCCAGGCCCCGGTTTGTCATAATCGGGCCCTGCATTTTTCCATTATCAGACTTGATGGAATTTGTCATGTCTGTTACCGGACATTTTCTTTTAAATTTGTACACTTAGGTTTAACACAAAATAATGTAAAGTGATAAATTACATGAGTATAGAGTCCTTTTTTAAATATAATATAGTCTTTTCCATTTAAAAGTATTTTTCATTTTTTTGTAAGTTTTTGTTTGCCATGTCTTTTACTTATTGTAGTAACAGACATGAAATTTCAAAGAACAAAAATTCACGAGTCTAAACAATTCCACAAGAACATGAGAAGAGGCATTAACTTGGACTGAAAAATTAATGATCTAAATTAATAAATTGAATTAACAAATAAATAAATATATTTTATACAACTAACTATGATAACAGGTATGACATGCAGTAAGAATACTTAATTACATCGGGGCCGTTGCTCGTTGAGGAAATAGTAGAATTTTGCCCACGATTCATGGGAACTTCTTCATTAGGTGAACTACTGAATTAAAATTTAAAAATAAGAAAAGGAGAATGATGAAGTACATATAGAAATTTACATTTCTAACAGAAAAATTCACAAAAAGATTCTGAAACAATTCAAGTCCAATGAGGAGATAAAAACATATTAAAAGTAATATTTTTATGCAACGTTATAACTGCAGGTGATCCAATTTGTTCTTTAGTATCAATTTTATATTATTTATTTTTTTATTTCAATCGGTTGATTTGTTTTCTTCCTCCTCAAGTCAGCAGTTTATCCTACACTTAGGGGGGGGCATAAATTTAGATTGAACTATTCCTGAAGCTACACACCGACAATATGATTAGTATTTAATAAGTTACTAATTCTAATAAATAAATTTCAAATACATATATTGAGTTGGAAAAAAAGCATGTAGAATTATTGAATGTGTAATTTTGTTTGAAATTAGCCAATTAAGAAACTAGTTTACAATTATTGTTATACTTAGCAACACCTATAATGGATAAAATGCACTTACATCTGCTTTAAAAATGGTGAAAGTCAGCAAGCAAAATTTACATTGCAACAACAAATAAATAAATGAACGAATAGTAATGTTTTTGGACATTACTATTCGTTCCACGGTATATGAGTAAACAAATAAATTATTACATATATAGCGCCCGATTTCAGGAGTGATAATGGACTGATTTTCCTATTTTGCCATCGATGGCGGATCCGTGGGAGGAGCAAGGAGGGTTTATTCCCCCCCCCCTCCGAAGAAAACATTGATAAGATTTTGCATTTTGCTTCATTGTAACCTTTTTTTAAAAGCATTTCTGATACATGCTTGGTCTTTGGAACCGTGGAGCAAGCTTCGGATAAGATTTTTCTGTATGTACAGACTGCTAGTAGCAGTCGACAACAAACCCAGAATTATGAAACTAGATTGAAAGTTTTAAAATGAAAGAATTAAGATAGTTAAGATCTTGGAAAAATTATACAGGACCCATAAAAGGTTACTGAATTGCTAAGTAACAATCGGACATCAAATTTAAAATTACATTTAAAAAGAGCGCATAATTATTTTAAAAAACTCTTCTAGACATCTTTTGTTTTAAATTAAATGAGTTTAATTTTTTATTTATACGTATTAGCCGCTATGAAAAGCATTCACAATGCTTAAAGGCAACGGATCGCTTTACTGTAAGTTTTTATTATGTCAATTTATATTTTCTTTCTTTCTTCTTTTAATTAGCCCCACCCCAAAAGCATTCTGTGTCCGTCAAGGTTTGTCCTAACAACACAGTAACATCAAAAATTATTCGGATATTCCATTGGAAAATTGTTCATTTTTCCAGGGAAGCATATTTGTGAGTATTTTTTTTTTTTTTCAAAATCAAATGAATCTTTCTTTTTCTCGTGGAAGGCGTGTCCCAATTCACTTTGTCTGGTATCGGGGCGTGCCGTACAGAAGACGGCATAATATTACCCACTTTTCAAACCAATCTTTTACATATAAATGTACTGTTCAGGTTAAATGAAAAATACAGAAAAAGAAAAAAAAAAGAAGAGATATATAGCGTGTCCCAAAAACATTGACGCCGGTTTTTATTTCTTATACATTCATTATAGATATTTACAATGGATTACAAAGTTCCAAGAAAAAATAGAGAGTTTTATGGAATCGATTCAGATTTTCAGCCGATTAAACTAAATTTCAATAAATACAAAAATTAAATGTTTATCCAGGCCCCGTACGAAAAAAATTCCCAATGGAAAATAATGCGTCACTAGTTTGATCGTACGTGGCGGTCTTTACATTTTGACGACGACGGGGACCTGCCGATGGCGTTCACCCGCATTTTTAAATACACAATCAATGCATAATAAGTTTCCGTACGTCAAATGGAATGTATTTTATCTATTTAAAAATACTAACACTAATTACTGGTGAGTTTTCTTGCCTTGCCTTTTTTTTTAAGGTCCGATCTGCCTGTCCAGTCCTAATATGTTTATTTCAGGATTCATCCAACAAATAAAGACAAACTTTTAACATTATTGGTAAGGATGCGTTTTTAAAGGCCATACATAGGTGGGTAGTCCTATATAGTAAGGGTCTGGATACCGCCTTCTCAGAATTGCGATTTTTCTCAACAAAGAGATAAAAACTTGCTCGATTTTAATAGCAGTGTAGTGCTAATGATGAAGTCTTTTTTTAAAAAATTCTGCCTCTCCCGCCGTTTGGCCCTCTCTGAATTTTCTTTCTGGGTACAGCATTTTTTGTTCTTCTATGTAAAAAATACTGTCGTGTGTGTCTTTTGTTGCTGTATTTAGAATACTCATTCAGTTTAGTCAAGGTAATCAGTTGATTAAATAATGCAGGCATGCGACAGCCACACTAAATTTATATATATTCTTTCATAGAGTTATCTACAATTGATTTACAGTTACATAATAGAGCTTCAAAAATTGTCTTATAAAAAAAAAAAAAAGAAATTATGATAATTATCTTTTGTTTAAGAAGAGCTAGATCTTAGGGGGAGGACAAAAACTTTCAAACTACAAGCACGGGGCCCGTAGCATTAGCTACTTCTGCTATATTGCTAATCCGGCACTGAGTATCGGGTCTCATATAAGTTGAGTTTAAGGTAGAGCTTACTGAAAGTATGCGCAAGAGAGGGACAAAAAAAAATGTCGCTCTTAGTAAACCAAATATGGTAATACAAATAGTTGTGAAGTACAGAGTCTAATTTTGAGAGGATTCAGAGCTTAAAATGATATTCAATTGCAAACTTTATTTTGTAATCAATTTTTATCTGAGTAGTTGATCATCAGATAACAGGTCAATTCTTATCTCTGTTAATTCAAATAAACCATTAAATTGCAAACAATTAAATCAATTAACACAAAAATATCAAATAATATTACTCTTAAAAGAAAATTAACGTGAATGAAATGTACTATCTACTACCTGAACATAGTAAGATTTTATTTCATTTCAGAGAAGAAAAAAAAAAACTGTCGGAATATTACAATACTAGAAAGGTAAAAATCACGTACTTTTTTCTGCTCAGGAACTATTTAAGAGGAGGCCGAGGAGACCCGAGCCTCCTCCGAAAATGTAAAACAATAATTTAAAAAAACGGCTATTTTAAAACATTTTTATTAACTCTTGTAACAATAATGTTTAAAATAACGGATCCCCCCCCCTTCCCTAAACGGAAACCTATATATTCTACTCTTTCTAGTGTAGGAGCTTTCCTTTTCATCTTTTTTCAATGAAACGTTTAATCTAAAGTTTAAAGAAAACCATTTAGTAGGATGAATTACTTTCTAAAATTCATATATCTGGTTACGCCTTTAATGTTACAGGAAGTTGAGAAATATAAAACGATTAAATTATAAATAGATATTTACGAAAAGTGAATCAGCAAATTAAAAAAAGGGGGAATTGAGGGAGAAAAACATTTTGCCGGAATGTTACAATCCTAAAAGGTTAAAACACGTAAATATTTTGTTTTCTACTGTAAGACCTTTAGTATTTTATTTCAATACTACGTTAAATCCAAAGGAAAAGTTAGAGTGGGTTGGAATATATTCTAATATCCCTCCTACGGGTTACGCCCTTCAAGTTAAGAAGTACAGAAATAAAATTGATTAAATCTTAAATAAATAATATTTTTAAAAGAAACAAAAATAATTAAACCATATGACCGAATTTTAAAAAAATTCATAGTTATACTCGAAAGAGAAAATTAACATGTTGTGTATGAAAAACATGTTAATTTGCTGAAAAGTTCAATCTGTTTAAACACATTTTACTTTAGTTTTAGACAACAAGTGAGATTTTCTTTTATTTGGTAAGGTCTCTTAAGGTTACAAAAAGTAGAAAATAAAAATTTGTAATGGCATATAAATATTTTTTACAGTTTCTTCTAGTTGGAAAAGGAAAAGAAAGTTGCAGAAATATTACCATTCATAAAAAGGTAAATTACACACAATTTTTTTTTTTCTCTGTTTAAGAGCTTCACTTTCTTTTTAATTTTTTACTTTGAACATTTTATCTATAAGATTGTAGAAGAATAAAATACATTTTAGTAGTCCTTTCGTCTGCTTACGCTGTTATTAAAAGAAGAAGAAAAAAAAAAAAAAAAAAAAGAAAAGAAAACAGAAGTATTTAATAACATAGATGGTGAACTTCTCCTACGCTTTGAAGAAATATTCGCCTTCCAGTTGATTTCCTAAGACAAATCGATGCTTAACAGTACAGTGCTTGAATTTCTTTACGTATTTGTGTCCCGGAAGTTAAGGACACCATGTCAGGAAATTTCTCAGGAGATCAAGTCCTCATGGTCTTATTTACTTCCCAGGGAAAACGGACATGGTTTTACAGTAATACCCCAAACATACGCGATAGGTGGGACTGAGAAACACTAAGTCGGGGTACAATTTAAAAATAAAATGTGTACATACTTTTTTTTATTGGGGCAAGAGATTTAAAAAAAAATTTAGAATGAAATGTTAAAAAATCTTAGATATTTCATATGTATAACAAATTATTAAAATCGTAAACCGAAGTTATTTTTAGAAAAGCACATGATATGTAACTTTATTTTCATTTTCTACTAAAAAATTAAAGAATTCATGAAACAGGTACCTTCTGATAAACATACAAGTTATTTTAAAATTTCGGAAGTGCTTGATCTTGGAACCTTGCTGCCATGTACGCAAATTCTTTGTAGAATACATAACTTTTAGAAATTACTGCATATATTTTAGTTTATTTATTTGTTTTTTTAACCCATTGAAATGTGCTACTTTCTGTAGAAGGTAACCAGAATTGCGGTGTTATAGCTCCGCCTACCTTCAATTTCGCTCCACCTCTGCTCATAACAATCCATATACAAATGTTGTACTCTTAGAATGTACTGCATGAATTGTCAATCTTATAAATAAAAATGAAATTCTGTTTGTTTGTTTGTTTGTTTGTTTGTTCGTTCGTTTGTTTGTTTGTTTGTGGATTTGAGTTGTATACAAATCCACAAAAATGGACCTATCAGCCTGAAATTTTGCACACATATGTAAAATAATATAGAATAAATCATAGTCCACTTTAAAACTTTGAAAGTCCACCCGTTCCCGGAATTTAAGAGATTTTTTATGTTCTCCACGCAAAAAGCTTTCCGTAATTGTAACCCCTGTAGTGAAAAAAGTGTGAAATAAGGATCGTGGTTGCCATGTGTGGCGATTTTGCCGAATAAGATGTTTTAAATTCTCAAAGTAAAAATAAAAGAATAATAATGATTTTTTTTGTTAGTTTATATTCGTAAGGTTATAATTTTTTTAATTATAATATCGTGTGCATGGGAAATCGGAGCAGGAATGAAATGTTTTATACGCAAAACAATAAGAATTGAAGATTTCCGTGGCTAATATGTTAAAATTTTTTAGTTTGGCGAAAAAATAAAATGACTCAAATGCCGAGAAAGTGAGTTCTAGCGGTTTGCACAGTTTCCAGCTTGGCGCAATTTACTGAGAGCTTAAGGAAACGGATTTTTGAAAACAAGTGCAAAGGTTTTATTAGAATACAGCATTAAATTTTAATGATCCGAGCGAAAATAATGCAGTTATTGAGGGATTTCAAGCGATCTATCTTCAGCATTCTCGCGATTTTGAGGAGGATTCTAACGCTTGGCGCTATTTATCGTAATTTAATCGTCTGCTATTTGGGTTATGAATACACCTGCGTATAAGTTTTTGAAATTTTCATTCAGTTGGAATTGTGCATTTTTCTGAGCAGCTTTTCTGCATCTAATGCATTACATCCAGAAAAAAGGATGTTAGAAATATCAATTTTAATTTTGTTTAATCACACTCATGAATAATGATACACTTTCCAACTTAATGAAAGAAGGAACGAAAATAGGGAAGACCCATGGATTATAACTCTTTTTATATATAGCACTTTAGTGAGGTGCATTTCGCCAGCCCCCCCACCAAAACCGATTTCGATGAAAATGGTTCAGATCGTTTGTACCTCGTTTATACCCGTTTGTACCAGCAAACTTTTCGTTTGTACCTCATTGGTATCTTCACAATAAGCGTTTCCTTGTGGGGGGGCTGGCGAAATGCCTAGCCCCCCCACCAACGAATTTTCAAAAATGAACGATGCCAATCGTTTGTACCTCGTTTGTACCCGTTTGTACCAACAAAATTTTCGTTTGTACCTCACTGGTAGTTTAACTATAAGCGTATCCTTGTGGGGGGGCTGGAGAAACGGTAGCCCCCCCACCAACGAATTTTCAAAAATGAACGGTGCCAATCGTTTGTACCTCGTTTGTACCCGTTTGTACCAACAAAATTTTCGTTTGTACCTCACTGGTAGTTTAACTATAAGCGTATCCTTGTGGGGGGGCTGGAGAAACGGTAGCCCCCCCACCAACGAATTTTCAAAAATGAACGGTGCCAATCGTTTGTACCTCGTTTGTACCCGTTTGTACCAGCAAAATTTTCGTTTGTACCTTACTAGTAGTTTAACTACAGGCGCATCTTTGTGTGTGTGGGGGGGCCAAGCATTTCGCCAGCCCCCCCACCAACGAATTTTCAAAAATGAACGGTGCCAATCGTTTGTACCTCGTTTGTACCCGTTTGTACCAGCAAAATTTTCGTTTGTACCTCACTAGTAGTTTAACTACAGGCGCATCTTTCTGTGTGTGGGGGGGGCCAAGCATTTCGCCAGCCCCCCCACCAACGAATTTTCAAAAATGAACGGTGCCAATCGTTTGTACCCGTTTGTACCAGCAAAATTTTCGTTTGTACCTCACTAGTAGTTTAACTACAGGCGCATCTTTGTGTGTGTGGGGGGGGGGCCAAGCATTTCGCCAGCCCCCCCACCAACGAATTTTCAAAAATGAACGGTGCCAATCGTTTGTACCTCGTTTGTACCCGTTTGTACCAGCAAAATTTTCGTTTGTACCTCACTAGTAGTTTAACTACAGGCGCATCTTTGTGTGTGTGGGGGGGGGGCCAAGCATTTCGCCAGCCCCCCCACCAACGAATTTTCAAAAATGAACGGTGCCAATCGTTTGTACCTCGTTTGTACCCGTTTGTACCAGCAAAATTTTCGTTTGTACCTCACTAGTAGTTTAACTACAGGCGCATTTTTGTGTGTGTGGGGGGGGCAAGCATTTCGCCAGCCCCCCCACCAACGAATTTTCAAAAATGAACGGTGCCAATCGTTTGTACCTCGTTTGTACCCGTTTTTACCAGCAAAATTTTCGTTTGTACCTCACTAGTAGTTTAACTACAGGCGCATCTTTGTGTGTGTGGGGGGGGCCAAGCATTTCGCCAGCCCCCCCACCAACGAATTTTCAAAAATGAACGGTGCCAATCGTTTGTACCTCGTTTGTACCCGTTTGTACCAGCAAAATTTTCGTTTGTACCTCACTAGTAGTTTAACTACAGGCGCATCTTTGTGTGTGGGGGGGGGGGCAAGCATTTCGCCAGCCCCCCCATCAACGAATTTTCAAAAATGAACGGTGCCAATCGTTTGTACCTCGTTTGTACCCGTTTGTACCAGCAAAATTTTCGTTTGTACCTCACTAGTAGTTTAACTACCTTTGTGTGTGTGGGGGGGGCAAGCATTTCGCCAGCCCCCCCCCACCAACGAATTTTCAAAAATGAACGGTGCCAATCGTTTGTACCTCGTTTGTACCCGTTTGTACCAGCAAAATTTTCGTTTGTACCTCACTAGTAGTTTAACTACAGGCGCATCTTTGTGTGTGTGGGTGGGGCGAAGCATTTCGCCAGCCCCCCCACCAACGAATTTTCAAAAATGAACGGTGCCAATCGTTTGTACCACGTTTGTACCCGTTTGTACCAGCAAAATTTTCGTTTGTACCTCACTAGTAGTTTAACTACAGGCGCATCTTTGTGTGTGTGTGGGGGGGGGCAAGCATTTCCCCAGCCCCCCCCACCAACGAATTTTCAAAAATGAACGGTGCCAATCGTTTGTACCTCGTTTGTACCCGTTTGTACCAGCATAATTTTCGTTTGTACCTCACTAGTAGTTTAACTACAGGCGCATCTTTGTGTGTGTGGGGGGGGCAAGCATTTCGCCAGCCCCCCCACCAACGAATTTTCAAAAATGAACGGTGCCAATCGTTTGTACCTCGTTTGTACCCGTTTGTACCAGCAAAATTTTCGTTTGTACCTCACTAGTAGTTTAACTACAGGCGCATCTTTGTGTGTGTGTGGGGGGGGGGGCAAGCATTTCGCCAGCCCCCCCACCTACGAATTTTCAAAAATGAACGGTGCCAATCGTTTGTACCTCGTTTGTACCCGTTTGTACCAGCAAAATTTTCGTTTTTACCTGACTAGTTATAATAGCTATATTAATAGCTATAATAGAAGAAAAGTGAATGTGATAATGCAGATTCATATAAGCCAACGTACGGTTCAATCGGGTGCAGTTAACTATGTTAAACGATTTTTTTTCTTTTTCTTTTGTTTCCCCCCGAGCCTGAACAAACTAATGTTTGTTTTCACTAGATAATAATAATTATTTATAAATTCTCTCATTTATAGCAATTTCTTTAATTTGCGACAAAGATTAATAATTACACCCTTCCCCTCAACATATAAACGGGAAGCATCTGTTAGCTCAAAACACAAAAGAGGCACAAAAAAAATTTCCTGATAGAAAGAGGTATTAACGTGCAGCAGTTAGAGATGAGACGGGCTCAGCCCGAGCCCGAAAGCCCGAGCCCAAGCCCGGGCCCGAACCGGGCTTGGGCTCTGTAATTCACAATTGTGTTCGGGCTCGGGCTCATGAAAAATTTCTCCTTTATTGAACATACTGCTTGAAATATATTTTGAAAAGTGATTCATGAGGAAAATAAAAGTACTTATAAAAGAAAAATAAATAAACAAATAAAAATAGCGGCACGGGCGCCTAGAAGGTGCATGAAGCTCTTTGGGAATTTTAGAACGGCGGTTTATATTCCTTAATTAGTCATGAGATCCGACATTTTTTGATAAAGGACGGATACAAAAAATTAGAAAGTGCATTCGGAGTTTGCAACTATATTTGTCTTTAATTTGCACAAACGGCAAAATTTATTGTATTCTATCAATGAAGTAATTGAATTTTTAAAAAATCTTAACTGAAATTTCGGGCTTGGGCGGGCTCGGGCTCCGACTTAAAAATAATATTGCGCGGGCTCGGGCTTCAAAAAATGAGCCCGAACTCATCTCTAGCAGCAGTAGCGTACGCGAACTTCCTTCAACGGACGGGAGGGGGGGTTACATTAAGGTGACCATATTTCTAAACGGTAATTTGGGGACAAATCAACCATTGTCCTCGAATCTAAACAAAACTTGGGGACACTAAAGTATTCGAGTAAGAGATAAATTTCCTAGTTTAGATTTGCGAATATTAATTGATTTTTTGAAATACGTAATACGTGAAAGAAATATGGAAAGTCATATTTATAGCCTAATTCATATTCTATCGCGCATGAGAACAAACCTTTTCAGAGATGAGTTTAGTTGTTTCTGTAAGAAGAAGGCGGTTTTTGTTGTTTTCTTTTTCTATTTCTTCAGTTTTTCCCCCCAGAAAGTATTAACGGTAACTTTGAAGAAGATAAAGTACACATCTCTAAATTTGAGGACATTTGGGGTCAAACTTAATATACTATCTATATTTGGGGACTGTCCTCGAATTTCGAGGACGTATGGTCGCCTTAGGTCAGTGGTGTAGTCGAAGGGGGACGCCGTCCCTCTACTCTTTCACTTCAGCCCAAACGTCCCCCCACTTTTTATTCTCAGGGGAGACGCTCATTTACAAGTTTTTTTTTTTAATTCTGTGAAGAAATTAACTTTTTTTTTGTTCGCGCGAGAGCAAGTACATCGGTATAAAAATCAAAAGGAAACTTTTGAGTGTTTGTATCGACTTTACAAATGGGATTGAAAGGGTTTCTTAAACACTTCAGTAGTGAAAACATATCCATGAGAATAGAACAGATTATAATCTTTCCGAACGCACTCTTGGTAAAAAGTGACAAAAATCGGGGTAGCGAATAGTCACGTACCAATCCAAAAGAAAATCTGTCACTTTGACATTGGATTGTTGCCTCACCATGGCACGGTGGTTATAAAACTATGGGGTTCGGGTCCCATTGCGCGTCCGTCGATCTAACCGTTCGGAGTTTTCCGTGGTTCTCTCCGAAACTTTGCCTAGATACAGGTTAGGACCCCTTAGAAAGACCTCCACAGAGGGCACCCCTTTTGTGTTGTCTTTCTGACGGATTTATAACCGGGCTTCGAGCCAAGCACACAAATCCGCTATACGTGTTTACAATAACAACAACAACATTGGATTGTTGACAAATGTAAATGGAAAAAATTAGGTAGCTCCGATGGCGCGTCCGTAACAGTTCGTGGTTTTCTCCGAAACTTAGCGTGAATACGGGTTAGGACCCCTTACAAAAACCCCAACGGAGGGCACCACTCCCCCTTGTGCTGTTCTTTTGACGAGGATTTTAAGAGGGCTTCGAGCCAAGCACACAAATCCGATTACATGTTTGCAACAACAAATTAAGTAGCTTACACGGTTGATCCAAAAGACTTATTTTAGATTATTAACAAGTAATCAATAATTTAGCAATGAGTTCAATTTAATTAATTAATAAACAAATGATGGTTAAATTAGTTTTATTGGTTGTTTAAGGAATAATTACAATTAATGAATCCGATAAGTGTAGGTTAAATTTCGTGAAAAATGAGCGTCCCCCCACTTTTTTTCTTAGGACTACAACACTGCCTTAGGTTACATACAAAATCATTGGGCCCGCTCGAGAATTCACCGGTCGGTTATGCTAGGTTATGCACCGGTGCTATTGGTTGCGGCCATTCTTCGGTTAAGTGACGTCACGGTTGTCAACCGGTTTCGGTCATCCTCACCATATCGCATTTCAAGCGAAGAAAAAAAAAAGTGCATGCGTGTAATCTTTACGCGCGGTTGAAGTAAAACTTCTTTGACGTTTACGACACAGATCACTCAAATGATTATACTTAAAATAAATATCATATTAAAATTTAATTATATTTATTATTCATGTACTTTACAAAGATTATATAAATGTTATATTCATATTATTCATTGGAAATAGGTACTTGAATGTCATCATAATTTTTTATGTATGAAATTAGAGGTTTGTGGTAACTATAATGTGAAACATAAATTTTACTCTCTAAATTTGCTAATTTTCTTGAAAATACAGCATCTATCGTTGTACGGAAACGCGACGCGTTGTTGATTGAAGTCGAGAAGTATTCACAGTTAGATCAAATTTTTCTTTGAAAAAATCAATTAACGGCTGAGATTCTTGAGGGCGAAAATTAACATTAAAATCTCCAGTAAGAATCATCGGTAATTCATGATAATTATTTAGAATCCAGGAAGTCTCCATGTTGTAGTATTATTCTTTAACTGTTTTCTTATACCGTTGTTCCGTCTGGAGTTTGGGTTTGAAAGGCGGGAATGTCCATAGTCTAGTACTATACTCTAACTGTGTTCTTTAACAGATGTTTTCCTCTATCAGTTGGGTTCGAATGCAGGTAGTGTAATTTTTTGTGTGTTTTTCTATCACAGTATTCTTAAGCGTTGATTTCGTCTGCTGGTAGGTTTCGAATTATTATTCTGTATCCGTGTTTTTAAACTGCAGGTTCAGTCTATTGTTTGGGATTGATTGCAGCCAGGATCCGTTTCTTTGTGGTGTTCCATCCCTGGGTTAAACCGTTGCTTGCTCCGTCTTAAGGTTGGGTTAGAATCCACGGAGTGTCCATTTTTTATTCTTTTATTTTGTTATTAAACCGTTTGCAGGCAGTGCTTGTTTCTTTGTGGTGTTACATACTCGTATTCTTAAACAGTTGTATATATATAGATATATATCATTACTATATATAAATATATGTAATGCATAGCTGCCAACCTTCCAAGAAAAAAATAAGGAACACAGCACGTGCTCATAAAATCAGAAATAAGGAACAAAGTGTGTGATCATGAAATGTATGATTAAATATACAATTAAAGATCTTACATTAACAAAATTAAATTATCATGTATAGAGAGATGATGTGCATATATAAGCATTAATTTATAAAAATAAAATATACTTAACTTAGCTCAGTTTCTACAATACACTTAAATGTTTAATGTAATAAATACTTGAAAGAATAATAAGATAAATATCATTCAATTAAATTTATTGACTTGTCTACAAGGATAAATGATTTACCAAAAGCTAAATATGTACACAATTTTCCTTTTTTCTTATAATTTTTAAAAATTCTTACACAGTAGCTGAAAAACGGAACATTTTGGCTTAAAAACGTATTTACGGAACAAAGCTTAAAAAACGGAACGAATCCGTATAAAACGGAACACTTGGCAGCTATGGTAATGTATAAAAAGGTAATTTGGGTTTTACTAGTTTGGGTATTGTTCAAGCGGGTACTTTCACTGTAAGTTTTGCTTTCCTGTCATACTTGCCATGCGCGCTCTGGAGCTATGTTTTATTTATTTTGTTATTTGCCAGACATCAGGCCGTCGATTCTGAGTTCTTTAGATGTAAACGTGTCCCCACGCCCTTGTAGCCCCGGATGCGGGTCATGTTGGTAAATGTGTGTGGTTCGATCAGAGGTAAGAGAGAGGCGGAGTTATGTCTTCGAAAACCACGTGGTGTGGTAAGCGTAAATACTCCCGCACATCGAAAATCGTCAGACTTCTGCCACTGGAACTGCTTAATGAGTCAACGCTGATTTTTGTACCCGTCTCCCCTCCCTTCTTCTCATTCTAAATTGTAACTTAAATGTAATGTACTTTACTTGAAATATCTGACGTCTCATGTATATATATATATATATATATATATATATATATATATATATATCACTAGCTGCGTGTCCGTTCTTCGCACGGTAGGAAACGAAAAATTTCCTCACATGTGTAATTCGAATTAATTCCAGTGATGTGGAATCTAGAAAAAGCAAAATTATTTCACTCTTGGCTTAAAATTTGCGTCATATATGTAATAACCTGAGATCATTGCAATATAATGACACACACACACACAAAAAAAAAACTATGTCAGCGTCATTCGGTATCAAAAAAGTGAAAATTGACCGTTTGCAGTGAACAACTCACTTTCAAAATGTCTTATTTCCTCAGACGTCTTTTAGGTTCACGTTTTAGCGTTAAATACCTCAGACACTACATGAAATGGACATTTTTTTTTTAAATTTAAAAATACGTCACCCGCTCTTGCAACCCTTTACATAAGAGATAAGACTGGCTATTTATAAAGGCTTTAAAATTGTTTTTCTAGATTATGCAGTTTAATTTTTCTTCTCACAAATAAATCCAGTATTTATAAAAGGAAATCGAGCCAAGCAAAGAAATCGTCTGCTCGCGGGACCCGTTTTTATTTATTTATTTTCAACTGGCAATTTTAATCATTGTTACTGTATCCATGACAACCGAAATTTATAAGCAGGTGCTCCTGAAATGAAAATCCTTCTTTACTTAAAAATTCGTAAAAATTCTCCTAATTTATATTTTTCCTCCGTTCTTCTTTTAAAAGTGGGTTAATTGTGTGCTCCGTCTTTTGCCGAAATATAAAAAAGTTATGACAGATAGAATTCAAGATGCAGCAGTTTTAAAAATATTTTACGAAAGTCAGCGTCAAATTTAATTTTATTTGAAAAATTCCCAAAAATCTGCAAATTATGTTACACAGTCCGAACGAACAGTTTTTAAAAGAAAATTTTCTCCTCTATACGATGATGTAACTATCGTTTTCTTGCGAGTGCAATTACCGGCGTTATTATGTATTACACAAGAAAAATCACTAAAAAACGGACAAAACATAAAATAAAACATTTTCTAATTCGAATTTCGAAAATTGCTTTCGAAAAGCGAGAAAAATCGCTTCGAGGTGTGTCGAGAACCGTCTTGGAGAATTTCCGTACAAAATTTGGTAGGTCTACGATCACCCGTTTCGGAGCTACGCGAGACGCAGACAGACAGACACACAGACAAACTAACGGACAGTTTACACATTGTTTTATTTATATAGATTACACTATATATATCGCTTATAAATATTACGTTAACACAAACTACATTCTTCTAAATTTACTAACATTTCTTAAAATACAACTTTTGGGCAAAATAATAACAGACATGGCATACATAATATTTAGGAGTTTATTGGAGTTTAATGGCCTAACGGGCAGTGTAACTGGCATTTAACAAAGAATAATATCACTTCGCTTCGAAACTATTGCCTGTAATCATTACGAAATAGTTTTCTAAGACAATGGTGTAATTAAAGCACATCTGAAGCTAGTAATTACTGTATACCACGTTCTTAAGTTTATGTATTTAATTTTTTGAAGTTCTGCTAATTCAACGATCTCCATTTACTTCGATTCGATGGAAATATAAACAACCTGAGATGCGCAGAAGCAGAAGATGCGCAGTTACACAGTGTGCGTAGCGCCATCTGACAACGCCATATACAAACGGGGTACAAACGATTGGCACCGTTCATATTTGAAAATTCGTTGGTGGGGGGGGGGCTGGCGAAATGCTTGCCCCCCCCCCCACACACACACAGAAAGATGCGCCTGTAGTTAAACTACTAGTGAGGTACAAACGAAAATTTTGCTGGTACAAACGGGTACAAACGAGGTACAAACGATTGGCACCGTTCATTTTTGAAAATTCGTTGGTGGGGGGGCTGGCGAAATGCTTGCCCCCCCCCCCCACACACACAAAAATGCGCCTGTAGTTAAACTACTAGTGAGGTACAAACGAAAATTTTGCTGGTACAAACGGGTACAAACGAGGTACAAACGATTGGCACCGTTCATTTTTGAAAATTCGTTGGTGGGGGGGCTGGCGAAATGCTTGCCCCCCCCCCACACACACACAGAAAGATGCGCCTGTAGTTAAACTACTAGTGAGGTACAAACGAAAATTTTGCTGGTACAAACGGGTACAAACGAGGTACAAACGATTGGCACCGTTCATTTTTGAAAATTCGTTGGTGGGGGGGCTGGCGAAATGCTTGGCCCCCCCCACACACACAAAGATGCGCCTGTAGTTAAACTACTAGTGAGGTACAAACGAAAATTTTGCTGGTACAAACGGGTACAAACGAGGTACAAACGATTGGCACCGTTCATTTTTGAAAATTCGTTGGTGGGGGGGCTGGCGAAATGCTTGCCCCCCCCACACACACAAAGATGCGCCTGTAGTTAAACTACTAGTGAGGTACAAACGAAAATTTTGCTGGTACAAACGGGTACAAACGAGGTACAAACGATTGGCACCGTTCATTTTTGAAAATTCGTTGGTGGGGGGGCTACCGTTTCTCCAGCCCCCCCACAAGGATACGCTTATAGTTAAACTACCAGTGAGGTACAAACGAAAATTTTGTTGGTACAAACGGGTACAAACGAGGTACAAACGATTGGCACCGTTCATTTTTGAAAATTCGTTGGTGGGGGGGCTACCGTTTCTCCAGCCCCCCCACAAGGATACGCTTATAGTTAAACTACCAGTGAGGTACAAACGAAAATTTTGTTGGTACAAACGGGTACAAACGAGGTACAAACGATTGGCATCGTTCATTTTTGAAAATTCGTTGGTGGGGGGGCTAGGCATTTCGCCAGCCCCCCCACAAGGAAACGCTTATTGTGAAGATACCAATGAGGTACAAACGAAAAGTTTGCTGGTACAAACGGGTACAAACGATCTGAACCATTTTCATCGAAATCGGTTTTGGTGGGGGGGCTGGCGAAATGCACCTACTTTAGTGCGTATTTAAAAATCTGAAAGTGTGTCAGATTTTCTATGATTCTAGCGCTTGGCGCAATTTAATGAGAGGGTATTTTTAAAAGCAAGCGTAGGTTATCTTATAAATAAAAATGAAATTCTGTTTGTCAATTTGTTGATTTGGGTAGTATACAATTCCACAAAAATGGACCTGTCAGCCTGAAATTTTACACAGATATGTAAAATAATATAGAATAAATGATAGTCCATTTAAAACTTTGAAACTCCACTTAAAAACGTTTTCCTCCTGAATGGTTCTCTTAATTTCCGTTCCCGGAATTTAAGAGATTTTTTATGTTCTCCACGCAGAAAGCTTTACGTAATATTAACCCCTGTAGTGAAAAAAGCATCTTGGTTGCCATGTGTGGCGATTTTGCCGAATAAGATGTTTTAAATTCTTAAAGTAAAAATAAAAGAATAATAATGATTTTTTTAGGTTATTTTTTTAATTATAATATCGTGTGCGCATAAGAAATGAGAGCAGGAATGAAATGTTTTTTACGCAAAACAATGAGGATCGAAGATATCCGAGACTAATATGTAATTTTTTTTAGTTTGGCAAAAAATAAAATGGCTGATAGGCCGATTTTTAGAGAGTGAGTTCTAGCGGTTTGCACAGTTTTAGGCTTTTTGGCGCAATTTACTGAGAGCTTAAGGGAATAGCATTTTTGTAAACAAGTGTATAGGTTTTCTTAATACAGCATTAAATTTTAACTATCCGTGCAGAAATAATGCAGTTATTAGGGCATTTCAAGCGATGTAGATTCAGAATTCTCGCCAATTGAGTACATTGATTTAACTTGGGGGAAATCCGCCAAATTTCAGAAAATTGAAATCTTCGGATTTAGTACATCGAGGTAACGATGAATAAAACATGTTATAGTTGATAATTTAAAAAATGCGGCTGTATTAAGGGATTCCACTTTTCAAATAAATGCCTGGCGGTCGAACCATTTCCCATTTTGATTGCTGCTAAGTCAATGCTTCGAATGATTCCCTGAAAAAAACTCTTGCAAAATGGCGTATGCTGGCACTTTGGCGAGGCTTAGATTTGAAACTGGATTTTACTTGAGACTGGTATATACGTATAATAAGACTGGTTATAGATAAAAATGAATGTTGGTATGTGTGTAGGAGGTTGAAAAACTCCAGCACCGTTTCACCGATCACCATGAAATTTGGTTCACCTAAGTCTTTTATCATGGAGAAGGTTTTTATGCTATCCGTTTTCCTCTAACTTTTAACTAGGTGGAGCAGCAGAACGTCGAATTCTATTCCGTTTAGCCGTTTGCTATGCGAATATCGTCCAACCAATTTCGATGAAATTTGGTACACGCGAATATTAGAACACGGAGAATATTTTTCACTATCCATTTGCTGTAACTTACCGCTAAATAGCGCTGCAACGCATCAACTTCTATACCGTTCGACCGATCGGCATAAAATTTTTTATACTTACACATTTGAGAACGAAGAATATATTCTAACTGCGTTACTTTTGATGTTACTCACCACTAGATGGCACTGCAATGCATTATTATTTTAACTCGCCACTAGATGACGCTGCAGCAGGCCAAATTTTTGACCATTCAAACGGTGGCTATGAATATCAGTATACATGGCTATTTGAACAATGAGAATATTTTGGCGTTATCCATTTTGCTATAACTCGCCACATGACGGCGCTGCAGCAAATCATTACTTTAATTAACCACTAGATGGCCCTGCAGTGTATCACTTCTTGACTGTGCGAATGATCGCTATGAAAATAGGTATACATAGATATTTGAACACGGGGATGAGTTTGGCGCTATCCATTTTCCAATAACTTGCCACTCGATGTTGCGTCCACACATGAACTTCAGGACTATTCAGCCGATCGTCATGAAAATTCGTATACATTGATATTTGAATGCGAAGAATATTTTCGCCGTATCCGTTTTGCTAAAACTCGCCACTAGATTGCGCTACGTCGCATCGCCTTCTGCACCGTACAAACGATTGCCTTGAAATTCGGTATGCATGATTATTGAACACAATATAACGCGATATCCATTTTGCTATATCTCTTTATTACAATAAATAGTAATCACAACAAATATTAATATCAAAAAGTCCATTCATTCCCGTGCGAAGAACGGGTACTTCAGCTAGTTTTCTATATTTCCTAGTTTTTATATAAATAAACTGCTATCGCTTTATCTAATCTCCAATATTTATTGCTGATAATGTTGAACTAATTATTTCTCTGTGGGAGTAAATTTTCATTATAAGGATGGAAATTTTCATTATAAGGATGAAACCTTCATTATAAGGATGGATCTTATGTACTTATACTTGACTTATATGTAATGTTAATTTGTGACTTTTAGTTTACAGTTTTTAAGTTTCGCTCAACAATATGACCTTATTTTTTTAAGCTCATTATTTCGTTCACGAATGTCTGAAGTATACATTGTACGAAGAATTTTTAAAAATTGTTTAAAGCATTCACTGGCGGTCCAAAAAGTATTTGAGTACAAGATAAATTTCTTATTGCGATTTCATTTATAAAATATAGTTTTTTATTATAAATGATTCATGTCGTGAACAATTAAAGTTTTCACATGCTGTGTGTTTTTTGAAAATTAATTATTTATTGAAAAAACTAAAATGGGGAATCTGATTTGCACTTGTGAATTTCACGTGCTGGCGCGAAGTTGGCAGCGAAGGCGTAAAAAAATAAATAATTAAACATTTAAATGAAGGAGTAAGACAACGTCCAAGTCTTTCTTATAAAGCATTTTGCAGTTGATTCATAATTTAAGTTATAAACCCATGCCAAAAATTTTGTGAAATATGAATATGCATTAAGAATTTGAGGATACTGTTTATTTGATAAAACAGTATACGGATTTATTTATGAAAAATGCTTGAGTTTGTGTAGTTATGAAAAATGCTTGAGTATGAAAAAATGATGAGTTTTTAAGAGTTTTAAGTGAATAATTTAGCTGATAGATGTCGCTACCGCATTGGAAACCTTGAGCAGTTCTTGGATGCAGAGTACAGGTGATTTTTCCATATGTTTGCGTAGTAGACGACCATGTGAAGTATTTTCCAGAATTATTTAAAAGTACTCATGATTTGCTTTCTCTGTTTGCGTCATTCAGTCAGTACTGTAAAAATTAGCAAAATACTGTGAACTTTCTTCAGTATGAATGGCAATAAAATTCCAAGTTTAAATTCTTATAGCTTTCCACTTTTAACATTTATTTTGTTAAAAACACCAGTAAGCTAATTCAGAGGTAACACTGTCGTGCAGGGACTTAGCCTGGGGGTGGCTGATGGGGCTGCAGCCACCCCGGTGTAAGTAAACATGAGATTTGGAGAAAAAATACGTATTCGTGGATAAATTTGAAACTTTCTCTGGAGAAATTTCAGGTTCAGCTACGGACCTAAGCCAACCCCCCCCCCCCCCATTTATGTTTTTCCAACGGCAAAGTTGCAAACTCGATTTATTAATGAAAAAAAAAGAAGTTATATGTAAATACTTTTAGTCAAAATAAAAAGTGCCCACCCCACCTTAAAAAAAGATATGTTATAAAGTTTTCTAAAAGTTTTATTGGATATCAGGTTTTAAGTTCTCAGCCACCCCCGAAAAAAATTTCTGCGTTCGCTACTGCTCACGTGTTAATGCAAACAGCAAACCTTCACGATGGGTATCTGTTTAAAGGGGATGACTTGGGCGAACAGCTTTTTAAGGAATTCAAACACTGGAGAAAAGTTAAATCTGAGGAAAGAACCCCAAAACTCCAGACTGTTAGATCGGCAGCTGCGCAGTAGGCCAGAACCCAGTACCTTCACACTTCAGTCACCTACCTTGTTCAATGTCATATGCACTCGGCCATACTGGGTGTATTTTTTTTTTCTTTCTTTTTTTTTTCAAAAGAGTTTGCCGATGATGTACTAGAACTGAATTAAATTTACTTACATTTTTTATTTTTTGATCCATCTTACAACTACAAATTTTGTAGCTACCCGCAGATCAAATACTACTAGCGAAGTTTGTCCTTATTTTTCTTTTGTTTGTAGACTAACAAAGAGTTTTCACCCATGTAGCCATGGTCTATGCATCATGCCATCTTCAAAAATCTTATTCCAAAGAGAGTCGGTTTTAATAATTTTTTTAAAGTTGGGGAATGGGAATTTTAAGACAACCCCGCAACCTTCTTCAGATGTTTTTCGCCCAGACGAATAGATTATTCTAGACTAGATGGTAAAGCCCTTAATGTAGGCAATTACAACGGGCACTACAAAAAACATTTGACGAAAATATGCCTACACACAACGTATTTCATCTTCGTCCACCTAAAATAAATAACTTCATATTCAATTTTTATCATATACCCAAATCGAATTTCATGTTCTTCTGGAAATGCGCGAAAAGTTTTCGCATTCGAACGATTTCGTTACCAATGCTTCAAGCAGATGATCATTTTAATTAAAAAAAAAAAATGAACTATGTTATCTGGAAAAACTGTTTAAAATGCAATTTTCCCATCAAAGCCTGATGCCCGTGACTTCAAATAGGACGTCATTATCACTTGAGACAGTTAATTTTGTCACACAAATGATTAAATTTTTTTACTCTCGGAAATAAAATGGAACTGAAAAGAGCGAAAAATCGCTTAAAAATGAGGGAACGGGTGGATTTTCATAGGGATGGACGCGAGACGATTTTTTTGCGAGACGAGACGGAGATTTTCAGCTTTTTTGCGAGACGAGACAGACATTTTTAACATTACGATATAGGGATTTTGCGAGACGAGACAAAGTTTTTAGGCTGTTTTGCGAGACGCGAGACGCCAATTTTCTGTCTCGCGTCCATCCCTAGATTTTCAGATTTTTAAAGTAGCGCAGATTATATTTTATTTCTATACATAATTATGAAACATTTCAAACGGATGGTACAAACGGTGTTGGTGTTATTACCATTTTTTGTGCTTTTAATCTTTTGAACTTTTTAATATTCTTGCAGTAGGGCAGTAAAAAGTTTTAGTTTGGAGCAGCTTGCTCGGAACTGTTAGAGAGTGAGTCAGTGAGTCAGGGATCAGCGTAACTACGTAGTAGGATATACATAATCAAAAATAAATAAGTAAATTACATTACCGAAACACTATTCCTCACACAATGCTAGTTTTCGGCGTTTGTCCTTGAAACTAAAATTAATGCACATTATAGGTTCAGTAATTATAAAGAGCAAAATAACTGTCTTATTTGATATTTAAATAAATGTGCAACTAAAAATGAAGAAAAAATGGAATCTAATAGTAAAATTAAATTACTAGTAATGGTTATTTCTTTGTAATAGATGAAACGAAGTAGCGGATAAAGTATTGCAAACGGTATTAATGAACAAATAAAAGAATAGCTATTTATGTTAATGACTTCAAACATTAAGTTTACACGCTTACATCTACTGAGTAAAATAATAATCAAACGGAGTATATTTTTACCCAATTTTTGACTTCAAACAGCAATTCTGCCGATTGAGTAAAATTTGCTCCATTAATCGACAAAAATCAATGGAGCGAAAAATTCTCAATTTTTGAGCATTATACAACAGCTCCATTTAGGCTAAATAATAATCAAAAAAAGAGGAGTGCCTGTCCGTTTTTTGATTAAATAACTGTATGATTATTATTTAAGCTATAGAATGAGCATTTTTACAAAATCAGTCCTTTTTTAAATTAATATATCTGTAATCAATAAGATTATTATTTTAAGCTAGAAAAAGGGTGTTTTCTGAAAATTTGCTGTTTTTGATTAATTATATTGAATTATTCGTTTTCTTCATTTTTTATTACCAGAGCTGTAATCTATGATTGTAAGCCCGAGAAAATAAACTTTAAATCAGGGCAAATACATTACATATATATCTTAATACACTATAAAAAAGTATTTTTTTAATAAATAGAATATAATTTCACTATAGTCTCTAGTTATAAAACGAATTCACAGTACAGTCAGAGTACAGAAATACAATCATGTTTAAACCAGCTGTGAGATTTAATTAAAGCAGCAACGAAATTTATTTACATGAAAAAGGTAAAATAGTACTTACTCACATCACTGAAGATGATAGCATAACTTCATTTGCACAACAGCGACGAGATTTTTTATAATCCAATCGTAAGAAACTATGTCCATTAAAACAAAATTTTTACCGAAAGATCCTCTCCACATTTAGGTTGAATTTATTTCACGACTCTGAATATGAAAAAGATGCATTTGGTATTCGGATATAACATAACATTATCACCAGCGAATACATCGAGAAGTAATCACCCACAGCAAAAGGACTTAGCATAGTAAGTAAAGTACATCCGGTATCCTCTTTAGAAACTCTTTTAATTCATATTTTTAATAACGACATGTTTGTTCTTCGATGCCCGCCGCAAGCCACGATTGCCGCGTTGTGACTATGTACCGTTTTCCGTTGAAGAGCGTTGGTCACGTGATAGTAATAGGATATCTTACAAGCATCTTTTCGTGGGGGAGCGACAGAATACTCAAATAGACAAGATTTAAGTGAAAAATGGAGTTAAGTAGAATCTAGCGAATCCTGAGCATTGAGGCGAATGGAGGAGTTTAAAAATTATTGTCTTTAATGAGTATTTTTCGGAAATTTTTAGCGTAAAAGGATTTAAATCAGCCGATAAGAAATTTAATCAATAAAGGAGTGTTAGTTTTAATCAATAGATTTAAGCGTGTAATTTATTTCCGCATTTTATAATATAAAACCGTCCAAACCTCCAGGCTATTAGACCGACAGACGCGCGATAGGACAGGACCCTGGATGTTTACTCTTCGGCCGTTTGCTTTGTTTAGTGCATAGGTTCCCAACGGGGGCGATAATGCCCCCTTGTGGGCGTTTGAGGCTTTCAGGGGGGCGGTAAAAGACCCAGAGAAAATTAGGAGGCGCTGATATGGCACGGAGGGGCGTGGGAAGATAAACCAAATATAGTCTAAAAAAAGACTTAAAAATCACTCTCATAATTCATTTCTATCACGTGTGCTAAAATTCACATATTTCGATATGAGACTTCGCTGTTGAGAGAAAGAGATACCTCTCTAAAACTTTTATTCCTCTTTTTTAAATGAAGAAGAAATTCAGTAGAGTTTCAATTCCAACAATATTCTATCTATTAGTATATGTACGCTCTTATTTCTCTGGAATGGGAGGGGGGGCGGTATTGAAATATTCACTAGAAAAAGGGGGCGCCAGTTCAAAAAAGGTTGGGAACCTATGGTTTAGTGTCTTATCTACTCGGCCAGGGCCATGCTAAAAAAGAATTTTATTGAAATTCAATCATAGATTGAAAATGCTGCAAAAAAATTAATAAATACTCTCTTAAAAATTTAGAGTGACATTGTCACTCTTACAAAAAGTCACCGGCAAATGATCCCAGATAGAGTGAGATAAGAGTGAGAAAACTGCATTATGACTCTTCATCGATAGGATTCTGTCACCCTAACTGCAAGAGTGAGACAATGTCACTCTTAGAGTAAGGGTGAAGGCGCTATCTGCTCACTCTAGAGAGAGAGTCACCACATTTCCCATGATGCGTTCACTTCAGCAGGAGTGAGTGCGTTGCTTCCATACTCAAACGACGCCATATTGGAATTGGACTGCAGTTGCGAAGTACCAACTGCATACAAGTAATGGAATACTTTTGGCTAACACAAGTAAGTAAAACCTTATAACTTTTTAATTATTGTAAATGTTAGTTTAAAATTTGATAATTCACAACATATAAGATACATTGATTCAGTGTCGGATCCATTAGGACTCCAGCTCTTCCGACAGACATTGCTGTGGTTAGGGTTAACATTTTGCTTTACTATACATTTTGTTTTTAAGACTTAAACAAGCCTGCTTCTTTTAATTTTATACCCTTCCGAGAAATTGATCTTTGGATCCGCCTCTATACTTGATCGTAGTATGTTATTTATGCTTATATAGCTGAAATCTTGCATTCGTTTTTTGTTTCTGTATATAATATTTGAGCATGTTTTGATGCGTGTTTGTAAATCGGTGGCGCAGTCAGGATTTTATTTCGGGGGTGGAGAGGGCTCTAACCTGTGTATCAAATTGTAAGCAAGCTGTTTCAACTGTAGCCTCAGTATCAAATTTTAAACTAAGTAAAGGGTCAGATTTTTAGGAAGGATACGCGCCTGTTGCAAATAGTATAAACAAAATTTTAAATCAAAAGCAGAAAATAATGATCAATTATATATTGTATGCAATTTATATTGAAATAAATTACAAACGTGGGAAAAAAATATTTTGTGATTAAATTTCAATATGTCTATGTGCATCATTTTATCTTATTGCACATTCTAGCACAGATTCACGCTTAGAATATACATATATACGTTGTTAGATCAAAATAACCGCTCTGTTGTTGTGGTGTAATATTTCCCTCTCCACTTTTTACACATACACAAACCTCTCTCTCATATGGTAAAGTGGATAATTTACGATCGAACACCCCAGATGGCCCCAGGAAAGTCCACTTTTAAATCAGGGAAACCAGCTGAAAGTAGCAGGTGATTCAGAATGTGTGAGCTTTCATTAGTAGTACGAAAAACACAAGGGATACTTGTGATGGTAAACTGATTCAACGCGGAAAAAAAGTTATTGTTTTTGGTGTTAAATGCGAGATTTTTGGAATTGAAAAGTTTGTATACTGTTTAAGGATAATTCAATAGTATAGTAACGGATAAGTTTAATATTACTGGTAATAAAGGTAAGTGTTACAATATTAAATTTAGTAATACAGTATTAATTTTAGAGCCTTGCAGATTTTGGTTTGGTAGATTTTATGTCTTCTGTTGTGTATCAATATTGGTAAATAAAATTCTCAAATTGGTAAAACTTACCTTTTAGCCTAGATACCAATTCAAAATAATGCTAATTTTTTTCTATTGAATTTAATTAACATATGAAATATATCCACAATATTGGCTATATACTGGAAATGTTTCTGAAGTAATTTCATTACTGATAAAGTTTTTAATAGTAGCAAGTTAGTAGTTAGCCCAAATATCTTTACAATGTGTTCACAATATTAAGTAAAAATTCGAAATATTTATAATGTATTCTTAATATTGACAAGTAATTTTTAAAAATATTTTTATACCATTTTATTATTTTTCTAATGCTAATATACTCAATCCTTCACATTGTTATTATATTGGAAATAAAAACTAATATTGGTAAAAATTAGCAACATTTATCCATTATATTGTCCATGTTAATGAATTAAATTAAATATATTTAAAATGTATCCACACAGTATTGTGTGTATATTATAAATTTCCCTCATATTGTACTAACAAATATTTTTAATGTGTCAGCATCTTAATATCACAGTAATGGTGAATTAAGACTGTTTATCTACTGTACATTATTTCAAAATTTAAAATCTGATAAATAATTTTAGGTGCATTTATGTACAAATTGCTGAAAAATATATTTTAATAATTAAGTCAAATACTACTGAAAATCCTGTGATGATAAGACCATGATTATCACAGGAGCAAGGAGGGCACATGCCCCAGACACCCCATTTTAAGGGGTCCTTAAATTTTTTCAGAATATGAATTTAGTTTAATAAATTTTCATTCTAAGATACTAAATGCCTGATTTTTTTTTCTAAAAGTTGGATGTGTGTGTGGCAAAATAGATCCCAAATGGATGAGCCGATTTTAATGTAGTTTGTTTTATTTTAAAGATGGTATGATCAGAACGGTTCTTCATTGTATTTGATAATATTCACTTCATCTATTCCCCTTAAATAAAGCTTACTTTACACTTGTTCAGTCTAAGACAATTCAAATAATATTGTTGACATTCAATTAATTTTGATTGCTGAATTATTTCTGTAATGTTATGGACAAAGCCATGCTTTGAGTTGCATTTTTTTAAGACTTAATTTTTAATAAAGGTTATTTCACATATTGCATAGGAAATGTTCATAAACTTAAAATTTATCTAGCATATTTCATTTTAAATTCATTTAATCAGAACATATCTTTGCAGATTGAAAAAACATACTTAAGTGGAGGGGGGGGGAGTGAGTTTGGCTTAGGGACGTATCTAAACCTTAAAAATTTCAAGCTGAACTTTCAAAATTACCCACGAATATGTAATTTTCTCCATTTCTTATGTTTACTTATTTCGAGGGTTGCTGAAGCCCCACCAGTCACCCTCTGGCCAAGGACGTACCCAGGAAGGGGGGTGGGGGTCTGTAACACCTCCGAAATTTCAGTTTTTATTAACAAAGCAATAATGGTGAAGTCTTTTTTGAAAATTTCTGCCTTTTTCATCGTTTGGACCCCCTCCGAAATTTTTGGACCCTCCCAGAATTTTTTGGGGGGTATGTCCCTGCCCCTGCTCTCCTCTCCTAGGGGGGGAGCAAGTTCCCTACCTTGAGCCCCCCCCCCCTTATGGGTGCCCATATCATTAATGTTATATTTTTCAAGTATTTAATATTATTCTGTGGTTTTCTGAACTTGCAGGTAGCAGAACAGATTTCATTATTTATTGACATTGTTGAGAAAGCAGACAGCATGGATTTCAGAGTTTGGGTCTTCTACTGGGTATCATTAAGGGTAAATAAATTTATGATATTGGTAAAATTTACTTAAAAATTCAAAATAATTTTAATCCTTTTTCTACTGAATTTAAATGAAATGTATCTGCAATATTGCCTATATTTTGGAAGTAGTTCTGAAGTAGTTCCATTACCAATAAACTTTCAAATAGCACCTCACAGGATTGTAAAACATTGAAAACCCAAACCAGTATTTTTTCATAGCAGCAAGTTAATATTTAGCCCAAATGTATTTAAAATGTATCCACAATATTAGGTAAACATTGGTAATATTTCTAATGTATTCCTAATATTGACAAGTAATTAATTTTATAGTATTTTTATTTTTTCATGTTCATATACTTAATTATTCAATATTATCATTAAATTGGAAATAAATACTAATGTAAATTGTAGCAAATTAATATTTACCCATTATATTGTCAATCTTAATGAATTTAAATTAAATTTATTTAAAATGTATCCACAATATTGGGTGTATATTTTAAATATTCCTCATATATATTGCACAAGTATATATTTTTGATATGTTAGCATCTTAATATATTATTACTTGCGAATTATCACTGTTTATCTGTTACACATTATTTTTGCATTTAAAATCTGAAATAATTTTAAATGCATTCATATACAAATTTCTGAAAAATATATCTTAATAAATAAGTCAAATATTACTGAAAAATTTAATGTAATATGATTGTTCCCTGATTATCATGGACAAGCGGGTAAATACTGTGGAAAAGACAGAAAGACAATTGTCAGAGTCGGTGAAGAAACAAAATGTAAGGGGCCCCCCATTTAGACCCATACTTCTGACTCAAGCGACTTTATGTCATAATTGCTGCCTGGATTTGAGATGGGGGGGGGGGGGAGTGAAGCCCTATAGCCACTCATCCCATTACCCCTCGATCTACCACCGAATCATTTGTTCTTGTGATAATGTTTAAATGTAAATTTTAACTGAAGACTCCTACCTTGGGTGGTCATTAGTTAAATATATATAAATTGATAATAAATGAATATTCATATAAATTGGTTGCTTTAGAAAACGAAACTTTTAGAATGTTTTTCATGTACTGAATACTCATTTTCTTGAAATATAGGAGAGTTAATAACAGTGATGACTGGGTGATTTTTCAAGAACCTTTGATAAGGGTGAATACTACTTTGGATGTCTTTAGATATAAGTATGTATTTATTTTTAATTATTTACTGTTTCAGTGTATTTTTAAATTTGGGAGTTAATTTTATATTCATATCATATGTTATAAATGTTCCTTATACACATGTCTGTGTGAATTTTATATTATTATTATTATTTGCATTGCAAAGCATCCCATTTTAGAAGAATGTATATCTTAAGCACTGAATCAGATGGGTAGTAGATTTCTCACAAAAATTGTGTTTCATTAAGTGTCTCACTGAGTAGAAACAAAATGTTTCAATCAAGTTATTAGTATTATTTTTTTTTTACAAGAAATAATGCAATTTCTGAACAGGTTTTAAAAGAATTCAACTATGTCAGAATTTCTTCTATGTCAGAATAAAAACTTAGTCAGAAATTTGAAAATTCAGAATTTCTCTTCACAAGCTGTATTTATGGCAATACAAATGGTTAATTTATAGAAGTGAAATACTCAGAGAAAAATTTATAACATATTGTATTGTCCAAAATAGAGGGAGAATTAGCCATCAGATACAGTTTCCACTTTCGTGAATTTCTCCCTAAAAATGGGATAAGACCTGCAGTTTTGTTGTTCTATAAAAGTTCATCATGCTGTCTATGAAGAAGCATTCTGAATTATACCGAATTTTTGAGAAGCCTGTCTTTAAAGCTTGCAGAGCCAAGTGATGAATAAAATATGTTACAAGAAAAACTGATTGATTTTGGCTGTTTATCACTTTATTATCTTTTTATTTTCTAGTACTCTGAACTGGTCCTGTGGAAAACCATTGAATTTTTGTCAGTGGCATGCTGTAAAAGAGAAGAAACTATTGGCATTATAAGTGGTATTCATATTTTTGTTTTATTTGTTTATTTATTCTTTAAATGTTCTTAATTACTAGTTCAAAGTCTGCATACTTTTGATCTCTGCGGTCTAATTTTTTCAAAGCTTGTATCGCATAATTTCATAATTGTCAATAACTTTTTTTTTTTTTTTTTTTTTTTTTTTTTGAGATGTTTACTTTTTTGTTTAGCTTATTTTTTTCTTATTTTCCAAATTGATTTATATGTTTTTTTTTAGTTTTTTTTCCCTAAAGTGATGTTACTTTGGGGCAGTTAGTGACTATGTATTAAATTTTATAAATTTCATGTAAATTGAGAAAGTTATTAGGGCTGTTCTTAAAAGAAAAAAAAGTATAACTTTTGGTAAAGTTACATCAATGAGTAAAACAATAAATATTTATACAGTAAAATTCAATGTGGTATTCTTTATTAAAGCATTTGACCCAGGCAACTCTTTAGTATATCATTTTATGTTATGCTATATTCTGTCATTTATTTAATCTCTATTATATGTAAATTTTTTATGTCAAGTTGCATATTTGACACCAAGTTAATAAATTGCTTGCAAAATCAAGTCTTATTTGCAACATTTTATGAAGTAACAATGAAATAAAGTATAAAAATCAATTTTTAGTCCCTTCAGATTAATTTTTTTACTCTGTACCCTCACTACCTCTTAAAAATATGTTGTAAGTAAAACCTTGAAACTCCTGTAACTTTTATTATTATTATTATTATTATTATTAATATTGTCACTGCTGTTGTTGTTTAAAATGTAAACTGTAAAATGCTACTTTCAGAGATGAGATTTAAGAATTTAGTTTAATATTCAGACCTTTTTCAATGTTATAAAGAATTCAGTTTTTTCATTTTTTTCAAAAATTTTCTGATTTTTCAGTAATGCAAAATTGTATATAAGTAAGATAGATTTAGTATCAATAAAAATTAAAATATTTATTGCTCTTGAAATTCATAAGTATAATTGCTCAAAAGTTGTTTGGACATTCTTTCAGACTTTTTTTCCTTTTTTGTTAATCTCATATCTGTACTTTGGTACAAACCAAATCGAAAACTAGCCTACTAGTTTTGACACCATATTACATGTACCACCATTAGTGGTAAAAACAGATGAAATATATTATTTTTTAATTTTACTAATACAATATGTAAATGTAAACTTTACTTCCTTAGTAAATTCAGATTTTTTAAGCCTGCAGTATTAACAAAGTGCAATAACCTTGTCAGTGTTCACATGTTGTCATATGTATATTTGAATATTACTCAAAAATATCTTTAGTCTAGTTTTTAACTGACTTCAAGAAGATCTAGGTTATTAATTGGGGTCAGTACTCAGAGGTGTAGCAAGAATTTTCAGTGTCCGAGAACAAATTTGCATCACTTCCTGTTTACCAAAATGCGCTGGAAAAAGTTTTATATACAAATTGGTGCCTTTTGGATCCTATGCCCTGGGACACATGTCCCCCTCTAGCTACACTTCTGAGCACTGAATCCTTGTAACTTACCAGACTGGATCTGAAAAGTATTTTCAAACTTCCGTTTAATTATTTATTTCTTTTGTTTATCTTCCACATATAGATGTGATCTTTGCTAAGAATGTTGTTATTTGATGATATTTTACTTGCTGTGCATGAAAAGTTTTTATTGCAAAGTTATCACTTTATTTTTTACTCAATTTTGGATGTACCTAAAATATATTACAAGTCCTGAATATTTTCTATTTTTTAATTGATTGTAATAATTTGCAAATTTAACTCACCAATAGTAAGTAATGTGTTTAATATTTATTTTGTCACTATTAGTTTGATGTTTGTTATTATGCACAGGTTACTGTGATTCGGGGATAATTTTATTCCAAATTGCTTTGATATGGGATTTTCGCTTCAATACTGTCCCCAATTATTCTTTTCTGTGTTACCTCAGAGGATTTACCTCACAAAATAAAATTTTGTGAAGTAAATCCTACGTGTTCCTTACTTTTAATAAAGTATTTTGTGCTCTCAATCACTTTGCATATCAGTATATTCTAATATTAATAGAACATAGAGAACAGATTATTTTATAAAACGGTACAAGCATTTCTTATCTGTAAAATTAAAGTTTTTTTTTCTTTTATTTTTTGCAGGTAAAAAAAAAGATTTTTTTTTTTTTTGAGCTGCTATATTTAGGTTTTATTGCAGTTTTTTTTTTCATTTGCTTTTATGTTCAGTGGCAAAATTAAAATGTAAAAGGCAGCTTAAATTCTACATCTTTATTTTATTAATTTATTCATAATTTGTACAATTTTAACAGTAGGAACCCTGTTTCCCTTCCCTCTCTTACTCAGAAGGTTACAGTATATGTAAATGTTACTTGAAAGTATTTATTATTACCATACATAAATATGGTAATATGAAAAATGGTAATAAGAAAGTATTTATTATTACCATTTTTCAGTATGCTTTTGTGCTGTTCCAAAATTTTATTTAACCTGCTCCTAAAGGTGTTCCAAAATGTACGTAGATTTGCAGACTTTTTATTATAAAGTTATCCTCCGATTTTAGTGAAACTATAAACAAAATTTTTTCTGAATCAAATGAAAAGATCTGCTGACTTATTCCTCTGTAAATTCATCACCTAGTTGAAAGTGTTAAGCTGTGCTTTAGTTGGAGATTTAAATTTGACACTAATCCATGTACACACAAAACTAATTTTAACTAATTTTATTTTGTATGTATTTAACATAGATCTAGTTTATGCTCTAGTATATTCTAGCTGCCAACTCTTTCTGATTTTGAGCCTTTCTTCAGTCTTATTCAAATTATGGGGAGGGGGGAGGGTCTAGTTTATGCTCTAGTATATTCTAGCTGCCAACGCTTTCTGATTTTGAGCCTTTCTTCAGTCTTATTCAAATTATGGGGAGGGGGGAGGGTACCCTTTTTTTATTAGGATAGAATAGCAGTTATGTTTTAACTTTTAATTCTGTAATTACTTGTTGAAGTCATAATTTTTATCTTCCAGATGCTGTTAGAAGAATCCCTGAATGTGAAATAGTATTCAAGTACTCATATTGAATCCAGTGATTGTATTTTATATAAATGTAACAATGCAATACAATTAAACCAAATTTGTAATAATTTGTTGTGTGTTCACTGCCATTGCTTTTATAATTCATTCAAACCTGCATGAGTCTCAATAAGAGATATCTTCCACTTTTTTCAATTCGTAGGCTATTTTTACTTCTGCAATTCTGTAATAGTTTAATTTTTTTTTTTTTAATTTAGAATGCATCGTAAACTAAAATTTAAAAGGCTGAAGACTACTCTGGACTTGGAAGTTCCATTACTCATGTTTTTATTAAGACTTTGCTTATATATTTTTATTAACTGTTTTTTCTTTCTTTTTTTTTTTTGGCCCTTGTATTAATTGAACTTTGTTCTAACATACTAATGAGTTTTTCTGGCTTTACTTTCATCTATTGTTCTAAATCTGTTTTCAATAGTATAATAATTCTTGCATAAAATCTATATTAAAAGAATTTTTTTTTTTCAATTTGAAGTTTTTAAAAGATTAAGTAATTTGTAGCTATTTCTGTAAAAGTGAAATTGAAATAAATAAAATCACACTTAAAAATAAATAAAGAAATGAATGTGTATATATATTAAAAAATTAAGAAATGGCTTTTATTTTGAAGTATGTATAAATTATGTTCAGAACAGGAATTTGGTTTTTTAAGAGGTGAAAAAAAAAAATCTTTTTCTGCGAATCACCACCCTCCCCCCTCACCCAGACATTATCTATGGAGGTTAATATGGTTCACCCTCATGCTCTAAACTTCAATTATTTCTTTGCGTTATGGCAAGTCTACAAGAGGGGTGTCTTCTTGGGGGGGCTGACTTGGGTGGTGAACTTTTTAAGGATTCTAACCTGTATTCTTGCTCATGCCTCTAAACCTTAAATAATGGTTTTTGGACAAGACAAAAATGTTGGGGGGATTGGTTTTGATTTATATTATTTGGTTTTGATTTACATTATTTATGTATTGGCCTGCACAAAAATATTTCTTTTCCCCTTTTCACAAAAAAAGAAATCAATCAATATAAAGTAGTTTCCATTTTAGAAATATTTTATTCCTTTTTCTGGGGGGAGGGGGAAGAATAGAAAAATAGGTATTCTCTTAAATTTCCAAACATGATATGTACATTAACAGAGGTTATCAGCAGATATATTTATATTTTTGATTTACCCAACAATTAGTTTATTTAATTTTTTTTTTTTTGTTTTTGGTTTTGGTTTTCAATTAAAGGATAGCTATTACTCTTTTAACTTATTTTCGTGTTTCATAATTCTTGTATTTGTTCGTATAAATGACTGAAATTTAATTTCAAATAATTTCTTTTCGATAACAATTCAATCCTGTTCATTTCTTATTTATTTAAATTTAAAAAAAAAGACTTGTTAATTTTAATAAAGTTGAAAAGAAAGTTTGAATAAATTATGCTTAAAATAAAACCTATTTAAAAATCAAAATTATTAGTATTCTTTTGATTTTATATAAATATCATATCATGAACTATTTTTATTGTTTTGTTAATACTGTTGTAAGTGAAAGTTGTTCTGAAATGTACCATAGGTAAAAAATAAGCTTTCAGGGATTTTTTATTTCAGCAGGAGAAAAGGTAACATTGAACATATCAAATATTTCTGCACACTGTTGAGTAATGTGGATGTCCGAAACTCTTATTTCTATTCTTGTTTGATCACAGATTACCTCAAATGAAGTTATAGTACTGCAGACAAAGAAAATTCTTATAAATCTCCTGCTGATGGATTTTACATAGCTCAATGGATATACAGATCACCTCCAAGCATTTTGAAACTTTCACTTCTATTCCTGTTACGTTTTGACTAACCAAACAAAACATAAACTGTTAACGAATTCTGTAACTAAATAGATCTAGAGGTTATGGAGGTTTGTTTTAGTAACCATGTGGAACTCTTGGGGGTACCTTTTAGTGATGCCATCATCTGATTATTAAAATGAAACTCTGTACTCCTTCTTAATCTGTTTAATTTCAGAATAGGCTGTTATTTTAAATACTGTATGTTTTGTGTCAACAGTCCACATTTCACTCACTGGAATGAAAGCAAGAATCTAAAAATGCATGGGGTCAGATATTACTTGTACCATTGAGCTACGTAAAATTTATTTTCCAGCTGTTATGGATCATTCTGAACATGACAATAATCCAAGATAGCCCAGAAATAGATATCTAAGAAGTTCTGGATATGAAATAAGTATCAATTTCTGATCTTTGGATATTTTGAATATGAAATAGATAGCCATTTTTGGGATATTTGAGATCTTCTGGAAGTTTAAGTATTATAACTATGCTACATATATACAGATACCTGTATATTATAGATGTTATTTACTCATTAGAGAGATAACACCTCAAATTTCTAATAGAGAAATCTATTTTATGTTGGACTTCTAATAGATATACCCAATATCCAGCTATGATGTATTAAAGATTGCCTATGGACAAACTTGGGGGGGGGAGGTAAATGCGGCAAAAATATTTACTTGTACGATATGAAGAATATTTTCAAGGCGCTCGATATTGCAGATACATTTTAAATATATTTAATTTAAATTCAATAGCAGCAAAGTTTTATAATTTTTACAATATAAAGGTTAAATATCAACTTTCTACTTTTTACCAATACTAGCTTTATTCCCAGTGTAATATTGAGTAAATATTAACCAAAAAAATTAAAAATGGTATAAAGTTATGTTAAAGTAATTACTTATCCATATTGAATATATTTCCAATGTATATCAAATACTATAAATGCATTTAAATATATCTGAGGCAAATATTAACTTTGCTACTTTGTACGAAGTTACATTTGATACATTTGACGAAGTTACAGTTGATCTTTGTTTTCAATTTTTTTTTAACAATATTGAGTTAACATTAAAAAATTTATCAATTGAGGACTACTTCAAAAATATTTCCAATACAACCCTATATTAAGAATATATTTTTTTGTATGTTAAATTCAGTGGAAAAAGGTATTAGTATAGTCATACTGAAAGTATAATGTTATTTTGAGAATTTATCAGACCTAAATGCTAATTTTTACCAATATTGGAATTTTATTTACCAATATTGGAAACTGTTTATTCTCAATGTGTTCACTTACTACTTTGTAATATTATTGGTTTTTGATATCAATGTTTTCACAATATTGAGTTAATATTTAAAAGTTCATTGGTAGTGAGACTGCTTCAGAAATATTCTCAATATATAATTAATATTTCAATACACACTTCATATGTTAATTAAAATTTTACAAATAATAATAACATTTTGAGCATATATCAGGGCTAAACTCTAGTTTTTACCAATACTGGAAGTGGTCTTTACTCTCAAAGTATTCACATATATGTAAATTTTAATAATTAAAAGTAATTAGTACTTAATAATATTGGAAATATTTCTAATATACACTCAATATTATTGATAAATTTCAAATACTTTAAGATTCAATAGTATTAAAATTTGACTTCAAATGGGCAAAATATTAAATTTATAATATTGGATTTTATTTTCAATGAATTTACAAGATTGGATAAATATTTATGCTATATAGAAAATATCTTTTAATGTTTGCCAAATATTTAAAAAATAATAATAATCAATGCTGTTACCAGATACATTCATATATATATACATATATATATATATTTATAAGGAATTATTTTAATTTCCCTAAAATAGTGATAGCCAGAAGCAAGGCATATGCAAGGAATAAATCCAGGGCCGTACCCAGACAAAAATTTCAGGCAGGGTCCAAACCGTGGAAAAGGCAGAATTTTTCACAAAAAGACGTCATTATTATTATTTTATTAACAAAAATCAATTTTTTTGGGAGGGGGGAGGGTCCGGACCCCTGGATACGGTCTCGAATAATCACCCTATAAAAAGTGGCGGTCACTCTTAAAAAGGGTCATAGCTCACTCTTGATCAGAGCGCTCCACTCTTTAAGGGATGGCGTGCTGTCACCCTTTCCTTAGAGTGAGGCACTCTTTCCCGGAGTGGGTTTTTGAATTCTCACTCCTAGTCCAGAGTCAGAAATGTCACTCTTCAGAATAGTGATTTCTCACTCTATGGAGGTTGGCTGATTTTTGTCACGAAGGTAGGGTGATATATCACTCCTCAGCACTGGTTTTTCACTCTTGATTATTAAGAGAGTAAGTGTTCAGTGACTGAAGGGTATTCTTGAAAAATGACAGGACTTTTTCAATAGCTTTACAAGCCAATAATGTTAGACTTTTGAAAAAATTATTCAGTTTCTAAACATACCCAGACAGCACATAAGCTTAAATCAAGTTTGACATTTCTGAATTTGACGCACTAATGCAAGCTTGACAGTTCAACTCATTCTAAGAATACTCGCTTGCAGGAGTCAAGTTGAATTTTCAAGTTTAAATACAGCTTGATTTAAGCTTGAAAATTGATACTCGCGTGATTTTTCCTTTTTAAAGGAGCGTTGATGGCGCCATCTGTGAAAGAGAATGGACATTAATTGTCTAGCGTCCTAATATTTGCTGAAAGTTCGTAAAAGATGTATTTTATTTTATATTACCAGTGCCATATTACCGGCAGGGCAAACGGGGCAACTGCCCAGGACCTACAGATTTTAGGGCCCAAAAATCTTACATCTTACACTTTTGTAATTTTAAAATAAAATTACAAAGGATAAAAAAAAATTCAGAAGTTAAATAATTTTTTTTAATTATAAAGTATGAACAATGAAAACAATTCAAATTTACATTTGTATAAATTAATTTTAACTTATTTTTAATTCTTGAAATGCTCTATATCAATATAGCATACCAACATGTAGGAAAATAACCACATTTGTAAAGAGAATTTTCAGCGTTAAAAAATAGCAAAATTTTTCAATTATTTGTTATTTTGAGAAATATTTACAAAAATGACTAAAGTGTTTGTATTCCATACATGTTAGCAACTGTGATATAGCATTTCGAAGTAACGTTTAACTGTCTGTTTCTTTCATTTCAGATTACTTAACACAAAATTTGTGTTAAGTAAACCCATTCTATATTTCCAAATATGGAAATTCTTCAAAATAAAATACAATTATACTACGAAATTGATTTCAAAATCAGTCGTTTGTCTCGATTTTGGTAAGCAGTATTGCTTCATGAGTGTTGCGGTACTGAAAGTTTTAAAACGTGTTTTTTTTTATTTTAATTGTGATTTTAATTTAATTTATTTTGATGCATTATTTTAATTCTGATGCATCCCATGGAAAAATAAAAGAAACAAATAACACATCGCCCACTTATCAATTTGGCGAGAAAACAGCGTGGTAAGTCACTTCAAACTTTAGTCATAACTGCGCAAGGCTACGGTGGCGGAATGGATAGCGTGCTCGACTGCGAATCCAAAGGGCTCGGGTTCTATCCCAGCGACGAACACTCGATGGAAACAGATTAAATTAAATTGAAATTTCAGCGTAGAGGGGGAAAATGCGCGGAAAAATAAATTATGTGGGGCGCGTTAGCCAGCGGGCGCCCCGTGTATTTTAAAAAAAAATTTAAGATTGAAATTGAGCTTGAAATGTCAAGCTTGATTCAAGCTTGAAATGTCAAGCTTAATGCAAGCTGGGCAAGTGTAAACTAGAACACTTGATTCAAGCTTGCATCAAGCTTACACGATTGGAATTTTCAAGCTTAATTCAAGCTTATTGACTTGATAAATCAAGCTTGCTGCAAGTTTGATGCAAGTTTGCTGTGCTGTCTGGGTATTGTGCTATACACTTTTATTAAAAGTAAACCTATATGTTACATGAAACTTTTAGAAAAAAAACAACAACAAAAAACACTTCTCGATGTCACAAATGACAGTTCATAATGAACCGAATCGAGATTCCTCCATTTTAGTATAATTTGCAAAATGGTGCATGTTTACGATTCTGCTTACATGTCCCACAATTATCACAACTTTACTCCTCATAAAAGTGCATAATTCACAATTTTGAAAAGACATTCTAATTTTTTTTTCCTAGACCAGCGTAATAAGTTTTTGTCTAACTGTTCAAAAATTACACGATTTCTTAACCCTTTAACTGTAGCATAAATTTTTAAAATAATCAAAAATAAAAAAAATCTGGTTTTTTTTTGACAGAACAAAGGTTATAATAATTTTCATTATTGCTTTCTATATATTCAGCCCCATTAGTGGCCGAGCGCATAGCGCTCTCAACTGGGAGACCGAAGAGTCTAGTTCAAAGCGAGGTCGCGTCCGTCGACCTAGCCTTTCGGAGTTTTCTGTGATTTTCTCCAAAACTTTGCGTAAATACGGAATACGACACCTTAGAAAGACCTCCCACGGAGGGCACCGCCCCCATTCGGCATAGATCACTCGAGTATATAATCGGCCGTAATCGCACAACTCAACTCAACTTCTATGTATTCATATTCTTTAGTAAGAATGTAGTCAGTTTGGGCACACTGAGGCGTATTTTCAAATATTCGCTTTCAAAACTCCAGTATACAAAGCCAGCCATGACAGTCAAGCTACTTATTTTTTCGATTCTTATGGGTTTCTTGAATCCAATAACAGCTTGCATAATATTTGAATAGAAAGTTTTAATGGTCAACCACTTTTGAAAAGCTTGTCGTCTCCTAAATAACAAATGATTATTGTTTAAATTTGAAATTATTAAAAAGAAAAGTTCTCGTGTTTTATAGGTGTTTGGTGTAATTTCTATAATGGATTTGTGAAACTGGGGTATATATTTGTGTATTTAAAGTATAGTTATTATTTCCTTTAGGATTTTTTTTTTTTTTTTTTTTTTTTGCAAAAACCAAAGAAAAACAAATCTTTTACTTAAATTTAATGAAATGATTGATTTCATTGAACTAGAAAGTTATAAATTCATTAGTATCAGGCTACGTTATAAAGATTATAATAGAGTTCCTCATCGTAGGTTAACGTTTATGTTAATTGTAGAAGCTAATATTCGTTACTTTCCTCATTATTAGATAATTAATAACAAAAATTTAGAAAACACTAAAATATTTTTATTTTTTTATTTTTTAATTTTTTTTTTAGATTTATCTTTTGAGAATGTCGTCCTATGTCGTGGGCAATTAACTGAATATTACAGAAACTATAATTCAAAAGATAATTATGAAAAATTTAAAATCTCGTCGGCAAAGTAAAATTTTTTTCGGGTGTTTAGGATGATTTAACAAATGACTTTTTATATGCTTTCAGTATATGCCAATCATGTTTTTTCGATTTCTTCAGCTTTTTAGATCTTTAAATCCATCTATAGCAGAGGTTCCCAAACTGGGTGCCGCGGCACCCTAGGGTGCCATGAATGTATGTCAGGGGTGCCGTGGAGATAATCAAGAAAAGTGTTTTGGTGGAGTATAATCAAATAATTTCCTCTGAACCGGTATCCCCAAGAAAGTGAGCCAAGCCGATCACTAAGTGAGCTCAAACAAAAATATTTCAGTCAAGTTCAAGACTGTCCTGTAGCCTCTCTTTTATAGGAACTCTCTGAAATGGGGGTACTGTCAAAATTTATATCCCTTTCCCAAGAGAGTACTTTCTTGATAGTTAGCCCTATAAACAAAGAAACAAAAAATAACGTAAAATGCATCCAAACTGCTTCATATTCATATTTCTTTAAAGGAAATCTGCCGTGAAATGTTTTTAGCCTGACAAGGGTGCTGCGAAATGCTTTTAGCCTGAAAAGGGTGCTGCGGGGAAAAAATGTTTGGGAACCCCTGATCTATAGGTATTGAAAAAAATATTTAAAAAATCCGCCTGTGTGGGGCATTACAAATACATCATTTTTGAGTTACCGCTGCCAGGTGGTGTAGTGGCTTAAGAGCCACTTCCGCCTTGTGTCCGGGTTTGAATCCGGATTGCGCATGGATGCTGGCTTGTCCGTCCCCTCCTTCATAGGGGTAACGCTGGCCGCCCGCTGGGTGCCCTCATAAAAACATGGCCGCAATATCTTTGGGCAGTTGTCGTGGACAATGAATGCCTAATCGGCAAGTTCCCGCCCTTTGAAATAAAAAAAAAATTGTGTTACCCGAACTGGAATCTGGCAAGGAGTTAAAAAGAACATCCTTAACTAAAGGAAACCAGTGTGGTTTCCAACACGCTATCGTCACATTATCGAAGACAGACTTTGGCAAACACTTTGGTACTAGTATGTACCTTTCGTGCAGTTGAATAATGCTTGCATTCACCACACTCGAGATCCCACATGCTTCTTTCGTGATGATCCGGACAAACGAACACTCATCCTTCTTCCTTCAACTCCCTACAACGACGACATGTTGTGAACATCACAACTCTCTCTCCCGCTCGCTTAAAAGCAAACAACAAATAGTACGCAAAACCCGCCACAACAGCATTTAAGGGCCACAACTGGTGGCATGCATTAGCTCACGACATGTGGCACGCAAGTCTGCGATGGGTGATATGTAAGACAATCATATGTGGCACTTTGTTAATCAAGACGAGAAGTGCACCGTTCACACGAAGCTACGTTCCTCCATGGCCTAGTGCAGGCATGGGAAACCTTTGCAAAGTCGCGGGCCAAACTTCACAATGTTAGCGAAGTCGCGGGCCGTATAATTGGAATTTATGTGGGATTTTAAATGGTTTATACGAATTTTATGCAAGGTTTTGATATGTTTCGTGGGCCGGATCAAAAGCCGTGGCGGACCACATCCGGCACGCGGGCCGGTGGTTGCCCATATGTGGTCTAGTGGATAAGCCACTGAACATGGTAGATGACTGAAGTGGTCCTGCCTTCGGGCCTACCGCGCGGATCTAGATCTAACTCTCTGCAGGTTTGGTCGTTTTTTTCCAGATGTAAAGTGAATACGCGTTAGAACCACTTAAAAAGGCCCTCCGTCCCTTACCGTAGGTAAATGCCCCTCGTGTAAGCTTTCTAAAACACAAAACAAAACAAATAAACTTAACAAACAACCGAGGCTAAATTTCGACATTTAAAAGACGGAAACGTGCGTACATTTATCTAGTGGGATAAAGCTTGAAGCCGCCACCCTCTAGATCTATACTAGCGTCTTTACTAGAGCTTTTGAGCAACATTTACTTGCTTTTAAAATAAAGAACTTTTGATGGATTGATCGCATTGTCAGTTCAATCTTTGGAAACTGCTCATTAAAGTGGCTGCATAAATAATCGTTCGCGTACTAATATTGATAACCATGGATGATCGATATTAGTATACAAACACGTTGGTAAGATAATTGATTTATGCTCCAGCGAAATTTTCATAAAGAATTATTGATATTTATACTTGTCAAGTACATAGTTTGGAATCGATCCTCCTGTTTGCTATTGCCAAGCAAAAAAAACAAGCACAAGAAATGTATGTAGAAAGTGCGCTGAAAGCAAACCTGAGGCGTGTGCGTGCTGTGCACGTATGCAATTTCACTTTGGTAGTATTCATAAATAAATCACGTTATAACTTGTTTCAGCAATTCTTTATTTGTATTGTGAGTACAACGGGAAAGAAATGCTTTATTAAGACAGTTTGGAATCGAGATGACTTCAGGCTTAGATTTGAATGGCTTGATGGATGTCTTTCCACGGATATCTAGCTCGCTTTAACTGAAATTTATGACAGCCATAATAGAATTTGGTTATTCGACCCCATGTCTCAACTGAATTCATAATCTAACTATAAGGGCCAGTCAACTGAAAATGGGACGGATGGAAAAAAAGTAATTGATTTTTTCAAAAGTAATTGCTGTAATTGTTAATACATTTATCCCACTGTGAGACATAGTAGTCAAAGTCTTCATTCAAAAATGCTTGTGGTTGCGTATGGAACCATAATTGCATCCAGGCGTGCAAGTGACCAGCCATCATTCTGTTTCGACTGAAGACCCTGTCAGTCCTGTCCAGCCTACATTTTGTTGGGAAGCCCTTATATAGTCAAAATCTCCCCCAATTTCCGTATTTTTAAAGCTGTCTAGAAAGAAATTCGTCTATTTGCTTTGAACGCGAAGAGGTGCACGTTTGGGTACAATTATGGCTTTAAAAACAGCTGCACAGGGCCAATCCCAGAAGAAAATCTTGGGGGGTGAAGACAGGTAAATTGCCGACTTAAAAAATGGATTTCCCAAGCTGGACAATTTTACGGGGAACAGAACGTGCCCATAACACAGAAACGCCATAAATACCTCTGTAAGTTGTACAGAAGGACCCGCAAACATTCACTTTCAGAGGATTCACATTATTAACGCATTAATGATCCTTCTGGTTTTTACATTAATAAAGCGTATTACATTAATAAATTGCAAGGAGGGGGGGAATACGAAAAAGGCGGAATATTCCATTTTTCTAACAAAAATTCACTATTTTGTTGAGGAGGGATGGTTACATCCATGACACTGTTACAAGTAATTAAATTTTCATAAAATATTCATAAAAATTTAATTACCCTAATAGCACGGAACGTCACAATGAGGTCGCCGTCACATCCCTGTAAGTCACATTGGTCGCAGTCACGCTGGTAACCATAAGCGACGTTAACTGGAAGTCACAGTGTTACTTGTCAGTGACAATAGCTTGTGACTTCTTTGTGACGTCAACGTGACGGATCGTTTGTGACGTATTGCCAGATCTTGCGACTTTTCGCAATTTTTGCTACTTTTGAAAGCACCATGCGACTAAATATTATGACTTTGCGATATTGCTACTTTCTTGCTATTTTTTTTAATTTTGTGAATTTTAAGTAATTCACAAGTAACGTCACAATGTGACTTCATGGTGATGTCACATTGTGACGTTGCCGCAGAAGGACATTAGATTGTCAAGGCGACCTATTTGTGACTCATTCGCGACGTCCCGTGACGGTCTTGCACGTCGCAGTGACTTCACATTTAAGTCAAAGTGCTATTAGGGTATTTATTCATATTTTTAATTATTATTTCATAAAATATTTAAATGAGTCATAAAATACTCTCTCCGGAATGAAGAAAATATTTGCCAACACGTTATGCTTGACAAAACTATCAGTGCCGTAGTTTGGGTTGGCGGAAATGCATTTGGAGGGACCCAGAATGGAGTTTTTACATTAACTTAAAAAAAAAAGGAAAGGAAGCCATACCAAGAGCACTGATTATAAAACTCTTTCCAACACTGTCTTATTTGCGTATATACTATTACATACCTGCTAACTCTACTGGATTTTTCGGGAGACTACTGGATTTTTCGGGAGACTACTGGATTTTGGTGGTTTTTTCTGGTGTCTCCTGATTTTACATTAAAATCTCCTTTTTTTTTAATAGTTTGAAGTTTTAATAACCGACACATATACTTCCCTACTAGTTCTGAAAAATTACCACTCTCTGGGTCTATTCATTCAATATGGACCAATATACCATAGTATTTTGGTCCAATAATAAAGACTTGTGCTTATACCGATAACTCATTTGTGAAGGATTTTTGAAAATTTCAGAATTAGATGGCAAATCGTTTAATTGTAACATTTTGTGAGCCTTTTGTAGAGTTCAAAGTCCCAAAATTTTACTACTTTATTTAGTATAAAAATCAGATATTTTTTAAAATTTCGAACATTTTAGAAAAATCTGAAATTTTATTCATTTTATGTTGAAAAAATTCTATTTCTGAGCTCTTTTAAAAATTCTATTTTCAAAATCACAACCTTATGTGTGATTGAAATTTCAAACATAAATTGTTATAAAAAACAAACTTTTCATTTTAAAGACCATAACTGTGTCGTGTCATGTCAAATTATATTTTAAAAAAATGATACATAGTCAAATTATATTTTTAAAACATGATGGTGAAATTTAATGTGTGAAATAATTTCGAAGAGTGTTTCGTGACTTAGATAAGTAATTATGACTTTAAGAGTATGATACCACATAAATCTACTGGATTTTTTTCACTAGATGTTGGCAGGAATGCTATTGCATGACGAATTGTTAACTGTTAGCTCCCGACGTTGCTAAAGACGCGATGGCAGAGATTCCTCCCTCTTGTGTTCATCGTTGCTTCCCGGCCTGAGTCTAAGAATGTTTCTGCTCTGGCCACAGCCTTGCGCATGGCTAGGCCATACTAGGGCATTCAAAGACCCTTGGCCAGGAAGCAACGATTTACACAGGAGGGAAGAACTTCTGCCATTGCATCTTAGAAGCAACAGGTGAACAGGTGAACAGGTTAAACGTAGTGAACAGGTTAAAGTCAACAAGAAACTAAAATATTGTTTTAAGTACTGCTCTTAAAGCCTAATCAATGAGTTATTTTGTTAGCCCAGTAAAGGTATCAACGCTCTGTCCACCTACATCGATGGACAGAATGCTCTCATAAACCTCAATAATAAATACCATTTTTTTTTGCTTGAAATGAATGAACGTTTTTAAAATATACTCTAAACATTCTCTGCCCATAGGCTGCAATGCATCGGAATTATTTTGTGTGCTCCTGTAAAAGAACTATAAATGGTACATACATCCTTTTCAATCGGGTGTATGTTATGGTACTTTTCAATATCTCTCTATTCTAAAAAAAAGTAACAGCCGCTGCAACAGGCGCCAGCATCGGCGCCGCTGCCGCTGTGAAAACCTTGTTCTGCTATCTCCTCCGAAACCGTGGGGATTTGAGTTCCGACGAAGGTGTCCACAGATTCGGAAAATTCCGGGTAACCTGATAAGCTTACTTAAATTTTGAAAATCGAATTATTTTAGAAGATATTAATAAAACACTGAAAAAAATAAGCATAATGGTTGCCAGGTTTGCCAATTTTCGCCAGCATAAAATCATTCATGCCTTTGCAACAAAGTAACTCCAAGTATGTAGAATCGTATGAAATTGACAAACATGAAGTAGAATTACACCAATTTTACGCCAAATTAAAAAGTATATAAAATAAATAACTCAAAGTGTGTTACACAAAATTGACAATTTTCAAACAATAAGTTCTCTTTGGACAACAGGAGTTTAGAATTATCAATTATTCGTTTTTCCAAAACAGAATTACTAATTGTAACTGATTGCAAAAGCGCCATCTTAGCATTAGGTATGATATGGCAAAATTGTATCTCTCCAAGCAGGGTGAATCTAAACCGCATGTTCCAAAATGTTAGCACCCAGTATCTTCATAATGAAAAATAATAAAAACTCAGATTACATCAAAGCCGGTTAGGTTCAGCTTAGATATTTGCTACCAGTAGAAATATTTGGCGACGTTAACTATGCCATTATAACAGTTATAGTACAGACTGGATATTTGCCAGCGGTACGAGATGATATAGTTCGTGGTGCTAAATACGCCTATCTGCTAAGGATTATGCATATGAATATATGGATAACGGTTTTCCCGGTAACCTTACATGAGCAGTAATTATAGGTTATGAACATGTGTAAATTGCCAAATAATGAAGAGTCGCCATTGGTGGCGAGCAGGTCGCCATTAGTAGGCTACCCTGATGAAGAATATGCAAAATCAAATCCTGTGTCTTTAACTTAATAGCAGAAGATTTTTTAGAATACATTTTGCTAATTTGAATATAGTACCCAATTTATAAAGCAATATGTTAATCTCGGGGAAATTTTATCAACGCAACCTGTTGGTATTATAATGGAAGGGTGAGTGAAAAAATTATATCATATAATTGTCTGAACGAATTTTAGAGGATTTTAATTAATTTGATTCTATTTCGAAGAAATCTGTGATAACATTTTGAATATGAGAGGATGGTTAAAAAGTTTAAAATTTACAAACTATTCAAGTACAAACTTCACATTTATGAATTTGCGACTAGAAAATAATTAAACACCTGCACATACAGAAAGGTTCCACCCCCCTCTCCATTCCTCCACTTTTTTTTTTCTTTCTAATTTCAACAGGCATTTTTCTAGTCGGAGAAAAATCCTTGTCAAAAGTCCTGTCACTGACAAAGGAAGCCTGCCAGCTGTCAGATCTATCAAAAAGTTTCTTTGAAGAATTTCTCAAAGTGCCTCTTTAGCATCAATATGAAGAGATAGATTTTCATTTTTACCAGTTGTTTGAGAAGCAAAATCGACTCATGAGAAAGGAGTAAGGAGTTTTTTTTTTTTTTTTCCCAAGACTTTAATGAACAGTTTTATCGCTGTTTTTTCTGGAAAAAATTTTCAACTTGCACATGAAAAATGCGTGATAAATCGAAATCGCATTATTATATTGCATTTCACTGTTCGGATTTACACTTAGCTAAAAGAAAAATATTTTATTTAATATAAAGATTTTTAAAAATCGCATGCTTTTCCTTTTAAGAAATTTCCGGTCTAAAAGTTAATGAATAAGCAATATAAAATTTCATTAATACGAATAATAAAAATTGCAGCCTCCTACCACTGACAAAAGTAAAAATGTTTTAAGAAAAGCAACTTTTTACTTCACAGATATTAAGACTACCTGAAGCACTTAGTTTATTATCAAGAGTGCTACTAATGTCAAATCTGAAAAATGTGTGGGGAATCTTAAGTGGTATTGTCACCCTTTTTTTTTTTTTTTTTTTTTTTTGGCTGCTTCATTTTTGAATTATGTAATCTAAATCTGTAAGAAAGACAGAAAGACGATGCGTCCACATATGGATTACGGAACACTTATCAACATAATGAAGCAAGAAGACTAACAGAATGGACACATGATTAATAGTATATTTTCAACAAAAAGAATCAAGAAAGACAAATAGAGCATGTGCATGGATTATGGTGCATATTTCAACATAATGACGAAAGGAAGACAAATCTGGCAGACATGTGGATTATGATACATTTTGCAACGTAATGAAGCAAGAAAGACAAATAGGGTCTAAGCATAAATTATGATTTACTTTCATTCATAATAAAGCGAGAAAGACAAATACGATTCACTAATGGATTATGATGCACTTTGCAACATAATGAAGCAAGGAAGATAAATAGGACCGACATATGGATAATGACACATTTTCCAACAAAAAGAAGTAAAAAAGACAAATATGGCTGACACGTGGATATGGTACACTTTGCAACGTAATGAAGCAAGAAAGACTAATAAATCCCACTCATAGATTATGATGTACTTTCAATCATAATCAAACAAGAAAGACAAATACGGCCCACTGATGTAATATGACATAATTTTAATTCACTGCATTTTAGTGCACATTTAAAATTTTTGATATGATGAATTAGTGAAAAGCTTCCTTTATATCCTAAGGCCCTATTCCAGCCATGTTTTTTAAATACGTATTTAATATAATAGTCACGATTTTGTTTATTTTGTTTTGTTTGTGTAACATGTATTTCAGATTTGTGTGCTTGGTCAGATCCCGCTTATAAATACACGTCAGAAGGACAACACTATGAGGGGTGCCCTCCATGGTTGTCTTTCTAAGGGGTCCTAACCCGTATTTACGCAAAGTTTCAGAGAAAACCACGGAAAATACAGAACGGTTAGGTCGGCGGACGCGAGCTGGTTTTGAAGCACACACCTCCCCTCTACCATTTCGAGTAGCTTAACCACTCTATCACGGTGAGGCACGATTTCCTTTCGCGCACTCACGATTTCCTTTATCTTCGAATTCAGGGGGACTTCTATTCATACTATCGACTGCAGGATGCAAATAACTACTAACTTCTGGATCTACTGGAAGATTTAATTCTTCTGAAACATTAGCGTTCGTTGAAGTAGAATGATATTGTTGGATTTTAGCTAATCAGCTAAAATCTTTCGGTGCATCCTTCCAATCTTCCCAAATATAGAGGACCTAGATAAAGTGATCACATTGGTAAAGAGACCACCTGTCTATAGTGTTCACTTTTGTGTAGAATTTCACTTTACAACCATCACAGTTTGGGGTCTTTGTAAAGAGACCAATTCTATAAGGTTACCAGATTTGCTCTTCCCAAAGGTGGTCACATTAGGCAGGTTCCACTGTATCTCCACACTCACTTTTATGTAATACTCCCTAAGACTTCTTTTCAGCCTTCACTTTATTTTTATTCGAACAAGGCTATCATTTCTTAAATATTCATTAGCAACAGTACATGCCGCCATTTCACTGTTATATTGTGCAGCGAAAGATTTAAGACCTTCAAAACATTCATCAAATAGCTCAGAATTGCTTGAAGTTAACTCAATTTTTTTAAATTAAAGCTGGGACGGAGACTCTATTGACCGTCATTATAAATAATTCCAGTTTAATTATTGGTTAAAAAACTGGAATCGTCATTAAAACTGGTTTTGAATCCCAGCCTAAAAAGCAAGGCCCTACATAAAAGGAATGCTCCCGGGTGTTTTATGTTCTAAATTTAAATTCTAGTTCCTGTGTTTGTTTGTTTGATGGATTACGGACGATTAGCTACGCGTGGGCTCTAGGCCGAGGGATGGGGTGCCCTCTGTGGGGGTCTTTCTAAGGGGTCCTACACCGTATTTACGCTAAGTTTCGGAGGAAACCACAGAAACTCCGGTTAGGTCGGCGGACGCGACCTGGTTTCGAACCAGGTACCTTCCGTCTCCCAGTTCAGAGAGCGCTGTGCTCTATGCCACTGGTAGTACTCTAATTCCTGTAAATGGAGGGTAAAAGCAGGGTGCCCAGTAATTAACCGAAAATTTGAAACTGTAATAACTATTTATTGGATCGTCATACTGATGTATCATTAGATGACACAACCGTACGCGGTTTACAAATTACGAAACGAGTTTGATTTAATAGGAGCTTTCATTTTGTGCTGTGATGCAGCACTAGACAGACACGAAGTTGCAAGCAGTTTTCAGTAAAAGTTTGCGCTTTGCAAGCAGTTTGCAGTAGTAAAATGCCGAATTTGACCATCGTACAGACGATTTTCATTTTCTGCTGAGATTTCGTCCATCTCTGCTGGATTTTCAGCCTTCACACTGAAATCTATTCGTTGATTTTTGGACAACTTTGATCTCAGGCTTCGCCATATTGTTACAAGTAATGGGAAGCACTTCGAAACTCTTGTGCATTAAATTGAAATAAGTGTATTTATACGTGAAGTAAATATTTTTTTTTTATCTCTTCTCAAACTATCTTACCAAACAATTCAAATTTTTGGTTAATTACTGGGCACCTTGTACATACTTATTTATAAACTAAGATAGTATAAATTATAAAAAAATTGAAAATCTTTTTTTTCTTCTTTTCTTTCAAATACAGAGGTCTCCGCTTAATTGCAACACTGGTTAATTGGATCAGCCGCTTTATCGAATTAAATCACAAAAAACGGAACCTAATCACTCGTTTGAAAGCCTCAATCAAGTCCGCCGCTTTTTCGAATCAGCCACTTTATTAGATCAAAAATCGATGACACGAACTTGATCCAGTTAAGAGGTGGCCACTGTATTCTTTTCTAGAGTCAAATCGTTTGTATTTATTTACTTATAATACTATTAAGAAGCCAATAATTTCTTAAAATTTTATTAAGTTCGATACATTACATAAAAGCAGTATATTTTATACTTCATAAATTTCAAGCTATGACTTACATGAAATTTTTGAATTCCTTTTTTTCCCTAAAAACTGTTTTCTGAGTGTCGGAGCATTATTTTTATTTTTTATCATTCTTTCATTCATGGAAAAAAGGCTGATACTTTCTTAAATATTTTTTTTTTGTTAAGAAATAACTTATAACATACGATATCTTTACGGGGTTCGATGCATGACATATGCAGGTTATTTCCGAATTCTTAATTCTCAATAATTTATTTTCTTTAAAATAATTAAAACATAAGGCGAAGAAATTTTCCCAAATTTATCGTATTTTCTCGTTATTACTACTGAAAAATTGCTCTTTAAAATGTGTATAACAATCGATACGGATTTAAGTCACAAAAACGATCACAGCGACTTTATCTGGTGACTAGTCAGAAAGAAAGCGTCACAGTGAAGTCACGTCACTTACCAGTCACAATGTGACTAGTCTGTGACACTCAGTAAATACTGTGACAAATTGTGACTGTTTGAGACTATCTGTGCTATTAGGAATGGGCGTGAAGGTATGCTTATGGAGGGTCTTGGACGTCAACATCTATGCATGAAACTTTTGTGGGCATCAATGTCTATATAGACATACACACAAAAAGGCCAGAACTCTTTCATAATGTGGATCATCCAGAATAAATCTATATAAATGGCTTATTCGGGATATTCTGCTTATAGAATTGGTCCATTTATGGATATATTTTGGATTTTCCAAATTTATGTCTACATATAGACTTAAACGTATTACCATAGATATAGGAAAAGCTAGATCCCGCATCCAATATTCGTAATCGTTTACTTTTTGATGCCAAAAACGCACCCATTTCTGTCACTATCATGGCTGCCGTCAATGTAAAATCGAACATTAATTGCATTATTTTAGAAAATTAAATAAATTGAAGGAAAGATATTTAGATTGGAGTATTTTTTAAATTAATGATTTACCGAAAATAATTGAAATAATCATCATCATTCAAGCAACTACTATTAGAAGCATGCGTATACCTCTATAATGGCTGCCGTTTCGAGGCATTAAGTTTTCCCCCGTTATGCACAGTCTAGTTATTCCTATACCTTTGCGTATTACGGGTGATTTGGATTAAACACTAACATACAATGGACAAGTGCGCTAACTGGGATCTTACCTTGGAACAGTTCTTTATATTTTAATCTTCGATGTCGGGCTTCTGAAAATGGACACGGACTTATACATAGCTTAGGCATTCTCTTTCCATCTTTGCAACTATTTAAATTGTTTCTTTAAAAGGACGGACGTCAAAACTGTAAAATCAACCGCTTTGAAACTAATCAATACTACAGTCGCATACTTGTGACTAGCAGTGTGCCACCACAGAGAATGCATATATTTTACTTGACCAAATCGACGACGACCAAATTGTTTATTATAATAAATACAATTTGCTATTGATTTTCAGTAAGGAATTCTACTTCGACAATCTCACCTTATCCAGTCTACGAATATAAATACACAGTCGCCCGTGTAAATATATAAGCACTTAGAAAAATTGTCTTCTTTATTTTATACACGATTTACCGACTTACCTTAAAACAACGTTGATAAAATTCGGTGAAATGATTTTACTCAACTTTTTTGTACAGATTTTCGATGTAGATCAGTTATTTAAATATAAGAAGGTACTTTTTTTCTCATGTGCTTATACATTTATACGTCCTTCAGTGGTCTGGGCGCCAAACTCCGTTCCATAAGAACATGGCAAATGAAGCAGCATCCGGCTTGGACAGTGCTTGGGAGGGTGAACTGCTCTCTCGGCTGGACTGCTGTGGGACCTAATGGGAGCTGGTGCACGTAAAATCCGTCGTAGCTCCAATGTCCTCCATGTTTAACGATACCTCTGGGGGTGCCGATTTCAGGTAGTTGGTCCCTCATCTGGAATCAGTTCAAAATCAGGGGACCCCGAGCGAAGTCGGACTTCCTTCCACTGGGGATGGAAGCCGTCCCATCGCCGCCCTATATGGGGGATCTGGCACCGCTCCGCGGTTGCCAGAGAACATTAGAAACAACAACATACATTTATGCAGGCATATGTAGTCTATTCATTTCGCCAACTTTACTCCATCTGTATTAGAAAAAAAAAAAGAAAAGAAAAAAACATGACTGCACATTTTAAACTGAAACAGAAGTTAGTCTGTTCTGCATTTACAGCAGTTCTCCATCATTGAACTACCTAATGCTGTATTTATAGAACTGAGAGAAAATGTAATTTCATTTTTTTTTAACGAAAAAGCTAGATTTCCTCATAACGAAAAACCACCGAGCCTACAAAACAGCCGTTTTTTTTCTTTTACAATACATAACTATGCATACATTCATGTAATCTTTCAAAAATGTTTTTGTTTGTAAGAAAAATTTCCCGTCTCTGTTTCGCAAATAAAATGTTGCTCCTCACGTGCATGATTTAATATAAAATAATACTTTCTTAGATTTATCTGAAACTGTGTGACTTTCGAAAAAGTAAATTGTTATTCGTATAATTATGAAAGGCAATTTAGATTACATTAGAATACCTCTTTGAGTAGAAGGAAGTACAATTTCGTCCTCCAAAAAATAGAATAAAATAAACGACACTATGTCTTAATATCTGATTTGATTTGAAAAATTAATTGATTCCAGTAACCAGCATTATTAATAAAGAAGACCAAATTTATTTATATAGAGTACTAGCTGAAGTACCCGTTCTTCGCACGGGAATGAATGGACTTTTTGATATTAATATTTGTTGTGATTACTGTTTATTGTAATAAAGAGATATAGCAAAATGGATATCGCGTTATATTGTGTGCAATAATCATGCATACTGAATTTCAAGGCAATCGTTTTTACGGTGCAGAAGGCGATGCGGCGTAGCACAATCTAGTGGCGAGTTTTAGCAAAACGGATACGGCAAAAATATTCTTCGCATTCAGATATCGATGTATACGAATTTTCATGACGATCGGCTGAATAGTCTTGAAGTTCATGTGTTGACGCGACATCTAGTGTCAAGTTATAGGAAAATGGATCGTGCCAAACTCTTCCCCGTGTTCAAATATCTATGTATACCTATTTTCATATCGATTATTCGCACAGTCAAGAAGTGATACACTGCAGGGCCATCTAGTGGTTAATTAAAGTAATGATTTGCTACAGCGCCGTCATGTGGCGAGTTATAGCAAAATGTATAACGCCAAAATATTCTCATTTTTCAAATAGCTATGTATACTGATTTTCATAGCCACCGTTTGAATGGTCAAAAATTTGGCCTGCTGCAGCGTCATCTAGTGGCGAGTTAAAATAATAATGCATTGCAGTGCCATCTAGTGGTGAGTAACATCAAAAGTAACGCAGTTAGAATATATTCTTCGTTCTCAAATGTGTAAGTATAAAAAATTTTATGCCGATCGGTCGAACGGTATAGAAGTTGATGCGTTGCAGCGCTATTTAGCGGTAAGTTACAGCAAACGGATAGTGAAAAATATTCTCCGTGTTCTAATATTCGCGTGTACCAAATTTCATCGAAATTTGTTGGACCATATTCGCATAGCAAACGGCTAAACGGAATAGAATTCGACGTTCTGCTGCGCCACCTAGTGAAAAGTTAGAGGAAAACGGATAGCATAAAAACCTTCTCCATGATAAAAGACTTAGGTGAACCAAATTTCATGGTGATCGGTGAAACGGTGCTGGAGTTTTTCAACCTCCTACACACATACCAACATTCATTTTTATCTATAACCAGTCTTATTATACGTATATACCAGTCTCAAGTAAAATCCAGTTTCAAATCTAAGCCTAGCCAAAGTGTCAGCATACGCCATTTTGCAAGAGTTTTTTCAGGGAATCATTCGAAGCATTGACTTAGCAGCAATCAAAATGGGAAATGGTTCGACCGCCAGGCATTTATTTGAAAAGTGGAATCCCTTAATACAGCCGCATTTTTTAAATTATCAACTATAACATGTTTTATTCATCGTTACCTCGATGTACTAAATGCGGAGATTTCAATTTTCTGAAATTTGGCGGATTTCCCCCAAGTTAAATCAATGTACTCAATTGGCGAGAATTCTGAAGCTACATCGCTTGAAATGTCCTAATAACTGCATTATTTCTGCACGGATAGTTAAAATTTAATGCTGTATTCTAAGAAAACCTATACACTTGTTTTCAAAAATGCTATTCCCTTAAGCTCTCAGTAAATTGAGCCAAAAAGCCTAAAACTGTGCAAACCGCTAGAACTCACACTCTAAAATTCGGCCTATCAGCCATTTTATTTTTCGCCAAACTAAAAAAAATTACATATTAGTCTCGGATATCTTCGATCCTCATTGTTTTGCGTATAAAACATTTCATTCCTGCTCTCATTTCTTATGCGCACACGATATTATAATTAAAAAAATAACCAAAAAAATAAACTAAAAAAATCATTATTATTTTTTTATTTTTACTTTAAGAATTTAAAACATTTTATTCGGCAAAATCGCCACACATGGCAACCAAGATGCTTATTTCACACACTTTTTTCACTACAGGGGATTACGTAATATTACGTAAAGCTTTCTGCGTGGAGAACATAAAAAATCTCTTAAATTCCGGGAACGGAAATTAAGGGAACCCTTCGGGTGGAAAACGTTTTTAAGTGGAGTTTCAAAGTTTTAAAGTGGACTATCATTTATTCTATATTATTTTACATATCTGTGTAAAATTTCAGGCTGACAGGTCCATTTTTGTGGAATTGTATACTACCCAAATCAACAAATTGACAAACATAATTTCATTTTTATTTATAAGATAACCTACGCTTGTTTTTAAAAATACCCTCTCATTAAATTGCGCCAAGCGCTAGAATCATAGAAAATCTGACACACTTTCAGATTTTTAAATACGCACTAAAGTGCTATATATAAAAAGGGTTATAATCCATGGGTCTTCCCTATTTTCGTTCCTTCTTTCATTAAGTTGGAAAGTGTATCATTATTCATGAGTGTGATTAAACAAAATTAAAATTGATATTTCTAACATCCTTTTTTCTGGATGTAATACATTAGATGCAGAAAAGCTGCTCTGAAAATAGCACAATTCCAACTGAATGAAAATTTCAAAAACTTATACGCAGGTGTATTCATAACCCAAATAGCAGACGATTAAATTACGATAAATAGCGCCAAGCGTTAGAATCCTCCTCAAAATCGCGAGAATGCTGAAGATAGATCGCTTGAAATCCCTTAATAACTGCATTATTTTCGCAGGGATCATTAAAATTTAACGCTGTATTCTAATAAAACCTTTGTACTTGTTTTCAAAAATCCGTTTCCTTAAGCTCTCAGTAAATTCACCAAGCCGGAAACTGTGCAAACCGCTAGAACTCACTTTCTCGGCATTTGAGCCATTTTATTTTTTCGCCAAACTAAAAAATTTTAACATATTAGCCTCGGAAATCTTCAATTCTTATTGTTTTGCGTATAAAACATTTCATTCCTGCTCCGATTTCCCATGCACACGATATTATAATTAAAAAAAATATAACCTTACGAATATAAACTAACAAAAAAAAATCATTATTATTCTTTTATTTTTACTTTGAGAATTTAAAACATCTTATTCGGCAAAATCGCCACATATGGCAACCACGATCCTTATTTCACACTTTTTTCACTACAGGGGTTACAATTACGTAAAGCTTTTTGCGTGGAGAACATAAAAAATCTCTTAAATTCCGGGAACGGGTGGACTTTCAAAATTTTAAAGTGGACTATGATTTATTCTATATTATTTTACATATCTATGCAAAATTTCAGGCTGATAGGTCCATTTTTGTGGATTTGTATACAACTCAAATCCACAAACAAACAAATAAACAAACAAACAAACAAACAAACAAACAAACAAACAAACAGAATTTCATTTTTATTTATAAGATGTTTTAGAAAATGTAATTGACGATGTGTAATTGAATCACGACAAATGTAATTAAATCACGAAAACTAAATTATGAAATTTTATTTGCACTTTATTACACTCTAAAAGGTATTCGAGTGTAAGTAAATTTTCTTATCCCCTTTTACAAATTATAAATTATTTTTTATGAGAAACAAAGCAAAACATCGAGAATAAAATATGTTGGGTGGCTGAGAGGTTAAGGGACTGTCCTACACTTCCCCAATCATCTAAGTATACAGTCTTGGTTTGACTCCCATTCACCCTTGTTTGTTTGCGTTTGGTCCTATGAACCGTTTTCCTTTCTCTATTCTAGTAAAAACTTTCATTATGTTGCCCACTTTATTCGACGAGGATTTATAAGGGGTTCTCTAAACCAAGCAAACAGCCCGAAAATAAATACTAAGTACAACAACATAAAATATGCCGATGAATGGCCACAGTATTTTATTTTTGAAAAAGAAAAACGAATTACTTGTCAAATCAATGTACAAAAATTAACAGAAACTTGAATACTTTTTGAGTGTCTGCCATAGGCGCACCCACGCAGGGGGCTATGGGGGGCTCAAGCCCCCCCTAAAAGGTGGAAAGTTAGAATGTAAAAGCATTAAAAATTGGAAATTGTCACAAATGATTTATTTGTTTTCTTTTTTAAAATTGCCTTCAAATTATTTCTTCGAATATTTTGACGTTATAAGAGAGTTATAACTATAATCGAGGTCACTATAACCGAGTTCAGCAGTATTTGAAGCCCAGCCTCCCCTAAACTAAAATCCTGGGTGCGCCACTCTGAACTCATAACTATAAGGAGCGAAAAAAAGGATGAATAGATTTAAGTTTATAAATAAGCAAATTTTAACATATAATTATACGCATTAAATAAAATGGATATACCCTTCTTAAAATTCTAAACGGATTAACGTTCTTAACAGAAGAAAGAACTTTCAATTAAAACGCAAAATTTAATTTCCAAAGTGTATTATGGCAGACGATATCTACTCTTACTATTTAGCCCGGAGTGTTTCGTTCAACACGAAAACACTTTCAAACGAGCGCAAGAGCAATTTTATTTCAGGGATGTGTTTTTCTCCTTCGACGCGTCTTCCCATGTGGCGTCTTTCTCTTGGCTTGGCTGGACGTTTTCGCGCCAATACTTCAGAGATGCTCGCCCTGCTCGCCGGTATTGGACTGGGATGAAAGATGTTCTTCATCCCAGCTGGTATTATATGCCGGGCATTCGGCTCGGGTAGGTAACGTGCTCGGAGAAGTCTTCAAATGTAAACAATAAGCCGTACTTGTTCTCGTATCCCTAGGTTTTCCATTCAGGCAATTTAAACCATGGTTTTAGAGAAGAGTTACTTCTTTCATCATATCATATGGTAGGATGTTAAAATCATTTGTTTTTGCCTTGAGGGAAATGACAGTATTTACCGTTGTGATATCTGTACTTTTCGAGTATTTGTTGATATAAATGGTTACTTATTTTCATATTTTGAAGGGTGAATAAGGGTGAATAGATATTCTTGAGAGAACAGTGCGTGAGTGTTTCTATGCTATTTGTGATGTACTTTATACATTCTATGAATCAAAGCATATAACTTATGTAAACAGGCGTCAAAAGCGTGACTGCAGAATTATCTGTTTATATTTTGGATGAAAAGTATATATTGAGTGAAAAGTATATCTAATATCACTGTGATAGCAGCTTCAGTAAAGATTATAAAGTATTTTTTGCAGTAAGAAATCGTATGTTTCCATGCCAGTTAACTTGATAGTTGAAAATTTTTAAGTAAGTCTTCAGCTAATGATTTCGTGTATGGGATTATTTAATAATTTTTGAGTTAAAGATTGCGCATATACATTCAGCTCACTTTGAACTTGCAAATCAGTTATAAATACATAATTGTAGACAAAAATTTTTACAAATTATTAGAGTCGAAAGAATAAACATTTAACTCTTAGATTCGAACCATTCCTCCTACCTTTTAGAACTGTGCCAAATTATTGACATGCCAACTGAAGTAAATTTTGTAGACTCTTATTATAAGACTTTATCTGCTCATTATTTAATTATAAAGTGATTCTAATCCTTTCTGTGAAAAATAAGTCTAAGCATATCCACGTCAAGAAATCTCAGAACCTAGTTGTGCAGTCAACACTTTAAATTCTAATGGCACCACGTCCCGAACCCAGTGATAGAAGCGACATGTCATCCAAAAACGGATCCTGCCTCAAGAAAAGTCCATCTTCATCAGAACTGACATCCGAAAACCCTGATTTCCCCGAAGCGGCCGTGAAAGTCACACCGATGAAGAGGAGAGCGCCGGTGGCAGTTGTAGCCCCTGATGGTGGTTGGGGGTGGATGGTACTTTTGGGCACAATGACTATGAATATTGTGGTCATTGGCCATGGTAAAAGCTTCGGTGTCTATTTCAAAAACTTAATGGATGAATTTGATGCTTCACCTTCGAGAGTTGCCTGGTTGCAGTCTCTACAGATTTTCATGTTCAGTTTCTTATGTAAGTACCCGACTTCTTTATAAGCTTACTTTAGTTTCATTGCCGTGATTAACAAATTTATTCTTTTTTATAAACAAGAGTACTAGTCTGTATTAGAGATAGTAATACGAAGCATGAGACAGGAGTAATATTGAGCTATGTTCTAAGGCTTTTAAAATTGACAGTACTAAATGTTGAACAATCTTAAGTAAAGATCAGGCTTTAATGCGCTTATTAAATTATTTTCATTTAAAACTGTTCCTTACCGATAGAACTACTAAACTAAAACATTCCATTAATAATATTAGCTTTACAATAACTAATGCTTGAACTTCTAACGTTTAAGACATCGACACTTGACAACTTAAAAACTTTATTTTCATTTAGTTTTTCAAGCTGATTGACGGCGCATATGTGTCGACATATCTCCAACATACACGTAGAATCGATATTGTTATAAACTATCTTTTTATATCTTGATTCAAAATACACTGAATTGTCTGAAGAAATAAAAAAGAACTTGTCACCTTTATATGAATGATTGAAAGAATTCCTGTCGGAACTTTAAGAAAGTTTTCGAATCTATATTTCTGGAGCCGTGTTCGTTTTTTAGAGATAACTCTCATGTTCGACTTAAATAATGAGTCAGAATAATTCTGGGAAATGCATTTCAGTACTTTATACCTAGGTAATTATCAAAACGAAATAAAACAGCATGATAAAAAGGCTGATTGCATTTTACACTGCAGCACATATTTTTGAGTTTTACGACTTTAAATATGTTGGAATTCTCATCTGAAATTTATAACATTAATGTTTGCAGATTCATTGATCTGCATGCAACCAAAATTGTCTAGATTTATACTATTTTTCTCCTCAATGTATTTTTGCTCACATGTGCTCTCGATAAAGAAAAACGTTAAAACTCATTTTTTGTGAAAAATGTATTTTTATATGCATTGAGTCAGTATAGTAATAGAACACGCGTATTAAAAAAAAAAAAAAAGAAAATCTAAGTCGCAAAGGTATTGGCCAAAATACTCTAACAGCACTGTCTTTTATTAGATTGTTCTCATTGGTCTGTTTTGATGTTACATTCATACATGCATATGTATCTTGGTGTAAACTTACTTTATATAAGGTTCGATGTCTTTGTATATTGAGTATAAGTATTTATATTAATAGAGCTTATTTACTACTTACCCACATCTCTGTTAATCTCTTTTCTGCCTGCAAATATTTTGTTTTCTTTGCTTAAAACGCTGTAAAGTAAGATTAAAATGTTTGGCGTACACATAGTAAAAATAAATCTGGAGTGACTGCACTCGACTTTCCGAACACTTCATATTTACCAATCGTTTAAATAAATTTCATTCAACTCAATCGGATCTAGTGTTCAGGCACTAGTGCACTTAAAATGATTTGAATGTATAGGGCGCAATGTATAAGAATACTTTTTTGCAGCCCTGTAAAAAAACTGTTGGGCGTACACTCTCAAACATTTTTGCAGTATGTAACACAGTGATCTATAATATGCGTACATAATATGTCAATCGAACGCAGAATTTAGAGACTAGCTAAACTTAAAAGGATTTGCATTTTTAGGGCGTAATATATAAGAATTACTTTTTCCAAGGTGAATTAACTATGAGTTCTACACACACCAAATTCTATGCAGGTCATGAGACCGTGACCTATAATATACATACCCAATTTGAGCTCAATCGAATGCACCCTATAGATTCTAGTGCACTTAGCTCATTTGTTGCCCTACACGCAGTCCTACACAAGCCTACACACAACAAAATCCATACATGTTGTGTGACGGTGACCTATAGTATACATACCCAATTTGAACTTCATCGAATGCACCTAGACACATCTCATTTTAAATGACTTGTGTCCATAGGCCATAATGTATGTTCATAGGCCATAAGAATTATTTTTTGCAAGCCTATGAACAAACTATCAACTCCATACATACCAAATTCTCCGAAAATCATGTGACCGTGATCTTTAATATACTTGCCCAATTTGTCCTCCGTCGAATGTACCGTTTAAACGCTAACGCAGTTTCAAGAATTTCCGTACATAGGCCATAATGTAAAAAATCTTTTTCGTAGCCCTGTAAAAAAAAAAAAAAAAATCCTACCGGTCTTGTGATGGTGGTTTATAACATATATACCGCATTTGAGCTCCATTGAATTCATCGTTTAGGAGCTATCGTGTTCACTTATATACACACGCACACATACATAAATCTCGTAAAAATAGCATAAAGGAATTCAGAAGACCTCAAAACGTGTAAAATCGAAATCTATTACACTTTTTGTGTATTCTATCTAGTCCTAATCTAGAAATTTGGTTTTACATATAATGTAATGTAACCGTAATCTGAAAACTTAAATCCCCGTGTAATCATAATCTAAAAAATTAAATTTCTGGATTACGATTAAATAATCGTAGTATAGTCGTAATCTAAGCATCCCGTAATCGTTCGAAACTAATGCAGGATTGCATTCACCCAGTTTTAATTTTTACGCCCCCCCCCAAAAAAAAACAACTCATTAAACTGTGTGTGAAGTCTTCGTTAAATTTCTCGGACTCCTGTTTTTGACAGTCATTTCAAAATGAACCCTGGTTTAACATGTTCATTCATATTGTTACAAAAACGTAGAGCCAAAAGTTATCCTCCCTTTGACTAGCATTGCGTTTGTGTCCAGCGTTGCTTCCTCTCGTCGGTCCTATTTGGTCCCAGTAAGGCATTTTGAAATCTGTGGGAGGGAAAACAACGCTGATGACAGAAATTAGAAAATCACAGCTATTGTATAATGAAAGGTATTGCTTAAACAAGTTAAACTTCTATTCAAGGATCCTTTCATGTGTGTTATTTTTAAAAAAATCTAATTTTATCTTTAGAGCACCAGTTTCTTTTTGGGCGTTTTTAGTTAATTAGTACTATCGTCTTCGTAAAAATTATACAATTAAACAGCTATGAATGTTCACAAAAAATATTTTGTAATCGTAAATTAATCATGACCTCACCATGCATAATCGAAAGTTTTTATTGGCTTGATTACCGTAATCTAATCGTAATCGACAAAAATTAATATTTGGGATTACCGTAATCTAATCGTTATGAACAAAATTAATATCTGAGATCACTATATTCTAATCGTAGTCTCCATCTGAAAAAGAAATGTAATCTTTTCGAAGTGTGGTCCAAATATTAAATAAGTTTTCACAGAATGTCTTCTTAAATATGAGGAAAAAGAATTTAAATCAGTGTTTCCCGATTTTTCAATGTTGTGTAAATCTTTTAATGCTGATTTCTAAAAATCGTATGTATTTTTTCTTTTTCTTTGCCTTTATTTGGTTTTTCCCAATATTTTTCTCCAAAGTTTCGGGAAAAATTCAAAACATCCTGGTAACACTGAATTTCTGTTGGTTTTTTCCGCAAAAAGTTATAAGTCTTTTCATCAAATTTGAAGATGCGTTAGTTTAAAATGTAACAAAATGCCCTTAACGCAAGGTTTCACAAAGTTTTGAGTCATAACTAATTGAAAATTAATTAATTTCTGTAGATATGGATTAAACCAGGAACGTAGAATGGAGAGAGAAATAACGATACCTGCTTTTCTTGAATTTCGGTTTAACCTGTTAGTTACCATCATTGAAACAGTGAGACGGCTGAGATTCTCCTTTTCTTTTCGGTGTTTCTATCCCGCGTTGTAGTTTTTGAATATGCAGCAGTGAGTTCAAGCCTCTTAACTCGCTGTTGTGACAGACAAAGAATTTCTTTGAATTTAACAAATAAAAAAACTTTTAATGTTTCGCCTCCCCCCCCCCCTCCATCAAAGAAAAAAAGGATAAATATATTCTGTGCTGGATTTCGTTATACTGAAATAAAATTAATAGAAATTTGAAAGAAAAAGCTAGTTTTCAGAAGGCATTGCTTACGGCCATATTTTGTAACCACAGTTTTGTACGGGCTGTCATTTCAAAACACATTTACAGCATTTAAATTCTGTGCGGGAAAAAAAATGCAGAGTTCTTGATTATCTGAGCAAAACCTGCCTTCGAGGGATTTTTTTTTCTGCTGAGAGAGGAGCCTACTTTTTAAATCTTAATCAGCGTTTAAGCGTCACAAAATAAATTTGAAAACTCCAGTGAAAATTTGGTAAAGTTTGACTTTACCAAACGTTGGTAAAGCTGTTTTGATAAAGTTGAAAGCCGTAGACAGATTAATTGTGCTGCATAGTTCTTCAATATGGTTGCTACAGATTATGAAGTTTCGAAATCCGCTTCAAGAACAACGCAGGAAAGTTTCTTGTAGTCATTTCATTGAAAGACTTTTTACAGGCACTAAGAGATGTTATTAGTTTTTATTTCACTTTTATATAAGCAAAGTTTTGTTTTCACATCTTCAAGAAATCCATATTTTGAAGCATGGTTTTATATATGTCTGATATAAAATTGTTTAATATAAGCTTAATTATCAGCACTATTCTCGTAGGATGCACTGCCAAAGTTACCCATAAGACCGAGATATTGGTTTGTTAAGAATTATTATTTTTCAAATTGTACAGCTTAAAAAATCTCGTGATATCTACTCTTGATCAATGTACCGCAACAAGCAAATGAAAGTAAATTTTATACTGTGTAATAATTAAAGCTTTGTTTGGTAAATTGCATATGCCACAACTGACTTATGCTTAGTTGCTAAACGGCTCACGAGCGTAACCGTAACATGGTAAAATATGTGCGATGTAAAAAATGAAAAAGGTACAAACATTTTTTAAAAAATGTTTAAAAGACAGGTGTGGGGATATAAGAGACTGAAGATCGACTGATTATTACGCCTACGATATGAAGAGGTGCAAAATAAAATTTTAGTACCATAAAATTTAATATTAGTAGATTGAAATGTCCATTATGCTTATATATTAATATAAAGTACTATCAAATTTATATAAAGTAGCAAGCACATTTCTTTTTTACTATCCCTTATACAAATTTCGTGACTACATCTATTGTTTCCATCCCACGCCCGATCAGTGGCAGAGCTCATGGCGTTCTCAACTAGGAGACGGAAAGTGCCTGGTTCAAACCCAGGTTGCGTCCGTCGACCTAGCCGTTCAGAGTTTTCCATGCTTTCTCCAAAACTTCTAGCAAATGCGGGTTAGGAACTCTTAGAAAGACCCTACCGGAGGGCATCCCCCTCCCCCTCGGCTAGATCCTTCGCTCTGATAATCGGCCGTAATCCCACAAATCGCAAAATGAATCCATCCCCGTCTCCTCCCAAAAATTTTGCAAAATATTACTGGCATTTTGTATCAGGCCGTCCCCCTAGAGAATCGACCGTCTTTTCGTTAAGCTAATTTTAAGTGTTAGAATAACTAGAAATTGAAAATTAAGGAAACAAATGGTATATGTCAGAACTTTCTTTTTTCCATTAATTTCCATTTTTGTATTTTATTTACGATTACAAAATATTTTTCCAACAGAAGCAACTTTTTTTTTGCTAGCATTGTCTTGAGTTATTCAAAATGGAATTTTCCTTTCAGCCATTCGTAAATTCCTATTATCAGAGATCTTCCGTGAAATCCGAACATTTTAAACAATTGTACTATATAATTACTCTGATCACTGACTCTAATAGTTCTGGGCAACCACTTCAATCAGTGGCCGCTCCTCAAATCTCAGCACGTGAACCCCTAGGGGATAAACTAAAAAATAAACACCTTAACAAATTAAATAAAAAAAAATATTAAGTACACTTCTAGATTTTTGTGAATTTAAAACATGAGTTTAACTCTCCTCCACTATTAAATACGCTTATTATAGCTAACTCACTGTATCGTCGGTTACTACAGTATAGTATTTCGTCGATCGCACGTGCGATCGGCCAAATGGCCTTCTGAACCGCTCTCCGAGAAAAGACGCGGAGAGGGTTGCGGGAGAAGTGAGGCGCTGCTGATATCATTCCGTTCGCACATTTTCACTGTGTTCACGGACGATTTTTTTGCCGCTATCTCTTCCGGATTCTCCCTTGGTTTGTTATGTTCGGTTAATCTAATTTTCTCATTTCTTATTTTTTCTTTTTTTATTATTTTTCACTACAGTATTTATTACGAACTAGCGTAAATAATTAAGATGGAAGTAAAAAGTGTTTCGGAGTTAAAGCAATTACATTTTTCAATCTTATCCTTTAAAAATTTGAAATTAAAAATCAAGACAACACTTTTGCTAAAACTAATCTTGGGACGAAATGTAAGACCAAAGGTTACTAGTTTTCTTTCAGTTGCATGCATTGATTTCCTTTAACTGCTGCAGATGCAAATATATTTTAGCTTGTAAGGTGTATCGCATCAGCATATTTAATTTTTCGAAATTTATTTTGTGGACCTTCATTTAAATAACCCACGAGCCGCCTCTGATTTCAATAAAAAATATTTTACCACCATTCTTCTAAGAAGATTAAAAAGCACAAAAAGCGTAATAGCATCTACTGCTTTATACGATCCTCTTGAAAATTTTCATAATTATGCATAAAAATATAAAGCGATCTGTGCTGGTTTAAAAATCTGAAAATCCGCCCGTTCCCTCATTTTTAAGTGATGTTCTGCTATTTTCAGCTCCATTTTATTTCCGAGAGTCAAGAGTGAATCAGTTTTGCGTGACAAAATGAGCTGTTACAACCGACATGACGTCATATTTATCACGGTCATCAGGCTTTGAAAGGGAAGTTGCGATTACAGTTTGTGAAAATAGTTTTTCCAGATTACAAAGTTAATTTCTTTTTTTTTCACAAATAAATCGTCTTCATGGATATAAGAATGGCATTGTACTCAAAACGAATATGTCGAACGCGAAAAGTTCCAGAACAGCATTAAATTCGATTTGGGTTTATAATAAAAATTGAATATGAAGTTATTTTAGGTGGACAAAGATGAAATATATTGAGTGTAGACATATTTTCGTCAAATGATTTTTCTAGCGCCCGTTGTAATTGCCTCCACAACGGTCTTTGTGAACTTAAAATTCTTATTACGGGATATTCCAGTAAACTCTTTAGACTACGCAGTTCAACAAAGTAGCTAGTATTTTTCAACTGTTTATAGTACAGATATGAGTGTGATATGATTTTGATTTATTAAATGCTTTAATAAATCAAAATTTAAACTCATTTTCCGTGTGTTTACGGTTGCTCATTTAAAAAGGATACAACTTACGAAAAAATTAGAAAATAAACATTACTTTAGAAAATAGCTGCACCAGCGGCAATACGCACAATTCAGAAACATTAAGAAATTTTTATGTTATATTCTGCTAAATATGGAACACATAAAAAAAATCATGCTATTGCGCATTTCAGAATTTTTCTCTGTGTTGCATAACTCTCCCACAAATACAGCTTGGCGGAAGAGAATTCTGATATTTCTAAATCGGATTATTAGTTCAGATGTGAACTCTTGAACAAACATGCATTACACATCAATTGAGTCTTCACCTGCCCATATCTCAAATATTAGCCTTAACTCAGAATTACTCTTTCTCAGCTGACATTGACAGCTGATCTGGAAGAGCAAGATATATCTTAAAATTACTTTGTAGCTCTCACATTTGTGCCTTCAGAGAAGATAGTTTTCCGCTTATTGAAAGATTTTATTTTAATATACAGAATATCATAAAAGTTTGATTTGTTTTCCCAAAAGAAGCATTCAAAACGGAATGTTTTCACTATGAGTTAACGCTTTTACTAAAAATAAAAGTAATTTCTCAGTTAAAGATTTTACAGATGATTCTTCAACGCCTTTTTAAGTGATTATTTGCTGGTAAGCCTTTGAAACCTTACATGGCTATGGGTTTCTGAGTGTTTTGGAGTGCTGGGCAGTTTCGAAAAAAAAAATATATATATATAAAGCTTCTGAGATAACCTGTACATTAAGTTGAACTGTTCACTAAATAAAACAAAACTGAAGACGTAAGCGAGATTTCCCTGCATTTAAGTTTACCTTTCCTAAACGTTTATTGAAGAGCCTTATGAGATACCCTGTTAATGAAATTTTATTATAAGTCAGCGTTTAAAAAGTAGACTGAAAACGATATTTTTTAAAGTTTTGCGAATATTTATTAGTTTGCTGCCTTGAGCTCGTATAAAACATTAAGGTGAATGGCAAAATTTAAGCTTTTAGAGAAGCTTTGAAATAGCTTCTCTAAAATATTGCTATTTTGAATGATTTAGCATTTTTGTGTGAAGTAAGATTATTTTCATGGCTGTTGATTGCAATAAAAGTAGGTATCAATATGTACGACTTCTGAAAAGTTATGAGTGTAATAAGCATTTTGAAAATAGTAGTGAAATGCTTGTCTAGTATTTTATGCGAGATTTTAAAATTATAAAGAGGTTTTACTTATGAAGGAGATGAATAAAATAAATAATTAAAGTAGCTAAAGTAAGACCAAATTTTGAATTCATTAATACTGATTCCGTGATCATTCTTCTCTTTTTTGCGACTTCGGCAGATAATTTTGGGCCAATGCTAAAATGTCAGTATCTTACGCTAAGTTAGGATTTAAGATTTTTAGTGATATTTCATAAGAACAACAATTTCTATAAGCTTCTATTTTTGTATTTATAAATGTGTGAAATGTTCACAAGAGTTTTTTGACTACAACTTTTCATATTCATAGTCGCTTTGTATTCCATTTGTTTACTTCCGATTTAACAATGCCGTATTTTTTGTAATCAATGTATGATATAAATTTTAAAGTTGACTATATTTTCCTCTTAACATCAGTGAAAGCTCACCAATGAAACTCTTCTTGAAACTTAACAACCTATCAATGTTTCAATGGTAAAATTATGTAAATATCGGCTGATTGATTACCAAAGACTCATTAGTGACCCATCAGTGTTAACGGTAATTATTGCCGGAAATATTTTTTTAACTTTAATTTTCTGACTTTGAAGTTCAATGATGTTCATCCATGTGATAGGCATGCTAAAGATAAGGGTATGGCTAACTAAGATTATAAAATATTTATCGTTAACGATTCAAGTTAATCGTTAATCTTCAAGTACATAATTAGATACCCAACTGAAGTAAACCTTGACATTGCTAGCAGACTGGAAACGGAAATTCCATGCTAGAGTTCTTGGTCACGGCGATCGATTTTTGTGTAGAGGTTGACACTATGCCAGTTTTTCATTGATAACAATTACTTGGAGGAGTTTCATTGATACTAGTTTATTTCGATTTTTATTAACCTCGGGGTGGCAGCGCTTTTATTTTATGGTAATAAGCATGACACGGTTTTTTGCGCGTTATTTAACGGAGAGGAATATTAATATGATCGCTAAATTTTCGTTTCTGAAATGAATTAATTTTTTTATTCTTGTGTATGTTGCTTACATAATTAAAACAATGAAGAAAAGTTCAAACGTTATTGTGCAAAACACGCTAACACAACCAATCAGGGTAAAGTACGCTTTAGTAACTTTTTTGTTATTTGTTTATTGTATACAAGGCACATTTAGATGTTATTTGTATACAAGGCACATTTATTATTTTAAATCACCACAAGTTTTATCATTGTAATCTTTCTATGCTCCCCATTCTCTATGTACACACCCTAACAAGGAAACCCTGAAAATCAGTTTCATTGCTTTTGAAGGGTAAATGGAAGAGGGAAAAAGTCCTATGACCTCCGACTTTTAACAACTCTAAGTTTACTTTTTCGGACTTTGCAGTTAAATGTGTTTTTTAATATATTCCAATCAATACAAGCCTTAAATATAATTTAACTACACGAAACTGATTCTCTTTTAAAAAAATATAGTTTAAACATAAAAAAAAAGATCTTTAACATAGAAGCAATTTTCTGCATAACACATGTAACTCGTTTTTTTTTTCCCCCTATTAACTGTCAGTGTTACTTATACGTTTTTGCTTTTTAATCTAGCAACTTCCTACGATTTTCTTTTTACAAGGGCTTTCAATCTGTGTCACTGGGGGTACGCAATTTGTTTTTATAAGTATATTGTGGTTAATTCAACACTCCTTCAAATTTTAGCTTTTTTCAAATTTTGGTAGGATGTTTCAACTCGTTTGTTCTAATGATACCCCTGTTTTAAAAAAAATGACTTACCTTCTTTGTCTTTTAAATTTTACGTATGCTGCTGGTTGATGCGGATGTGAATTTTAACGTAAAAATTATATCCCACTCTTAAATCCTAGTCTTATCGTTTAATTTAGAAACAATTGGTTATACATAGAAATATGTCGCTCTCTTTTAGCGATATAAAATATTCAACTTACAAGCAATAATTTTACATAATTATTTTAAGTATGGGGGATCAATTTTTTTATATATTGGTCATCAGACTTATTTTTTCTTTTATGGGAATGAGAACCTTTTAGAGAAGTCAGTGATAATGAACACCAGTGGTGTGCGAACATTATGAAAGAGGTTCTCTCCCTCTCTTTTTTTATTACCTAAAATTTTAAATACAATTGATTAGGGAGACCTTGTGAAGTGAAATTCTGTTTTTTTTTTTCTTTAATAAGGTAAAAGGTTCTATAAAATGACTTTTTTAAATAGTGCGGTAGCTTTTCATTTTACATTGATAAGAATTTAAAAATGTTGACATAGACAGTGGCGTAGCCAGGTTTCATGAGTAGGGGGGAGCCATGTGAAGGTTCGAAGGCACAGGCCTGACGAGATTTGGGGACGCTGGCTGCTCCCGGTCCGAGATTTTTAGAAGGCCCTGATTTTTCCTGGATTATATAATTTTTTAGCAAAGCAATAAAGGAAGAGCAGAGGGCTCATCCATAATGCATCTATACCTCCGGGCCCCGAACTTTTCTCCATGGCCCAGCGACATCTAAATTTTATTAACATTACAAAATTATTAAATGTATAGACACTTACGCGCATTAAGCTGAACTTTTTAAATAATTTTTTTTAATGAAATCATTAAGTGTAGTAAACTTTATGAATTTAGTCTTTTCAAAATCTATCCATACCATAAGAAGTTTTTACCTAAGAAAGAAAAACAAAAAACCTAGTTTTCTTTTTCTTTTCTTTTCCTTTTTTTTTTTTTTCAAGAGCTCGAATAGCGAAGTTTGAGTCTTTAGAAAAGAACACTACCTTTTACTGTAGGTAAAAAAAAGTATGACTTAATTTTGTAATTATTTATTTTTTTGAACCGGAGTAAAAAAAAAAAAAAATTCGATGTGTGCGAAGGCGTCAAACAGGGAATTAGTCTTGGAGAGACATTTCCCCCCCTCCTCCCCTCCATCCTAGCTACTCCACTTCATGTAGCTAGACATAGGAATTTACGTTGAACACTGGTTCATATTTCGCGATACTTTTGTAATAGCAGTACAAGAGTTTAATTTTTAATATGAACTGAAAGTGCATTCTTTATGGAAATTGGCATTTATCGGAAAATTGTTACCATATGCCGTTGATAATTAAGTAAAGTTTTTAACAGCGCCATCATTAAAATGACAGTTACCGAAAGTCTGCCATGATTTAAATTGTATTGAATTCTTGCAATAACTTTATCAGTGTCTTTTTGCTATAAAGACTCAGTGACGGTCTTTGAACCAAATGTATATATCACAAGGAATGTTATATTTACAAATTTGCGTTGTACAATAATAGAAATGTGTAATTCAATCGAAGTTGTAATTCATAACGGAAAGACTAACGCTGCTAGTTCTAGTTCCTTGATTGGTTCTTGCTTTTTTATATCATAAATTCTGTAAGAATTAGATTTAAATTTAATTCTATAAGTAAGAATTATTGAATGATCCATTGTATGATTAAGCATGCATCCAAATAACTTCTTTTTTTTTAGTTTTGTAATAAACAATATGTACAGCTAATCTAAATATTAGTATGGGTTAAACCACAGTAAATTGTTTTGTTTTGGAGCGGATATTTCAGAATTTACTTTATCCTAACATTTCAATTTAATAATTTTTCTTCAACTTTGAACTTTTTAGTAAGTTCATTATACACAATTAACATTCATACATCAAAATTGAAACAAGAATCAAATGGAAAGCATACTTCTTTTTTGAAAAGTTGCGGAGGGGACAGGAGACTGTCGCATTTTGAAAACTTTTATCTACTATCATTATTTTTCCCCTGTTTAATAAACTACTGCGATAGAAATACTTATAAATTAAAACGCTATTATTTGGCTTTAACAACATAACATATATCTAAATCTAAAAGAATTCCTTTTGAAAGCATAATTTCGTAATTAACTATCATGTTGTGACATGAGGACATTTTGGAATATACTTAAAATTAGATATTTATTTATTAAATATTTTTTAGCAATTGGATACATTGATAATTAAATATTAATAAATAACTAATTTACATTTTCTAAAAACTGCTGTGTCTTTTAATTTAAAAAATATAACGTTTTCTCTGCTTCAAATAATTTTTTTTGGCTACCGTGGGACCAGTTATCATGGTTTGGCGGTATACAGATTTTTCTAAGGGTTCCAAAGCTTCTATGTAGTTTAACTGATGACAGAATTCTTTCACTTACTTTCTATCGTTAACGGAACATAACTACCCATAGATATTTTTACTGCCTTTATAAATATTTCGGACTTTTTTAGAAATGAAATTTGATGCGTGTATACTGCTTAAATATCCAGACATTAAAATTCTTATAGAAAAAAAAATTAGCTGGAAGGAATCACCAAGAAGAAATTGTCTTAAAAAATGAAGTAAAAAGCTAAGAATCTGTCTAGGTGAAATTTGATAGTCAGTGATTTTGAGTTTCAAGGTCACAGATTAAAGTATACTCAATAAGAGCCACTTCACATGCAAAATTACCGGTCTGTTAATAATCATTGTAGTCGCCACGATGTTGAAATGAAATCGTGCAAACTTGCATGCAATGAGTCGTGCAGGTGTTGTGTACCATTTTGCGGCATGGAGTTTCATGCCTGTTGTAATCGGATAATGAAATGAGCAATTGTCCGTGCTGGGTGTGAATGACGTTGAATTTGTCGTTTAATAATGTCCCCCACATGAGTTTGATAGAACGATCTGGTTACTTGGAAGACGAAGGGAACATGCTAGCTAAATGTAGAGTTCGTTGAATTGGAGTGGCAGTATTTAGACAAGAGTTTTACAATTGAAAATGCCTCCTAGGATAATAAACAAGAATGACCTCAAAACCGATCTGTTCACCAGTCTGGCATACAGACTTGCTGTCAAAATGGTTGAGATAACGACGAGCGTACATTTGTTGTTATAGAAAATTGCTTCTCGGACCATAACGCCTGGTGTAGTTCCAGTGTGCTTATGCCACAGACAACTTGGTTCCAAACGCTCACTTGGCTTCCAAACCAAAAGTACGGCCATCACTGGCACAAAGACTGGAACGACTTTCGCCTGAGAACACAAGATCTTCACTCTGCCAACCAGTGCTGTCTAGCTTGACGCCAAAGCGGCAGATAAGTTTGAGTTAATGGCAGGTACTGTCTCACAGCTGTATCTCAACTTATCAATTTCTTGCATTTCGCTGGGTAACTCTGGTGCTAATTGAAGCTCAAATGTCTGCTTCAGATGTAGTACGATGTGCCTCAGCAAACTGGCGAATATGGCGGTCTTCCCTTTCAGTAGTGACACGCGTGCGACTGGATTCTGTCTTTGTAATACAAGACCTTCATTTGGCCATTGCTATCAGTAATCGTGCACAGTGGATACCTGTTAGTTAAGCCTTTATGTAATATCGTATAAAGGAAAAGCCACTGTCTAGTAACCTAAACTTTACGGTCTCTTTCATCTCGGTAAGCTGATGACACTGATACAACGTCTAAACCTAATGATAAATAACGCTCGATTATTTTTCATGGTGTTTTAAAACGAGCTTGCTTTGCGTGTTCATAGTGTCGCTGCATTAGCATCATATTTGTCTCTCACAATATCTGTATATACGCCCCTTTCATAGAAGCGCAAAAAAGCTCTAAAATATCACTTCGATAGGTAATACAAATCTTGTTTTTTTTTTTTTTTTACCGTTAGGGTGTAATGAAAATTTTTATGTACATTTTGCTTTAACTTTTAAATACCGAATCTGGGACAATTTCAACTCGTAAGAGTTGTTTAGAACTATTTATTTGCTTCTCCGGAGGATTTGGGGATAGCAATGTGTTCGGTAAGAATAATTACTGGAAATTGTCCTGCATTTTCATATGAAGGGAAAGAAAACCCGAAAAACTTTCACAAGGAATCTTGAGATGACATATTTAACAACATGTGTATTGGTTTGTTTAAAGCACTGATATCCTTAAAGTTGGAAGCGCGAAAGCTACCAATAAGCCGCAAGTCAGGTCTTTTTAAAGTTTTCCAAATCAAACTGAAACATCTTAGGCGTCAATCAAATGATATATGAGCAGCATATTTTTTTAAAATTCTGTTTATCGTTGAATGACCTATTTACAAATATACTTTTTGCTGGTTTAATGGAACTGTTCGATGTTTTGGAAAAATTTCGAAATTTGACATACATTTCTTAAAAATATTTTTGAAATTGAGAACTACAGATAAACAATTAAAAGAAATTAATCCACTGTACATTCTTTTTGAAAAAATCCGAATATAAATTAACAATAAAAATGTACAAATTAATAGCATCATGTTCTACATCAAATAAACTAATAAAAATAGTTTTTCTTCCTTAAAGGTTAATTACTCAAAATTAATTCTGATTTTAGGTTGAATGTTGGATCGACGCAAAATGGTTCAATGTCTAATATTGCATCTATTGAAATCATTTATCTACGAAAATAAAATATCCGCCTTTATATTTTTTCATACTTCAAATAGCTTCTGCTTCTCAGATGACTGTTTTTGATTAATCATCATGTTTGCTCTTCAAAAAATAATTTATTAGCTTTTTGATTTAAAAATTCAACGACAGATTATGATTGCAGTGATTTTTTTTCTTTAAGGTAGCATAGTTTACAGCATTTTTCATAAAAACAATAATTCTTATATTTTTTAATACGGGGAAGTTATTTCTTTCGTAATATGACTGTCAGTTTATAACTAATGATCAGTTAGCTGTAAGAAAAAGGCAATTTATGAAATACCAAGACAGAAACTGGATCCGAATTAGCAGACGCTGGCCATAAAATTAAGGACTGAGAGTCTTTTTTAGAGAAATTTTTAACATACTTTAGCCGTCAAATTGAAAAATTGTCGTCCCAGTATTTTAGAACCATATTAGTACAGTGACCAGAAAAGACATTTTCGGGGCAGCCCGAAAGTTGAAAAAGGCAGAACTTTTTACTACACGGCTTGATTATTTTAATTTTATGAACAAAAATTCAATTTTCGTAGGAGAGGGTAGACTGCGTTTTTATCGTATATGGTGCTTCCTGTACACATCTTATTTTAGTTGAACTGCATGAAAAGGTTATTGAAACTTTTATATTATATACAAAAATACAATATATGAAATAGAAAATTCCTATAAAATACGGCTACTTGCGATGTGGCTTTCTCAGCTGACGAATAGAAAAGAAACTGCATTTTTTATAACAGTCGCTTTGTCAAAACTTGATACAATTGTAAGCAAATGTTTTTAAACATCAGACGTGTCTCGATGTTTAAAAAGAAATACGAAAAAGAAATACGAGAAAGATATAACAAATTTAGTAGTGGATGTGAAAATTTTTTTCAATAAAAATATTTGGAAGAAAATCTCTTTACGGTTAGGCAGACCTTAACAGCATTGGTGCACATTATTGCTAGTGAGAAGTAGTTTCTTAAATATAAAAATTTTACTAGAATTGTTGGAATGAAATTTTTATTTCGTCTCCGCGGATGCGTCATTGATAGAAAAGTATCGTTCAAAGCAAACAAAAATGATTATAAGAAATGCCATCAAACTACTCCAAGTATGTACTAGTGAAATATCCGCAAGGCCATAACAATTTAGTTTATTGGTTCATTGTATACATTTCAAGAATTCATTTAAAGCCCCGTTCATTTTGGGTTTTCCATAAAAAAAATATCAGTGTAAATGCGAATGACAGATTTTCTATAAAACTAGAGATCTTGTTTTACTTTATAGCTTAATAACTGTGAAATCAATATGCAGTTATACAGTATAAATTACTTCATGTAGATGTCACTTAATTTTCTGGAAAATCTGAATTCTAAAGTTGAATTCAAAAGTTTTCACAATTTTTTTTCCTCAATGATTTTCGAATTGCGATCTTTGACCATATTTTTTATCTTCACTGCTTAAATAAATTATAAATTTTTGTAATAAAAGAATATAATTTCAATTTTTATTAGAAAAAAGTGTTACAAATACAAATTTTCAAAGTTCTAGAAACGTAGAAGTACGTAAATTTTGTCTATGACGTCAAAAATGATGTTTGAGCGACGGCGAATAAGAATGATCGGTCAGCTCACATAAAGAAAATGGTGAAAGTGCTAGTGTTTTGAAAAGGCAACACAAAGGGTATATGCCTTGAGCGATAGACTTTTTATTGGGTTCTTACACGTATTTATGTTACATCTGGAGAAAACCAACTAAAAGTCCAGACTGTTTGATCGACAGCAGCGCTTATAGGCCAGAATCCTAAGCATTCACACTTCAGACATCTAACATCAAAATGGTTGAAGGACTTATCAGCTTGGTTTGAGTGTTTTGTATTGGTGAAGGTGATGTCTGAACGAAATCATTTATCAGAATAAGAAGCGGGGAGAATCATTAGTCGTTCAGAAGCAGGCTAAACACAAGTTGCTGCAGAAAGCATAAGAGGAACGCAGGGTGTGATTTCCAGGACATGGAACTGTTTAACTGAGACAGACTGCAAATGCCCACTGAAGACCAGGCCAAGGTAATTGGTGAGCAGCAACACCAAATGTACCTCTACTAGGCAGACAGCCAGAAGAAACTAAAGAATAATCGTGACTCATTTCTCAACATCACCACCTTTTCTCTCAGCTGCTGCACTGTAGTTTCCACCAAAATTAGACGAAACTGATTTTATGCTGTCGGTTTTTGAGTTGGAGTATCGAAAATACACGCATTTCAAATACATTTTGAAAATACTTGTCTTGCATTTTATAATTTCACCACCGAAAAGAAAAGTATTTTGAAAATGTATATTAAAATACATTTTAAATGTACCTCCTATTTTCAAAATACTAAAAATACATATTCTGCCGTTGAATTAATCGAAATAAAACTTTCTCTGATTGGGGATGCACGAATGAAAACGATAAAATTACTAATATTCACATTTCCTTTATAATTTATGACATAGAAAAATTCTTTTACAAGCTGCACTGTTTGAATGGTTTGCTTGGTAATTAAAGATGTGTTAAGGTCTGTTATTGTTCCTTAAGTTCAAGTAAACAGGAAGGAAAAAATAAGTCCAACAGCATAATGATTTTTGGTCTAGAAATTTTTTCTGCATTGCTGATAATTCATGAACAAGTAAGCGAAGCGAAAAATAAATATTTGAGTAGTATTTATGATATTTCTAGGAGAATTTATAAGCAAATTGAACTAAGTTACCAATTCTGCAGACCGATAGTGCATTTCTTAGAGTAAAAATTTCCAAATTCTGTTGGTGAATCGAAATGAAAATGTTAAGGCGTGATGCCAGTAATGCAAGCCGAAAACTTCGATAGTAAGCGGAACATTGAAATCTATCGTAAATTTTAAAAATTACTTAGAGGTAAAACTTATGTTATTATTCTTACTTATTAAATTGTTTAAGCTCAGTATCTATGTTCAAATGTTTTATTGACTTGAATAAGCAAAAAATATACAATATGTCCACCAAAGTCTCTTGCCACCTTAACTCAGAACGGCTCTCAGCTCTATTCATAAAAGTGGTGTCTAGGTATAGTAAAATAGCCATGCACCACTGAATGAAACCGCCCACGGCGCCACTTGGTGGGAAAACTGCGGATTAGCATTCCTGTCTCGAAAACGGAACGAGATAGTTAAAAAAGTGATTCACAAAGTTGTAGAGTATCATCGATTTAGAACGAAAAGACACCTTGTGGACATTAATGAGAAGAATAGAACGGTTAAAACGACAATTATTTGTTTTTTCGTGATTTCCTAAGCTGTCACTTCACAAAACTCTGACGGAAGGAGAATTGATTATCGTTCGGGCAAAACACGACACCACAATAGGGCACAGTGGTATCGCTTGTGATCCCTCTCTAAAGGACCGTGGTTCAAATCCAGAGAGTTGCAGTCTTGAACTGATGTTCTTTATAAGCAAAGTAGACAATAGGTAGAGCGTGTAAAACACTGTCGCATCAACTCAACGCAACTTCAGCGTGGCGTTCGAAGTTTTTGTAGTATGCAAATACGTAGGAAGCGGCACGTCTATTGTCCTGAAACACCTATAAGAAACATCTTATTGGGGTTGTAGGATGTTGATGCTCATGGGGATGTTGCTTTAATGAAGTAGTAGCTTTAAGAAAAAGTAGCTTTAATGACGTTTGATAATAATTTTATTCTTCTAAATTGTAACGCAGGCCGCGTAGGAGCCCATAGCCCATACGCGGAAGCATACTCAATGGGTAATCCGGCCCTGTTTAGGTATGATCCCTTCCCTCGTGACCACCCCCCCCCTTTCCTTCTCTATAATTTTTATGATCTTGTAGCATTTACGGTAGATTTGGATTCCATAAATTAATTATTTACAACGGTTTAGAGTTTTGGGTGATTTTCTCCAGTTGTAACGTGATTATGCTCTAGAACGCCTTCAAAAGTCCACACCTAAAGCATAATCCCCTTTATATATATAACTCTCGTGTAGCTTTGCCTTAATCAATAACCTAATCTTGTAGCAATAACCATTATTGTAACAATAAACTCTAATTTTACTCTGAAAAGGTATTTGCAAAGACTTAGATACCGGGAGACCGGAATAGGCCAAAGCTGGGCCCGGATCCAGGCTCTTTGTCTTAAGGGAAGCCTAGTCTCATTCCTCACTCAATCTGAATAAGTGATGATCCGAATAATTTTTATCGTCAAATGTTATTTCCAGACACATTCTCAGAAAATTATCTGAAATGAAAAGACGAAATTTCGATTAAAAATTAATTTTATTATGGATTGTGTTTTTGTTGAATACATGTATTGAATACATGCAATGAATTCAATAAAAATCTCGCAGTTGGGGCCAGAGCCGAAGCTAGGGGCTGGCGAGGTTTGCCCCCCCCCCCCCCCCCCGGGATGCAAGCGGAAAAAGGGGCGCACACTCAGCTAAAACAGAGAAGTTTAAATATAATTTTACTGTTTTTGTTTTTCATTTTTTAAAAGCACTTTTGTAGGGGAGGATAGATAGAATCTTAGAAAAGTACAATGATTTAGGGTTGAGGGGGGGTGGGTGAATAGTTATTAAGTTGTTCAAAGTGTACGGGGCCCAGTTTTAACGAATTTCATAGATGGGGCCCATACTGGTCATTGATCGGGCCCTGCCTAGTTATCCGCCTCTTTGGGGCCTACATTTGCATAAGGGTCCAGGGCCTCAAGAAGTCTTCAGACGACCCCCCCCCTAAACTGACAGTCTGGAACCGCCCTTGTACCAAAAGCATCCTCTGCACATTTAGGTTGAATTTATTTCACAACTCTGAATATGAAAAAGATGCATTTGGTATTCGGATATAAAATAAAATTATCACCAGCAAATACATCGAGAAGTAATCGCCCACAGCAAAAGGACTTAGCATTAAGTAAAGTACGTCCAGTATCCTCTTTAGAAATTCTTTTAATTCATATTTTGATAACGACATGTTTGTTCTTCAATGCCCGCCGTAAGCCACGATTCCCGGAGTGTGACAATGTACCGTTGTCCGTTGAAGAGCGTTGGTCACGTGATAGTAATAGGATATCTTACCCGGCATCTTTTCGTAGGGGAGAGACAGAATTCTCAAATAGACAAGATTTAAGTGAAAATAGAGCTAAATAGAATCTAGCGAATTGGGAGCATTGAGGAGTTTACAAATTATTGTCTTTAAGGAGTATTTTTCGGAAACTTTTAGCGTAAAAGGATTTAAATCAGCCGATAAGAAATTTAATCAATAAAGCAGTGTTAGTTTTAATCAATAGATTTAAGCGTGTAATAGGATTTAGAGTCAGAAGAAGGTTCAGGACGTCAAATTAGCTAAAATAAGAAAATTTCAATACCGCCCAATGTATTTGCGATGAGAATTATACTATATTGTGCAATAACGAAGCAACAGATCAAAATTACCTCTGTTACGTTACATATTTTTGTGAATAATGCCTCTTCCAAGAGATGAAAACTAGTCGCTTTAACATTAGCATTAAAATTGCATTATCTTTTTTTTTAAAAGATGCGATTATTGATCCTTTTTTCAGGTGCTGTAAAACATGTTTTTTATCTCGGGTAATCTCTTTTCTGTTTTCATCTTCCTTATCCAATCTCATTTTCTTGTTTGATTGTCAGTGGGTAATACAATAGTAGTTGAAACACAGCTTCAAAATCAGATAAGTTGATCCATAAAAGATAGGATCTGAACGAAATATGTAAAACTTATGCTCTAAACTTTTGTTTACTCATTTAATGGCTTTTGTTTTGTCATTACTATGAAGCTCTGTTACATAGAGCACGAGATGTTAATTTCCTTTTAGTATGATGTGCATATAAAATTTATGCAGTAGTCGATACGTATCGGGTGGTGATATTTTTAAATGTGATTTTTTTAAAGACATCATTTTGTGTCGTTGATTGTACGCAAATGACTGTCCATAAGACGTCTGGCAAACTGATAAGCAAAAACCTGATTGGCGTTTAAGTTAAGAGGGATCACTTTTTGCTAATGAAAGCATGTGTTCCGTTAGAGATATTATATTATGTCTGTCTGGATAAATTATTTTTTATTTGGAATAACTAAGAATTTAAAATGATGAGCTGATAATTGTAATGGGTATTGTTGAACCCTTAAATCCACCTGAAATTTATGCAGTCGAAAAATGATTACATATTATCCTATAACAATTTTGTTGCTAAAGTTAAGAGTTTTGTGTACAGTCGATAAAGTAACAGAGGATGTCTGAAAAAAGATGCAGTTGAAAAGCATATCATGAAAATTTAAATTTACGTTAAGGATGTCATTTCATACGTAAAGCTTTTTCGTAAGTCGTTTGAATTGAAAAAAGAGTGTTTCATTAGTAAAAAGCTTGACGTGCACATCATGAAATTTGATTTGAAACTTTAGAAGCATTTGATAACTGGAGAACGTTAAAGATATTTCTATTGAGTTACCAGATTTGTTCCTGACCGATTTTTTTAAAATTGAAAGTGAAGCGAACAAAATATTTGTGTAATGTATTCATAAATTTATTTGACGTTAGAACAGATTAGCATGTGACGCAAACACCACGTCGCAAGCGAAACAAATTATTTAGTATTTTCATCACCAGATTAAAATTCTGTCATACATAGGAAAATATCTCCTGAGCTACCTCCTTGAGGAAAACGATACTCAACTATTTACATAAAACTGAAATATAAAATTTATGCGGATTGAAATATTTTTAATGGATAAGGAGAAATTGAATATTTGGAGAAATACTTTGAAGAAATACGTTTTACGTAAAGAATAAATTTAATATTTAAACTGAACTGTACTTCCAAAAGTAAGTTTTAAAATAAGACAAGTGTTGAATGTATTTCCATATGCAGCGAAACACTCGATGATCAAAATAAATCCTATGAAAGTTGGTACATACTATTTCTAAAAATGGAAGAACGGGAAAAAGTAAAAAAAAAATGCGGTATATTTTGAAGAAATAAACATACTCCATAAACTGGAAAAATGATGTAATGGACACCTGAACAATCAAATTATATTCCATAAAAACCTGAGGAAAAAATGTAAAGGCTTAGATTTTTTTGCGCGTTTTCACTATGCTCTCTTCTGTGACCTTCGCATAGTACAATAGGTTATGCAATAACGTGGGCCGAAAAAAAAAATTTTTTTGAAATCGCTATTCTAATATTGCAGGAAAGGTTCTCTCTGGGTTCAATAAAAATAGTGTAAAACATTACTGTGATTGCATAATATCTTATGCCCCGGATCGGACTTGTCCGTTTTTATCCAAATTCCAAAAATTCACTTTACTCGGTGAAAAAAGCATAATTATTTTTCTCTATTGTTATTCTAATAGTGCGGGAAATGAGCCCACTGGGTTTAATAATACATGCTTAAATTATTTTCCGATCAAATAATATCTTCTGCATTCGCCTTGTACTTGAAATTTTGAAATTTTCCACGAAAAATTCACTTTCCCATGTAATGCTGCATTGGCGCTTTGTGACCAGTACAAAAGAAAAGAAGGGATAATTTCCTTCAACTTTCGAAATTTCCTTCTTAGTACTATTAAGTCACGTTGGGCAACTGAGATTACCTGTATGTACTGTTTGCTATTGTATCTATGTGCATGGAGCACTACAGCCGATTCCATCATGTCTTAGTAATTTGGAAATATCTAAAGTCATTATCACTAAAGCTTTTCAACAGGAAATCAAAGCATTTCACCAAGTAGCATGCACAAAGCAACGGATTTCTTCGAGCTTAACCGAATATTTTGAAGGTATATTTCTAAGCTGCTAACAGTTGACTTGTGACGTCATATCTGTTAATACCTCCTGGAAATGTGGTATCATTCAGAATTTGGAAACTGAAACTTTAGCAGGCTTTTGCAATGGACTGTATGCCATGTCATCTGTTTGAAATATATTTCGATCGACAAACAGCGAAAAAACACATTCATGCAGTACTGGGAATTTACGTCATTTAAGTGAAACATTGTTGGGGCCCATTTTCGAAGTTACTGAAGGCAAGTTAGTAATAACCGATAAGTTATTTAAGTAAAGATAAAAACTAAGTATTAGAAAATAAATCAAGCTGTTCGACAGGGTAATTAATTTGGTGACCAGCATAGCGTAATTTTGTACCATTATTGCATTTATACTGGTTAATCTGTGGGAAACAGAGTTCTGACCCTATGTTAGATTTTCAACGCATTGAAGTTGAAACAAATCTCTGATTATGCCATGAAAGTTTATTTATCAAACTGGTTTAAAATAAATTCTAACCATTGGCTCACGGATGGAGCTAAGCACAGATGGAATACTACTTCTAGATTTATGTGTAACCTCCAGGCATCAAAATTGTCGTTGATGAATTAAATAATTTGTCGCAATTAGTAATTTTCACGCACTTAAAATATCTTGGTGTGTATGCTGATTAACAAACGAACACACAAGTTCTTTCTGCGAGGTTTATAATGAAAACTAGTTACAGAGCGTTATCTTCCATGTAAATTACTATCCTTCCATTACTTCTATTACTTCCATTACTATCAATTGCTATAACTTCTCCACAATCTCGCGTTATATTTGTACAGACGAGAAAAACCCAAATTAACACACCTGAACTAGGAAAAACCTGATCTTGGACTTCGTTTGCTTTCCATGTCACACACATTGTTGAACGGGGTGTGAAATTACTGACAGAAGCATCCGCAAAAAGTTGGTGGAATCGGACTTTGACACTTTAGTACCAGGACTTTTTTTTTTTTGCTTTATTCGAACAAATATATATGTATTTGAGTGTAAGATAAATTTCCTATTATAGCTTTGTGAATAACTAATTAATGTTTTTTAATAACAAACAAAGGAAAAGAAATATAAGAAATTATTTCATGCATGATTCATTTATTATAAAGGACAGTATTTTTTATATGAAATCGACTGAGTGAAAAGCGACTTGCATTCAAGTACTGTTTGAGAGGATCTAGATCACCTACACAGCTGTATAAGTCAGGGCTTAAAGTGATAGACGACTTCATCATATTCGTTTTTTTTTTCTCGAGCAATTATGCCTCATTTGATTACCAGTTTTTTTTCCGCCTCTCCCTGTAGATTAAGTAGTCTTTTCACATCGTTATTATATAGCATTTTATAGTTACTATATGCTTACTAATATTGTGTTGTATTGTTGTGGTACTGTTTTGTATTATACTGCAATTGTATTGTTTTGTGGTGTGAAAATGCTTTCCCCGAGGCATTCCCTTTTGTAAGGTAGCTCTAGTGGGCTTCGCCTTACGAAAACATAACACTATGGTAATTAGCAATTATTTAATAATTCTCAAGCAAATAATTTTTTATACAATAATTCATGAATAGTGAGTGTTAGTACTCTCTATTTTTCATGTTCCATCGCCTTTCTACAACACATGAAAAAGTGCACTTTTCCGTCAATAACTACTACATTTCAAGTGCGATGTGAAGGCAGAAGATATTTGATCAGAAAAATAATTTAGGGATACCTTATTAAAACCAGCGGGCTCATTTCATTTCTAGCTTAATTAGAATAACAAAAGTAAAAATCAATTTTTTTTTCACTCCCAGTAAAAAGTGTATTTCTACCCAAATTCCGAAAATTAAAGTCCGATGCGAGGGCAGAAGGTATTGTAAAACCACAATAATATTTTACACCGTTTTTATTGAACCCAGAGAACCCTTTCCGCACTATTAGAATAGTTATTTCAAAAGAAATGTTTTTTTCGGCTCGCCTATTATGCAATGCTGCCAGTTTATGCAGCTTTGCATACGTAGATATGAGGTGGTGCATCTGTTCACACACTCCAAGATCGTATCTGGATTTTTATGCATTAAAACTATATCTTGTTTTTTTCCCCAGAAATTTGTGTGGGGAATTTTTATAAAATAACTTAATTTTGTAAAACTTTTACTAAAACTTACCTAAACGTACATAATTTTTTTTCAGTGTACCTATTAAAATTACAATAATAGCACAAATACCTTTTATTTGTTGTATTGATCTAAATATTCTGAATAAATATGATTTTGCGTTCTAATTATTTACTGTAGTTAAATTTTGAGAAATAAATCATCCAATTCACTACGCCAAGTGTATTATTTAGTCTCATCTCGTGTACCAAACATTTGAACGTTACATGTAACTTCTAAGGCAATACTCGCAGTCGGCGATTTAGATAAGATTGTTAACGAGTTATCTCGTAATTAGCAAGATAGTGAGTTTACGAATCCGAGTATTCCCGTGGATGGCAGCGAGCGTGTTAAAGTAACTTTAAATTTATTAGATTTTAGTGTACAAAAACTTTTGATAAATCCAGTATGTGCGCTTTTATGTTTGCGTGATTGAGAAAGAATGGGGGTGAAGGAGGAATCTAGTCACACAAAAATATGCACATTCGAATTTTTACTAAGCTTTAGAATGCAGTACAAATCATAATTTCTGAATTTTGTAAGTCTGTTTAAATTTGAAATTGGCTTTTGTACTGACAATAGTAAAACCCAAATATTAGAGCTTGTTAGTAAAAGTAATTCCTTAACGTGCATATTAAATTAGTAGGGAAATTTAGTGGGACTGTTTGTTAATACAAAAATAGAAGTTTAATGATATTAACAGGTTCTTCTGAATAATTCGCTATTTCTTAAAATTACCAAAACAAATTTGACTAAAATGTGGGTACATATTTGTACAATTTCTCTCAGAACACTTTATAGGCTTGTTGTATTTATTAGAAAATTTTTATGAACGTATCTGGTGTGTAAATGGAATAAATTTTATTGTCAAACTGCACCGGTGCATGTGCCAACCAAGGCGTAGTTATATCGTTAAAAAAAATTCTTATCATAGTCTATGAAAATGGCATGAAGATCTACACCTCGGAATAAAACTTATTTATTTTATTTATTATTAAAAAAATATTAGTGGTAAATTAAACAAGATAAAATAAATACTGAGATTTATCTGTGTTTGAAATAGCCAGTAGTGGAAATGTACAACAATAAATTATAAAACGGGATTTTATATATAATGTTAAAAAAAAAAAAATCGTGACAGGAGGTCACGCTGCAAAAATTACAGTGTTGAAAATATAGCAGAGGCAATCACTCAAGTTGTCAGTCTGTCTGAAAGGGAAATCGTAAAAGGCGAATTATACCAATTGTTACGTGTTACACCTGACGACAGAAGGATTTGCACGCAAATTGGTATCGTGCTTTTGAATGGAAATGTAATTCCAGGTCTCGTTTAAAACAAAGTCAACTTTTACTTTGCGTCAAGATCAAAGATATTTTTAAGTTTTTCTAACAACGAAGATAGTTGAATATGAGCAACAAACATGCTGTAAATGGTCTTTTAGTAAAATTAAAAATTTATTCTTTGCTGCTTGTCACATTAAGGGGAACTTGTATTAAAATGTACACCTACAAAACTGTTCTAAGCCTTACTTTATCTTATTGTGGATAAAAATAAGTTAATAGAGTAATTTCGAAATAATATATCTCCAAGTACACATGATTTTTTTTAAATTGAAAATTTTGAGATGATTAGTCATTGGTGCACAAGTTTACGGCTTTATGCTGCAAAATTTAGCAGTGAAGTATTACTTTACAATATCAAGGATATCATATACAGTAAGTTATATAGAATCTTGGCAGTTAGGTTTAAAGAAGTTAAATATTTTACATAAAAGTTGAGATGGCGATATTGGCAAATTATCCCTTAGAAAGTCTTCCCACCAAGCGCCCCCCCTCCCCCCCTAAGCAGATAGACCATGTGTAGCTTTACCACAACAACACAAACATTTGCAAATTATACGTTTCAAATATGAGTTTCATGTTTTCAGTTAAAACAAGTAATGTACTGAAATTTTTAAGTTTGCATTATTGAATAACAAAATTTTTCTGCAGTTCTAATATTTTATTTCATGCATACGTAAATTTCCCTAAATGACGACCAGTTACGGTTTTTTTAAATAAGTGAAGGTTAATAAATTTATTCAATTTAAATCAATTAAAGAATGAAGGTTAAAATTCAGCTTTCTGGAGTTCTTTAGGAAATGATACGCAAAGTGATGTGAAAATCGAATCCACAGTATAATACGTACAAAGTTTTAAATTATTACCTGGAGAGGTGATTGTTTAAGAAAGAAATGTCTGTATTGTTTGTGAAAATTTATGAGATCAGTTAATAACTGAAGATTATTTTAGAAGTTTGATTTCTACAGGAATGAACATAACTAGTTGACATTTTAGTTGACATTTTAACTAAGTTGACATTTTAGTTTGGCTGCAATACTGTTGACAGCTAAACCGTACTCCAGAAAAACTATTGCACATTTTCATGGAATGCGGGTGTGGATAAGGATCATGCTATCAGTGCAGAATTCTGGGATGTTTTTGCGCATTATTGAGTTGTCAGCTGCCAAGAAAAGTTGAAAAACCTGAAAAGTTAGGAAATTCTACTTTACAGAAAAAGTTGGAGGAAAATGCGAATTTTTGTGTATAAACCAGGAAAATCTTGGGAGTGTGACATGGAAAATTATCTGAAGTCAGCATTGATAAATTAATCTTACATTTGCTGTATGTCTGGGAAAGAATTAAAGTGACTTGACATAGCTGCGCAAAAGTGGCGAATACAGTAGTTTTTTTGGGGGAGGGCTTTGTTTATAAAAAAAAAAAAAAAAAAGAAAAATCTTCAGACTTGCAGAGAGCAGTTTAGACATTATCGGTGGGGGGGGGGGAGATGGTATTCACCTTGCTATATACAATAGTTACCATGACATCTGACTAATTCAATTTACAGTTAAATATTGCCCGATTCCACACTACTGCTTAGCTACCATCAAGCCCCAGTGCTGACCGCCGGACAAGCTGGTACGAAGAACGAAGATGTAATGAAATCTGAAGAACCAAGATGTAATGAAACGGGGCATTCGGTACTTGCACACCTTAAGTCAGTCAGACGTAATTTGAAGACATTGGTGAGTGAACGATCTGGTCTAATTTCTGAACTTCAGAACTTTGTGCAAAGCGGATATGGACAATATGTGAAATGCTTGCAGTTTTCTGTCACTTACTACTCTGGTGGAGTGGTAAGGTTCTAATATACTATTATTCCATCTGCCATGCTAGGCAAGAATGCCTTGCTGGATGCATAGACCATCTTAAAATTTTTGTTAGAGTTAATTTGAAACATAAGTTTCATTGCTTATAATACTTTTTTTTTAAATGTAGTTGTGCTGCAAAAGTCTCACTGGATTCTTTATTTAATTATTGACTCCAAAGTGGGGGGGGGGGGAGTGGATTGCTGTAAAAACTCCGGTGCTGGAGCTTTCGGTAAGCGAGAAAAATCAAAATGAGAGACTGTATTTGCACGGATTCAATTAATTTTCTTTTTATTGGCTGTGATTCATGGGAACCAGCAAGGACTTGCAAATACAATTATCCTTTCTAATATATTGTCTTATACCAGATTTAAAAATTTTCTTTTGAGGTTCCTACATTTGTTGGGGAAATTTTCAGTAGGTTTTGAGTATAAGTTTCATTATTCCTTTCTTTCTTACACATCGTGAATGTTAGATTTTTAGAGAAAAAGAAGCTGCAACTATTTACCTAGGCCGCCAGGGCCGTACCCAGAAAAATATTTCGGGGGGGGGGGTCCAAAAATTTCGGGAGGGGACCAAACGGCAACCCCCCCCCTTGGGTACGGCCTTGACCTAGGCCAGATTTCTTTCATGGCCGCCATGTTTCCCTTTCTTTAGCCAAATCTTTTGCATCCGTGAGTACCATAAAGGAGAAGGTTGTAAAATTTTCTTGCTTGCTGAAATTAACTTCTGATAACTTTTTGATTATCATTTTGGGTTTGTAGATACTAACAAGTAGATGTCCTCCAAGAGAAAGGCTAGCGAATAAATTGTAATCTAATATCAACTTTTTAAAAAGTACTGGCCGAACATTTTGGAACTTTCTCATTCCAGTAAGAGAAAACAAGATTTCTGAAGAAAAATAAACGAATTATCATGCATTTTGATTTATAGTACCTTGAGTACTTATTGGAGTGAAACAGTCCACCTCTGGAACAAAGCGTACGCCACTGATATGTTTTTCAATATTAAATTGTATCCACATAAATTTTAGTGTGGAAATAATTTTATGATTTCACTTCTGGTATTCCTGCCTCTCCCAAACAGGTAAATCATGTTTTGAAAAATTCTCGCGGTTAGTCTATTGGAATATACTAAAAGTTGCAAAGAAGACTTTTTTTTCTCCAAGACTAACTGATAAAACTGCAGGCCACAACTAATTTACTGTGTTATTATACATTTTTCAAAGGATAATAAAAATTTGCACGAAGATAACTTGCAGCATGTCAGATTTTTTGATTAATTATTCAATTAACTTATGAAATGAAATATATTACGTCTCCAGAAAACATTTAAAGACCTCTACAGTTTGAAATGAATGATTTCGTTTAATGCACGCGCTTGTTGTCGTGACGGGCTACGCAAAATCGTAATGGATTATGCGTTTTTATTTATTTTTTGACATCTTAAGATACCCCCCCCCTCTTTCGAGTTCTGTTTTCTGCGCTATCTAAAACAGGGATTTAATGATTTCTTCACGCTCTATCAATTTCGGTAAGGAGATGTAAGCGCAGAAATATTCCAATTGGTTGTGTATTTCTCGAAAGCAATTTCTGTAGCTTTCAGCGAGCAGGTGCAGGTGGGAACACGATACAACCAGCGACCTTTTCTGGGTGTACATTCAATCCCCTTTTCTGGAAGATTGAATACATAAAAAAAGGGCGGAGGGGGGTGTATTAAAGTGATTCTTGCAAAATCGACTTAAAAAGGATTGAATGTTCACCCAACACTTGCCTGAATAAAAAGGGATAAACTGCAACCACAACCATCGTCGTTGCTGGATTGGGAGGGGTGCGGGATGGGGGTTAAAGAACTTTCTGAAAGGAGGTGGGATTAGATCCCTTGTAGATATCCTCATCTTCTCTCCTTGCTACAGTAAATTTAAATTTTATAGAGAAGTATATTTTTTTAAAAATCCCGAGGCATTAACCGCAGATGGGTATTACTGACATTAGTTTCAGAATATCTTGTCTGGTTTTAAGATAAAATACCTCTATGGATATCTTTTAAATGCATGGCATCTTAGTTGAATTGCGCTCATTCGTTCTGCTTTATAAATTCTAGTCATTTAACGAGAGAGAGAAACTTTAAAAGCACAACTTAACCGTTCTATGATGTAGGGGGAGAAGGGGGGGGGTAGGTTGCTTCAGCCCCTCCTCCAAAAGACATTAATAAAGGGTAACATTTTGCTTACGGGAAAAGCGCTTTTTTATATAAACTAGAACTCCCCAAAGCCTACAGAGCTTCGTCGATCTAATGGTGTGGACTTTAGGGTGGTTTTCATCAGACGTAACATGAATACTCATTAGAACCCATTAAAAATGTCCTCTGCCTAAGGCACGCCCCTAGTCACATAGCCCTCATGCAAATTTGCCTTAAAATCAATACACATCAGAATCTGTTTATTATAAGAATCTGTCTAGTATAATTAAAACTAAAATGTTACATTTCCTACATACTCTAGATTTTTTTTAACCGTGCCTGAATTTTAAATACTGAAGTTTTTAATATTCGAAAGTGCGTTTTAATGATATAATTTTGTTTATTGTGTTCCGGATAACTTCTAGAGTAAAACCACAAGATTTTTCTTTTGTTTTTTGATTCGTGATCAAAGCGTGTTATTGAAATGAGTGACTGACCATAGTGTAAAAAAAAAAAACCCGTCCACAGTAGATTACATTTTAAAATTTGCTACTGACAGTTTTTTAAACAAAAAGCTTTTTCATAAATTAAAATTACGACTGAATTTATTTTAAAGCAGCGATAAAGATACGCTAGTTTTAAAATTCCATGCATTGACTAAGTACTTTTAACGAAAGTGGTTTAATAAAATGTCACTCATGCTTAAATAATTTTCAAAATTTTATCCTGCAGCATATTCGTAAATTTGAACAAAAAATAAATATGTATACATAAAACTTTAATGGATGATGAATGAACATATTTTTGAAATTACGCATTATGGATGTTTTACGTATTTTCAGTATAATGTAATGTAATTTTTAGAACGTTTTAAATGAATGTTTTGCTATTTTTACTTCAAGTCATCTAAAGACCGATAAAATTAAAAATTCTGGCTTTAAAAACGTAAAAACGCCATAGCAATTTTATTTTATATTCATACAAATAAAAAATCTCGCCTATTTACTATAAACAGATAAAAGTGATTGATCTATAAAGTCTATATTTTATTCAGTGTAAAATGTTAATTTCTTTGATTTTTCTACAATAATAAAATGTTACGTTTATTCCAAAACTTTAAAGTTACTATGCAAATAATTCATTTAAGTAAATACAATTAGAGTTCAAAGCAGCATTAACTTAAGTATTTACTCAAAATATTTAATAATTCCTGTTTCTACTTTTTTGTATTATGAGTACCTTGGTTTGAAGAAAAGTTAAAAAGTCCTGGAGAGTAGCTGCAACCAAGAATGGTATTTCATATTTTTAGTGTGATGCATCTGTATTCTGTTTTGTTTTACATCTTTGTTATTAGAAACTATATCGTGTAAGAAACGCCAGCATCCAGTAAATTGGACTTTGGGAAAATTATTTAGTCTTATATTAGTATTATGTGTTTTAGGATAATCTGAAGAAAAAATATTAGTAAGCATTACGTAAATTAAAAAATTTTTGACATCTAGCATTGAAACTACACATGAGTATATTCTTTAACTATTGATGGAGAGAATAGATATTTCCCTCGCCCCCAATGAGAAATATTTTAAACTTGCGTGGAACTGAATGGAACTGAAAGCTAGCTCTATTTTTAACTACAAAAGTTATGCTGTTTGCTTTAGCGTACTTTAGGGTGTTCTACAAATGTGTAAACGGTTTCTTTCAGTAAAACGTTACGAAGTGGAAGGGAATTCGAATAACTCAGGATATATGGGGAGGGTGCAAACATACCTTCTTACGTTTAAATAAGTGCTTGAAACTTTTACGAAAGAAAGATGACAGTGATACATTGGTTACCTTTCTATTTATTTTTTTAATTTAAAGAATGGCAACTTAAATATTTTATGCATTACTTAAATTGGTCCTGTTCTAGAGTGCAATTTTCGTTTCTGAAAATGATAGTAGTTTATTAAATAGTACTAATTTCCCCCGATTTCTTTAAATATTTACACTTAAAAAGATTTAAAAAAATAAAGGTGATAATCAGCAAATTTACTTTGTTTCACAATACGGTTTTCTGTAAGACCGCCTTATGCAATATTGAATAGTTGTGGCGGTATTAAATGCTCGTTAATTTTGATAAATCATATCGTCAGTAGTTTCTGTGTTATAACGTTGTTAAATTGGTCTTGCTATATACCAGGGACGTAACTAGAAAGATCTGAACTGTTCCCTTGAAATACAAAATTTTGCTATGAAATCATTTTTTAAGAGAAAAATTTTGACTTTTTACCTTTTAGGGTGCTGTCTCAAAATTATTTTCTTGGTACTTATACGTGCCTGCTATATACAATACCCGGAGTAGTGTTACTCATAGGCGGGGAGCCGAACGTTTGGGTTCAGAGCTTCGTACCTTTCCACGAGACGGGTAGTCCTAGTTTTGGATGACAGACCTGCACCTGGATTGGCACCCCAGAGGTATCATTTGAACATGGAGGATATTGGAGTCGCTAACAAATTTTACACACCTACCTACCTTTAGCGCACACGCTCCTGCAATCCAGTCGAGAGAGGGCGTCACCCTCCTAAGCGCTGGCTGTACTAAGGCTTCTTCACTTTCCGTGTTCTAATTGTAATCCACCTTCCACCAATTGGGTGACCGTCTGTGGGACTGAAATAGTGTTATCTAGTGTTTTAGTGATGTGTGCAAATGAAATACAAAATTACAGTGAAAATTATCAATATCCTTTTTTAAGTATATTTACATGATCACAGAACACTTAAAAAATAAATTCTTGACTTCAAAAGAGATATATCAGTAACTACTATATAAGTACTATTAGAGATCCTCATTCAGTAAACAATTAATGTAAATCATTCTTATGAAAAGTTTTTAATTAATGTGTTTACAAACACGCTACAAAAGTGAATTTGTAATGGAATTGAAAATACATAGGAAAAAGATGGGGGGGGGGATATATCATTATTTTATGTTTACTTTATTTTCATTCTTACAATAAAAATTCAAGGTAATTAGTGAGGGAGAACTTTTTAATTAATGACAAAGTTGTATACTGGGATATTAAAGGAATTTTTGAAAGAATAGACCTAGGTTGAATAACAATTGTGGTGCTTCAAAAACTGGCATGTGGAAACCATGCTTGTCCAGCGTTAGCTTTGTATTTTGTAACATACATTAACAAATCCACACTTAAAATCGAAGTACCTGATAACTATATATCCCTTGAAGAACTAACCGACTAGTCTTTTGCTGAATATAATGTTATTTCAGTTTAGCAATGCTCTAAAAATAAATCGCTACATAAAGAAAAAAAACTTCTGCATTTGTCTTTTTAAAAATTAAGTTCTCTTTTAGTGTGGTTGCTATCTCAATCCCAGGAGAGAATGCTTACTCCGTACAGTTTATGAAATATTAATGAACTTTCTCCTGTATTTTTTATACTGATTTACAACTGCTAGTTTCCAGTTAATAATATTATCACTTTGACTTATAGAATATGTTTGCCATCCATCTTAAAGAAATTTCAAGATGGATAACAAACTGCGAGTACTTATATTTAATATAAGTACTCACAGAGCTTGGAATTACAGTTATGAGAGTTGCATAACTGTAATTCCAAGCATTAAAATGCAGTGTGACTAAGCAACGCTAAGAACACAAAGAGGGATATTTTTCTTTGAATCTTTAACGATGGAAGCAAATAGCTTGATACCATGAATTCGCATGCTTAAAAAATATTTACATCGCGTGGGACACTCAGTTCTAACTATTCCTCGACAGCATATGCATAAATATATATAGAAGATAATCGAAGTACGCAATTGTATTCATGATGACAGATTTTGGATATGAAAATGTGTGGAATAACAATTTTACAGATTTTTAAGTGTTTTTTTAAGGCTTAACAAAATCTTTTTTTTTTTTTATTTGAAATTATCCAAAATCCAAAAAGGAAAAGAATGTAAAAACACACAAAAGAAAATCATTATTGGTATATCAGAGAAAAGTTGAAAAGAATTTTTAAGAATGATCTACAATAATGAATTCTAATTGTACCCCCCCCCCCCAAAAAAAAAACGAAAATTGCATAAACAAGATATTAATTTCAATTTTTTTCTTCTGCAGATATCGGGAATAGATCTGAACAATGTAAGATATTCTAAATTTTACCAGTGTTTCTCTTATAGAAACACTTGACTGAGTAATTGCCAACATGTAGGGGCTATCACCTTTGCTAATGAAATAAATAGATAATGAACATCATAAAGAATGACATAATTTCAAAATAGCTAAGAATTTCTTTCAATTTGTAAAAGTCGTCATTTGAAAAGAACCTAGCCGTAATTTTTAAGACACTAAAAAACTAAAAACAAAAACTGACTTCCTTGGATGGTTCATATTTCTTTTGATTAATGCACTAAAATTCCTAGAACATACGAAAGCAACCTCAGCAAATGTTTATCACACAAATCAATGTATAAAGAAAGCAAAGCATGACCAATGAAAGGAACATGCCATATTAAAAAATCAATCAATTTCATTTGTTACGGTGCTTGCAGTGTAACATGAGGTGCGTCATTGCATAAATAATTACGACACGAAAACCATGCTAATGACTACTGTGTATGGAAGTTCAATGAGAGACGGAATTGGAGGAAATTTTGAAGCAAATATGAGAAGGCGAACATGCTATGTTTGTAGAGATAAATTTATTAAATGTTATTAGTCTTATTACATTCTAATGACTCTCATTTAGAAGCTAGATTTTGTTAAGATATTGTTTAAGTTTGGATATGAAGATATTTAAATGGTAAATTAATACTTACGTGTGATAGAAATCTCCACTGAAATGGCGTAGCGTAGTTTAATGTAATTTTGGGAATATGTTCATTCACAACATATTGTGCTATTTTTTCCCACGTTATTAAACTGGACAAATTTGTCCGTTATTCTCAGACATTTTTAATAGGGTGTAATATTTTCCTCTGCAGTTCAAAAGATAAGTAAATATTGTTGGATATTAGGAGTACTTCAAAAACTTCTATTAAACAAGATTTAAGTAAACGAAAGTTCTACGTTTGAAACGTTGTAAAGTGAAGTAGCTTGTTATAAGTGAATCGTACAAGATTTACATGCATTTTAATTGTCACACACAAATGAGATTAAATGGTGCGTAGTCTGCTAAGGGAGAAGAGTTTCGATGTACTTGTACACTGAAAAAAAATATTTTGTTGATTCAACAAAATTTTGGTTGGCTCTAATTGAAAGAAATATTTTTGTTGAATGAACAAAACTTTTGTAAATTCAACGAAATATTTTGTTAATTAAAAAAAAATTGTAGAAACCAGCAAAATTATTCCATTGAAATAGTGTCAACCAAATTTTTGTTGAATCATCAAAATTTTGCTCAATTCAGCCAAATATTTTTTCTGTGTAGCATAAATGTTGAAGGTGTTTTTGAGTAGTATAAATCACAGGGTTATTTAAATTTGGAGTGAAAAAATTCCACTTTGGAATTTGTTTAAGGCTTCCCCTTAAATTGTATGTTTCTCTTGACTGAAAAATTATAATGCCAAAAAATTAGGAATATTCAACTTAAATAACTACTACCTCTACGAGGTCAAAGTTGTATGTAATATACAATATTGGGTAGTATATAATGTGCTATATCAGAGTGGTTAAAAAAGTTTTCTTGTTTTCGGTTGTGAGTACCCAGCAAACACACACAGGTACTCTGAACGTCTATTAACGTTCAGAAGACGTTTTCTGAACGTTAGTAGACTTTCAGAGAACCTGTGTGTGTTTGCTGGGTAGTGTGAAAAAGTGCCATTAAGGCGGCACCAAGTTCACATTAAGAAGTTCATACTTTTCTTCCTGTACCGTCTTCATACTTTACTTCATACTTTACGGTTCATTTGGTCCAGATTCCAAAAAAAAAATGAGATTTGATAAAGTGATAGTTTTCAGTTACGCTGCTAAAATTTCCTTTCACTAAAAAAGTATTCTTTTTTTAACAAGCAAAAATTAAATTTCCTGTTTTATGACGGCTGGTGTATGGGTAAAACTAGTCAGCTTTTAAAGTTTGGAAGTACGTAAGTAATACTGTATAAAATGTCTCCACAAACTATTGTGTAATAGTAAAGACACTGCTGGATTTAGAGGTGTGGAGGCTCTCATTATTTTTCAACAAGTTGAACAAATCTTTCCATGACCTGTCTGGCGAAGCGGGTTCAGTGTTAACTCATAGCCTACCGGACCTGTGTTCGATTCCCGGTGAAGGCAAGTTTTATGTACACAAAAGAAAATGTCTGTCTTGCCTAGTGTTGCACTCTTAATATAAGGCCAATATGATTCTCAACCGATCGCATTGAGTGCCAGGACAAGAATACGCGAAGAAGCAGTTGAGTTGCATCTGACCCCTTGGGGGGATAAAGGCCATGACTTTATTTTTTAATTATTCGGTAGGAAAATTTTAAGTAAAAATGCCTATCGTGGGGTCTCCATCTCTTTTGTGGCGCTGACTGCCGGCGCCCATTAATGCAACAGAAACATGAACCTATTCTGTTATCTTTAAACGTTAAATATATTAATACTTTAAATTATATCAAAGATTTATTATTTATCCACTGCCGCCTTAAATGAGTTAAAAAAACTTGGACTTTTAATTTAGAAATTCAGGATTGTTTTCTATCGTTTAAATTATTGAATTGATTTGGCGGAATTCTATATCTAAGTGGAAATATAAGTTTGTCTTCCTTTGAAAAGGCCTCAGAGTTCACTATTTTTTCTTTAATTTCGTTTATGTTTGGCAGATGTTTTAGTCGTTTTTTGCAATTTGCCTTGGTGATTAACGATCGCCATTAAAAATAACAAGAAAGGAATGTTATGAAAAGCTTAAGCCGATTATTAAATGCTCCATAGATCAGTTATCTTACTTGTATATATTGTCAATGCATTGTAAGAAATTATAGGAAATTCTTTTATCAGTGCAATAATTTTCAATCTCTGCTTTTAGAGAGTAAACTATTATTTATATTTGCACCCACAAAGATTCATTTTTGAGTTCCTAATGAAACTTAAAACTCATTTTAAAGCTAAATCTCATTTGTCATTACTTTACTACCGATTCTTTATTTACTGCACTAAGCCATAGATTTAATTATTCTTCCAAATTCTTGTTCGAAAGTTTTCAGTGGAAGTTCTAGAAAGAAATTTTCTTTTGTTTTTTCCCAGACGGAAAGATTCTATATTGGAATTCGTCTTGTAAAAATTGCAGACTTGATGAACCAAGTTTAAGGAAAACTTCCAATTCTAAATGTATAAAGTAAAATTACTAGGGCAAATCGAAGAAGCAAAGCAGTGAAGGAAATTTTTTTTGCGTTAGAGAACTGAAAGCATGGTTTTCATCATTTAAACAAATGTATTTTGGAACAAGCTATACAAATCACATCTTTTTTTCTTTCAATAAAAAGTTGGAAAGAAAAAGCATGTAAACTAAATAACGTTGACTGTCAGATTCGCAGATAAAAGTGATGGAGTTCTGTGGTGGCGAGTTTTAGCTTAAATGAATGATGCGAGATAGGAAAAAATGTTAAGGGTATTTTCAAAAGTTTTGTCATGTTTCTAACTCTGCTTGAAGTCTGACTGATAAAGATCAGGAAAGCAAGGTTGAAATCTAATAAGATACAAAGCAGTATTTGTAGTCTGTTTCAGAAATTTGTCAGTGTAGACTAAATTTAGAAACTACCTAGTAATTGCATTTTTAATGACGTTGTTAAAACAGTAAGTTCTTAAGATATGCCTTTTTTGAAATCGTTAAACTTTTGAAATTTCATTAAGACTTAAAATTTTCAAAATAGTTTCGTAATTGTTAATCGAGGAATTAGTTTTCGTAATTTTAAAGAATTTCGTGCACCGTGAAACAGCCTACATATTGTGTCGGAAGCTACATGAAAAGTATTAGTTTGACAACAGAAATATATTGTATCATAATTATTATTTATAATTTTCATGTACAATGCATTTAAAAATGAGTGCATACATTTTTAAGCTGCTCACTCACACAAGCATGCATATAGTAGAAACTCTACAAAGGTTGAAAGGCTAATTTCAAGTTATCCTAAGTAAGTTTCTTTTTAAAATATTTTTTAATGTAATTTATTCATTGAGTTTCAGGAAAGCTAAGATTTAGTAATTTTTCTATCTTGCCTTCGCCACCTAGATGATGTAGTGGCTAGTGCATCATTCTATTACACCTTGTAAATATCTGCTTGGCATTCTATCACCTACGTATTTTATCACCCCTCAGGTTTGATTCCCGGCTTGGACTTGAGTGTTTGTGATGTCCTTGTTAGGTGTAATGATGGTCGACCATTGAGTGTCTCTTCACATACGGTGGGCCTTTGGCCAAGGCTTGATGTACCAGTGCCTCGCCACTGGAGGAGGGGAGAGGCTTACTTTACCACCCTTAGTACTGTAATTACAAGAGTTGCCAGCTGCTTCGGAATATATTTATCCACTTTTTGTAAACGGCAATCCTTTTTGAATATTTCTTCGAAATAGCAATCAGCTCACAGGTTTAACTTCAAAATTTTGCTAAAATTTAAGCAAAAAAATTGCTGTTAAAAAAGTGGTTAATTATATTCAGGACCAGTTGGCGACTCTGTGATTAGTTATTACACAGTACTAATATTTGGACTATATGAACTATATTTAAAGGTTGAAGAAAAAGATATTATGAAGAACTATACATATTTATTGCTTTGAGAAAAGCCATTAAATGTTAGGGAACATCATGTTTTCAGTCATATAAAATGACTTAACATTAGAGAAATAAAAACATCAAAAGAAGGCCATCGTACTCTGATATTATGTGTAGTTTAAAGTATCTCGCATTCATTTTTTAATGCGATTATATCTTGTAAGTACAACACGCTAATATCCATTACATCTTATATGCTGTAAAAGCACTTTTTTATTGTAATGAATGAAAGCACAGGCATGATAACGTTGCTCGGATAATTTTGTTCGTAAATAAATCTCTTAACATTCGCTTAAGTTCAGTCAAAATGCGACTTTCAAAAACCCCATGCACAGTGGATGTGTTAAGTTCCAATGGGTGCTGCGTGTACTGTACATGCAGCACCCATTCAGACTACCTTTTATTATAGATAAAAGCAAAGCATTAAGCAATAATAACAGAAAATACCGCCACATAAAAATGACTAACATGAAAATACAATTCCGATTTTTTTCCCCTTACTAATTCGATATTTCGCTCAGTCGAATCATATATATTTTAAGTCTGACTACAAGAAGAAAGAAAGATAATGGAAACAGTGACCATCGATTTTCTGCAGTGGAAAGGTATCAAGGTGATACGCCCGAGAATTTTTGTTAAAAATAGTTTAAACATTCTTTCAGAAGTGCGAATAAAATGCTAATAAATGTAAAAACGTCTTCCTCTCTTTCTTTTCTGGCTCGAGATTTGAAGCTTTTCAGGTGGTGAGATGAATATTTATTGCTTCAAGAGATGAAGGAATGGTAGATCTTTATGGAAATAAATTTGGTCTTTTTCAGTTTTAAATGCATTGATTAAAACCATACTTGAATAAATGCTTAGTTTTAAGGAATTGTTTTATAAGAGTTGAGAAATGTCAAAATTGCATTCAGCACAATATTGTTTATTTTTAATGCTGAATCCATTTTATCGAACTGTACAACTTTTCAAAAGTGTTTTCTAATGAAATAAAATTTACTAGAATATATTTATTCCTTTTTAAGCATTTAGGGAATACTCTTTCTGTTTTAATTTTATTTACATTCCGAATGGTTTCAAGATTATTTTACTAATTTTTTTTTCGATGAATTTAAAAGCTTTTGGTGGAGAGAATTTTCCGGAAATAAATAATTTTTTTTATGAGTGCTCGAAATATAAATTATTTTTCAAATTTCATGCAAATATTATTTTGCGCAAAATGAGCGTTAAAAAGCAATTTTAATAGTACTTTTAGGTACATTGTTCAGTTCAAGTATGTAAATAGACACTTGATGCTACGATAAACTTTATAATTTGCTCGTTCTGACCAGCTGAGGTGGCAATTTTTCCTGAAAAATACTGGTAAGTATAAAAAATTAGTCAAAAGTTATCATTTTTGGAATATGTGTCAAATTAAAATTAGAGAAAGGTACATTGTAAATTAAGGAATTATTATAAAATGTTTTGCAATTTTATGTTAATTTGGATCCCTCGTGCTTTTTTATTTTTGACCTAACTTCTCTTTTTTAACAGCTTTTATGTTTTCTTTAACTCGTCGGAATGTTTAGGGGTTGCTGTGATGTTGATGACATAATTTGCCATTCCAAAATTTGGGGTGAATAAGCTATGTCAGTTTATCAGAGTTGCCAACTGCTCCGGAATATAACTAACCACTTTTTGTTAACAGTAATTTTTCTTAAAATTTTTTTAAAAATAGTAATCAGCCCACACGTTTAACTTCGGAATTTTGTGATAATTTAAGCCAAAAATTTCTGTTTTAAAAAAGTGGTTAATTATATTCTGGAGCAGTTGGCAACTCTGGTTTTATTAAAATTTGACAAACCTTAATCACTCCATATCATTAAATTGCTTTTCATTCTGAATTTTAATACAAATATAATTCCCTTGGTTATGTTTCTTCAAATTTCCTAGCATATTAAAAAATATCATTCGCGAAGTACAATACATTTGTACTTAATATGCACCCGAATTTATCTGTCTTCACTAACATACTTATACATCAATTCTTACTTTTTTCATTACCAAGTACGGAATTTCATCGGTCATCATTTGGCTGAAAAATGTTTTGTCCCACAGCTTTGCTAAATTTTGGCGATATTTGTTTAAAATTTTGGTGTCTTGCATCTTTGTTTGAGTGGCTCTCTTTCTGATATGTATGCGGACCCAACTTTCTCAGGTGAATGCTACATTTTTGGCTATTTTGACGTTTCTTTTTTATGCCAAATTTAACTTCTCGCCAGCCTCCTTTTTTTTTCTTCGATTTGTTTTCGTACTTTCGGCTTCCGATTTTTCCAAATAAACATCTCTCAGCCATCACCACTGTATAATCACTTTGTTGCATATTTATTTACTTATACTGCTTAATCTATAATCTAAAATGAGAAACAATTCTTTTAAATAGTTGTAATTTAAAAAGTACGATAAATTTTGAGGTATTAATTTGAAATTATTAATAAAGCCGCTCTTTCAATTCCAAAAAGCGTTTTTCAATAGTTAAAAGTATTATAAAGATTGAATGTAAAACTTTAAACCTATCCCTCTTACAAGTATTATAAAAATTGAAATAACTATGAGGCGACTAATGACTTCCTTGCTCATGTTCCTTATAAAATTCATTTGAAGGAAAAAAAAATTTGAAACAACGGGTAAAAGAAAAAATTATACTACCTTAATTTACAGAAAAATTGTATTTAATTGATCGACTTGAATAAACAGTACTTATTTTTTTTTAATGCAACAACTCTTCTTGAGATTTAATGCAGATAAATAATAAAACATGAAATATTTTTTAAAAATTTTCACTTCTCACTGTTTATTCAAGTCGATCAATTAAATACAATTTTTCTGTAAATTAAGGTAGTATAATTTTTTTCTTTTACCCGTTGTTTCAAATTTTTTGAAGTAATAAATTAATTTCATTACTATCTTTTTAATGAGTAACAGACTATCTTGCATTAATTGACTACTAAATGATGCATGGTTATTTGTATTTGTTCGTCTTAAACGTTTTGCGAGTTTCAAATACAAACGAAAGAGCTAATTGCCGTAATTAAGAAGTAATTTGAAAACTCGATTAGTTGAGTTAAATTCTCGGAATATGTTCTAATGAGCTTTGAAAAATCATCAAGAAGCGTGTTTAACAAAACATTTGATTATTCAATTCCACTCTCGTGAAATGGTTTTTGAAAAAAAAAGGGGGCGGGATATCGCCTTACATTTTTATCACTGGCTTATGATTCAGCGTTGAATGCAAGATGGCAGAGACTATTCGTATGACATTTAATAAGAATTCAAAAACAATGCAAATGTTATGCGTAAGATTAAAGTATTCGGGTATATGATGAGACGAAAAGAAAATGAACGCAAAATGAAAAAAGGCATGCACAGACCGTAATTGTTTAAGATAACTTATACTGTTGATGCTGTTTTATTGTGATGTATTAAGAAAGTGATATGTTCGTGCAATTTGCGTTGCAACTTTTTTTTTCATTGGAATGGTAGCGATCATGAGAAAAAGAAACAAAGAAATTATTGTATATGGGTCATGAATTTTTTTCAACAAAATAAGGATTTGTATATTTATGCGTGCACAATACTTGTTCAAACACTTGGCGTTTCATATGCATGTAAATATTGCGAAAACTTGGATTTAGCAATCACTTAGACATGTATAAAATAACTATCAATAAAATAAACTATATCATCTGAAATTTACTTAGGTATAACTAAAGGTGTATCGAAAGCGTACATGCACACGCATACATACTATACATTTTGACCTACATCCGAAAATAAATACCGACCGTAAACACTTGATATTTCTGTAAATTTTATAAATAAAATGTATTCAAAAAACACGCTTGCAAATGTGGGATGAACCTGCAAGAATGCTTAAATGGATTTAGTACTGATATGCATTACATTTGAAATCACAATCATGTTTATGTACGTTTATTAAATTTCAGTTGTGCTTAAGTTTTGTAGAAAGAAAAGATGACAAAGTGTATCAGACTTGCGTAAGAATAAGTAAATGAGTTTAAAATTCACCTTTAGAACCCTTATACAAAAAGTCGATAAAAAGGTCCTTCTGAAGTAACACAGTAGAATACTTCTAAGTTTTAAACAATATTTGTACCATTAGCGAGTACATGTGAAGGTATAAATTTACTGTAGATGTTAGTGCAAGAAACTGAAAACTTAAGGCTTGAATACTTAAGTATAAACGCTCTGGTTGCGTTTACCTAATAAACATTTTGAAGACCTAAGAATTCTACAGAAAAGTGTGCAGCATTTTAATCACGCTTCAAAGTTCAAAAACGTTCTTTTTACAATTAATATTCTAATAACACTCCACGAAAAAAAAACCACTCAAAATAGTGGTGTTAATCGTTAAAATAAATAAGAAATTGGTGAAAAAACACGCATAAAATGATACTTATAACAAGATGCGATCGTTTCGACTGAAAATTTATTCAGTCTTCGTCAGTGAAAGCTCTTCGTCGCACAAAACTCTTTTATGAGACGAAGAGCTTTCACTGACGAAGACTGAATAAATTTTCAGTCGAAACGATCGTATCTTGTTATAAGTATCATTTTGTCTGTTTTTCACAAAGCGTTTATTTATTTTAACACTCTACGGTTTGTGTAAACGCGACCTCTTTTTTGATTTGTGGAGACTAACGTTATGCTGAAAAAAAAATGTAAACTTCTCCTTTAAACTTCTTAACTTTTTAAACTTCTAATTTAAGTGAATTTGAAAGAATTTTCATAGTTTCTCTAAAAACTGAGTCGCTAAGTGATTCCAATGAAACTGTTAAATATTATTTATTTATAGCAACTACACTTGATAAAATAGGAAATAGTCATAGCGGAGTTTAACAGGTGTACTTCAGGATTTCTTTTCTGCTGAAGGCCTAAGAAAATAATACCTCTGTATGTCTGATGGTTGGGGGGGGGGATGCAACATGTTTTCTTCATAAATGCGTCGTGATATTGACATTCTTTACTATGAAGAATGAAGTGGGGAGAATTCATGCTGGTTCCCCTTCATCCTAGCATTTACTAATTTTTCTTTTTTAGTACTAAGTTCAGGATTTCTTTAATTTTAAATAAAATTGTGTATTTTAGTTAAAAATTCGCCGTGTTATCAAATACATTGATAGTTTGATATAGTTGAATCCTTCACGAATATTGTACTACTAGGAGCAACACTTTCATGCTCATAGTAGCATGCAATGGTAAATAATTATTCGATGCTTCCTCCCCCCCCCTTATCTTAATAGTTGAATTATGTTGGTATTCATGCTTTCTTCCTCCCAATCTTAATAGTTGAATTATGTTGGTATTCATGAAGAGACGGAACATTCAATTTAGTATTGTTCTGAGTCAGAAATAGCTCTTCCCCCTAGACTGCGTTGAGCCTTTGCTAGACAACACTGCTTGGAAGTCAAGTTGACTTTAAATGTCAGGGACGGTATGCCAATTGGCAATGGTGAAGTGTAGTGAAAAAATGGTTTCGCATTCCCGAATGCTTTTTAAAAAGGTTCAACCATGTCTCTAAAGTATTTTTTATTTCTTGAACCCTTACGATTAAGATTATAGCGCAAAATGCTGTAAGGAATTTTATGTTTTTCTTAGTGCTAAGAGTGAAATTCCTTAAACATGACTTATAAAATAAAATGAGTGAATTGGTAAACTTAGAAATTAAAAAAAGCTGCAAATGTATTTTCTTGTATAGTAAAGTATACCCCCCTTTTTATTTTTATATTTAGTAGAGATGAGTTCGGGCTCATTTTTTGAAGCCCGAGCCCGCCCGATCCCGAAATTTCAGATAAAGATAAATGAAATTCAATAAAATTCAAAGTAGTAATTCTTTGATAGAATACAATAAATTTTGCCGTTTGTGCAAATTAAAGACAAATATATTGTAGTTGCAAATTTTGAATGCACTTTCTAATTCTTTATATCTTTGTTTATGAAATAATGTCCGATCTCATGACTAATTAAGCAATATAAGCCGTCGTTCTGAAATACCCAAAGAGCTTCACGCGCCTTCTAGGCACCCGTGCCGCTATTTTTTTTATAAGTACTTTTATTTTCCATATCAATCACTTTTTAAAAATCTGTTTCAAAGAGTATGTTCAATAAAATAGAAATTTTTCACGAGCCCGAGCCCGCCCGAGCATTAAAGTTTTAATGGGATAACTGGTAACCCAGTCATTGATTAATACATATTAACTGATAACATTCAGTGTAAAAAATTAATTTAATATTTTAAAGCTTTAGGAGACCTATATAAGAATTTTTGAGAATGGACTATGAAAGTTGCGGTGGCTCTAACAAATGCTCATCGTCTAAACTCTGTTTCGTAGTAAAATGTAATAAAGTACTTCAGATCGAGACCTAACTGGCTTGTTTCTCGACAGCTACCTGTTTTGAATTTACTATAAATTAACGTATAGTTACGATAAGAAATGTATAATTGATTCTTCTCGTCAGGTAAGTAGCCAGAAAAAAATTCTCGAAGCGGGGGAGGGTGGGATTCCCTGCTGTTACCTCTTATTTTTTAATATATATTTTTTGTAAATACTCATTTTGTAACAATAATCCATTTACAAAAATGCGAGTCTGAAATTTTGATGAAAACATATAAACGGGCTTGGGTTGGTTTACTCCAGTAGGTATCTAAACGTTTTCATGTTCAAGATTTTAAAAATGTAATTTCAGTAACTGCACAAAAATATTACCCGCTAAAAGTTCATTCTTTACCTAAAAATACAAAGTATAATGCACAGTTTTTTTTTGTTTGTTTATTCTTTCTGTATCCACCCCATTTTTTAATAATTTCAAAAATGGATTCCTTTCAAGCTAATTTAGAAATTGAGGTCTCGTCTTAACTAAATCATTTAAAACTTTTTTTTTTTTTACCCAATGGCTGGCCACTGGCCACAAGCCTTTGCCACTACTAAGGCCTGAACTACGGCCATTTCATTATGGGAGCACCCAATGGGCGGCCCGTATGAAGGGACGAACAATTTAACGCCCAAGCCGGGAATCAAACCCGTGGCCAAGGAGTGACAGAATAGTTTTTAAGCCACTGCACCACTCGGGCGGCAAACATTAAAAACTTATATTTTCGTTTTAAGTTTAATGTAGTCAGTATTTTGAAATCTTAAAATAAAAGTAGATTTTTGTTTTATGATGGTTCGAAAGAGGATTTAAATTAAATTTCATTTAGAAACTTAATTTAAGCCCTTAATTTAAACCCTTTAGTATTGTACTTACGTATAATACCGTCGAATTTTTTCTTTAAAAAAAAATCGCCAAAAGATGCGATTTCGCACCAAGACAGTTTTTAAGGTTTAAGGCCAAGAAGCTTAGGATAATGGCTTTCTTTTTGTTAATAGAGCGCACGGAAAATTTGTACAAATTTAAAATTTGAAAAATATTTAATTTTAAATGTTAAATGAAATAAAGCTGTTTTTATTTTATATGAATATTTTTGCTTTTGAACATGAGCTGAAAAATACTTTTTATCATTAGTTGTATATTACATCGCGAAGCTCAATTGTACAACAAAATTCTTAAGGCGTTAATGATGATTAACATTAAACGTGGCCGAAACTTTTTTTAAAGGTCGACGGTATAGTACGTAAGTATCGAACAGCTAAACAGAAAATCTAATACATCACTGTAATAGCTTTTGTAGTTTAATTCTTTTAGTCAAATTGGAATCGTGACATTCACAAGTGGCTTTCAAGATTTTTCATTTGAAACATATTTGTTACTGTATTTTCTTTATATAATACAAAGTATTCAGTTGTGCAATAAAAGTAAAATTACAGCATGGGCGTATCCAGGAAAAAATATCGGTAGAGTTCCAAAAGGTGAAAAAGATAGAACTTATCACGAAAAGACTTCATAATCATTTTGTTAACAAAAAGAGAAATTTCGGGGGGGGGCAGACTCTCTTACATATATCCTTGTATTACAAATATATTTTAAGTAGAAAAGAAATCTGGAAAAACACTTTAGAATGTTATGATTCCAATTAGCATTACTGGGACTAAGAGATGATCAATGGAGGCTATTTTCAATGCTGTGTTGTAGTTAATAAAAAAATCAAGCATTCTCATCAAGATGTCTCTTCGAAATAGTTCCAGACTCTTAGTCCAGCAGGCTGAAGATCCCTAGTTTGAATCAGTTTCCTTTCCTCGGGTATCATTTAATTCTATCGAACGTCTTCCACTTTCTCAATAAGTGAATAGGTAGAAGAGATTAGAGCAGAAAAATAAAAAATATTATTCCGCTCTAATGCTCACCATCATTGTCGAGACCGTCTCGCATTGCAACTAACTCTCCGTTGCTCTGGACAAATGCACTGTTCAAGTAGAAAACTGTTTCCTCACAATTTTTTTCCACCTTAAGCCCTCAAAAAGATACTTAAAAGGGATTTTCTTCTTTAAAAATATTTATGCGATATATAGTATATCTTGGAAGAGAGAAATTAGTTATTTTATGCTAGTTAGAATAATATATTTTTAATATTAAGATGCAACAATTTTATCGAGAAAAAGTTCGAATTCAGAGCAAATTGTAACGTAAGGGGGAAAATTTTAAATTTGGAAGGTTTATTAAATAATTTAACGGATTTCTATGAAATTCGTTAAATTATTTAATAACGGATTTCATAAATTTATTTCAATACGTAGTGAAAGTTTGCTTAAACATATAGTAATTTCATTTCATTTTTTTCTCTATTAGTACATTGTAAATGGTTTGCACTGTACAGAAAAACAACACAGTTACCTTAATTATTATTGTATTCAGTTTTTGGTCCGTGTCTAATTTTAGAAGTTCCCAAGTTGTATCTATTAATCAATTTGCAAATCAAGTCGGCGGAATAAAATTTTAATAACTTAATATGAAATTTATGAAAACATCGTTAAAAAGCACGCATGAAAATAATTTAAAATGTAAATTATTGTATATGTAAACGTACGTGATGCAGTTTTTCTCCTCAAATTAATTTTAGTTTAATTTAATGTTGCGTGTGCAAGTACAACATTAAATACCAGCATTAAGTATTTTTCTGCTTATTTCGAGCACGCTAGAAATGTATTAAAGATTGTGGATTGCCATATAAGGCTACAATAAAAAAAGGTAATGTTTTTATTTTCTTCTTTTTTCTCTCTGGTCTTCGACTCATTAGTTTTAGGACACAAATCTCGAGTCTGGCGCTAGTGTTCTTAATGTCTCTGTCTAATTCTCTTGTGCGTATAAAGATATCACGAATGAAGGTATTTTATATGTGACACATATATTTGATAACATGCTTTCTTATTCTTAGAATTTCATATTTTAACCGAACAATTTTTATTTATGCCTGTATAAATTTCCGTACGTTTCATAAAATCCTAATGATTTCGTAAGTTGAATATCAAGCCAAAGATCGATTTGTTGACATATAGAAATATCAGTTTCCAAATAAAAAAAAGTCTTGTAATGAACGAATGTTTTTTTCACTGCCAAGGCTCTCTAAATAGATAACTAATGACTCCTTTTACTAGCTTGACACTTAAAACTGACTGTAAAAATAGTTATATTAAATTTTCCTATTGGTGCTTCAGTAGATTTTTTACAATGATTTATTGTTGAATGAAATATTTTTATAAATTTGTATCCAGGTATATAAACTATGTGCACGGTAAAAGTTGCATAAAATTTGATCAAATGTATCTTTTTTTTAGCTCATCAAGGCCATTTTTCACTATGGTTTTGGTTAATTTGACAAATTTACTCTGATTTTATAGAATGTTGCACTTAAATAAGCATATTTTACGCATATTGTTCCGGATTATAATTTTAAATAGTTTAAACAACGTTTATGAAACAGGTGTTTCATTGTATTTTTCTTTTTCCCCACTGAAGATAAAAATCTCCAAGCTTTCGAATTTTTATTTATTTTTATTTTGTAATGCAAATGATCGTTAAATTTTTTACAACATGCATTTTATTTGTAATAGTTCAGTAACGTTTAATTGCGTCTACATTACGTCCAAATTTCATATCAAAAGGATTTAAAATGGCATCGTTTGGCGACTAAAGCGAAGCTTGAATTTACTAAACTAAATCTTTACTCAGAAATTTTCATTTAATTGTCCCCAAAAGCATTATACTTACGAAAATTGCGGCAGAAACTTTCGCTATTTGCCGAAAATTACATTTTGTCATTGCAGAAAATATTTTGCTAGATACCTCGGCATTTCCATTCCTACCTACATTTACAGTCTCCATATAAATGTCTATAAAACCATTTATTGTTTGGTTCAATCGATTCTGTCTAGACACTTTCTTACTGTGGGAAGCAAAAATTACCTTACACTAAACGCACATTTATACGTTATTATTATTTGCATTATTTGATAAAATATCCCTGAAGCATATCGGATTCCCTTTTTGTTTTAGATTGCATTATTTATTGAAGAATAATTGTGATTCTATATATTTTTTTCATTCACTTACTTTTGTAGAAAGTATTGCAACAGCCGTATTTGTCAGAGTTATAAAATACTATAAGCAAGTCTTTTATGCTTGTTTTAATTCATATAGTGAATATAACTCTTTATATGAATTATTTCATGTAATTTTTTATGGTCATTGATTGTCAGCTACAACAACGATTTTTGTGATGTTTTAATTTCTTTAATTATATGCTATACAGTTATTTGTACACATGTGTGTATAAATAAAAGAATTGTTCTAGAAAGCTTTCTTTTACAATCCATGCATTATGCGCGATTTAATTATCGTATTATTTAATGCAGTTAACTTCATATAAATATTTTTCTTATGCAGCATACATAATCGGGTCGGTTCTTAATTCTTAAGGCCTTTAAATTTCTTTTGTCATTTAAAGAAGAATGGAGAAATTAAGCTCGTCCTTGACATGAACAAGCAAAGATAAAGATTAAATTTACTACTTTTTTTTCCATAACGCTTTGGTTCCTATTAAAGTTGCGTCATATTTGGGACACTTGATACTCAGCATCTTTTCAGATGTTGTATCATGTGAGACTTTCGATGGTACCCGCAGATGACACCATTATGTGTTTAATGGCCGAGAATGTATATTTATTTTGCCAATTAAGAACACTTTTACTTGAACTACTGAATGATAATGAGCAGTTAAATTTTTTATACTAATGTTTGGAATCTACGCGAACAATTATCATTATATTGGAGGAATAACACGTAGGGTAGGTTGGTGCAAAGGTCTGCAATTTTGAATTGTATCTCATTTCTGAAAAATTGCAACAAGTTATGAACCTAAACTCTCTTTTTATTAGAATATAGATTAGACCTTTACCTGTCATTTTAAATGATCACTTTTATCTAAAATATAATACATAAAAACTGGGAGTGACTTTTACAGATTTTGGTATTTTCGGATCTTTGCCCCTTCTAATGGGGTAAAGATCCGCGGTAGTGGATCTCGGGTAGTGGCACAAAACTCAGAATGAAACCCACTTGCAAAGTTGTCTTTGCTTCAAAATTATTATTTGTCAGGTTGCGAGGTTGACTGCTATGAGCACTTTCAATACTGATGGAGTATAATATTTTTTTTTTTAAAGTGAAACTTCTTTAGCGCGTTGAGAGTGAAATTTCAAGGTCGCGTCACGGCAATAGCGTCATGATGAGGCTGGGACGATTTTGGATTTTAACAGACGGAGAGAGCTATTGGATAGATCGCCAGAGACAAAAATAGTAAGCATGCTATACTCTATTGCTGCAGAGAATTGTCTTTCTCCTCTTTGTGCTACATTCGTTCTTAAGAAAGTGTACGCATGAGCTGAATGTAAACACGCATTGTGCACTCGGAGACGAAAATGCTGGAGCGCTGACTTACAGTTGCTAAAGTCAATTATCAATGTTATATTTTGATTAGAATCTCCAGTATTTTTAAACTGATTTATATTTATTGTTATTAATAAACTGTTATTCACAAAAACCGATACCTAAGTAAGTAATACTTTATATATTCTTTTTGTATACGTACTCATTGTAATTTAAAATTTAAAATCCATGTATATTAAATGATTTTTATGTTTGTCTAATGACTTAGTGTGCTTAGTATATTTATTATTTTACTTAGTATTTTCAAATTTTATTTTAATACTGAAAAATTAACCAAACGAACTTGTAAAATATTTTTACATTAATTTTTTAAAAATCTTTTTTAATACTATGCCTCAATCCTTTGACTACTTACAACATCTCCCTTTTGATCTGTTTTGAAATATTATCTTTAATTTTAGTCTTTAATTTTTATTAAAGATTCAATTCTCTGACTACTTATTTGACAATGGAACAGATTTTAATCAATCTCACAAAAGAAGTTTCACTTCTGACACGTGTACTCTGTGCACACGCTCTTTATTTTTTGCTATGAACTGCATGGAAAATTTTGATTCAATATAATAACAATCTCTAAAATATGTATTCTAAATTTAGTTAACAAAACAGATAGACAATATAACAAAAACAGATAGACAAAAAGAAAATACTGTCAGTTAAATTTAATTATACAAAATAGGGGAAGACAGTTGGCTTTTACAAAACTATAAGGAACTCAAATCTCTAAGGGCCGTGGAAAAACTTATCATATTGCTAAAACGAACTGATGTGAACGTAATAGCTGCAATCACAAACCGAATCAGTGGCAAAAAAATAATAAATAAAAATAAAATGAAATACATGCCTGGATTAAAATTTTACATGACCTTTCATGTCGGGCAATAGATTTTTCCGCCCCTGGTGGACATTATCATTAGAAATCCCAGAACTTAGCACAATATGATGGTGATTGTAAGGCTCAGGACTTTGCACAACATGCGAATACCAAACAAACAAAACCATTAATAGACAAGAAACCATTTTTATACACCCCAAAGCATTTGGGGCAAAGATTCGCATTCGGATCTTTACCTCATCGTACATATGGATTCTTGCTCCATTTGTTGAAGCTATGAAAATTGCTTTCCAGCGGTTTTGGTCAAAAGTCATATCACTTGAAAGATGAAGTAATGAGATCATTATTAGGTTAGCTCCACATACAAAAAAACCCTTAAAACACAAATCTGTAAAATTTCGAGCAAAAACTAAGTTCAAAAATTTTAGAAAACTACATCAAAATACACATAAAAGTAATTCACTTCATATTATGAAAACTGACAATCACACATCCGTGATTATTTGTTTGCAAAACCAGTGCCCTCTTGGGAACTAGGGAAAAAATCAGTGTAGCTAATTTAGATTTCTTAATAATAATAAAAAACTCATCCGGATCTTTGCCCTTGTGCGGACCTTTACTCCAGACTACCCTACATGGCTTTTAGTTATTTGGTTTTTGGTGAATTCTTTTGGTGCTGCTTATTTACGGCTAATACTTCAGCTTTTTCTGGATAAACCTTTTTTTTTTAAGTGTAGCTGTTGAATATATTGCACTTTAATAAAATGCAATCACCGTACTCTATTTTAAAATAAAATTTCCATTCTGAACTGAGCAATTTCAAATAAATTTAATCTTGTCTGTGAAAACGCTGATAAGAAAATTAACTTTTACAAACGAATCGCTTATTTGAGAAACCTCATAAGTTAGCTGATAGCTGTTTGCAGAAAAGTGAAAAAAACTGTTTTTTGAAACACGGCGTTTCTCAACAAAACAGCCAGTAACCCCAGGCTGTTTTGTGGAGTTGTGCATAAGCGGTCTGAATTGAAGGATTTTTCATCTGAACATGCATCCACCGTCAAATTACAGGTTTTAGATGCAAACTCATTTTCATAAATAAATGGGTTTTCAAATAAGCGGTTCAAATAATTACTGTTCGTGAAACCGAGAAAATTTGCTTTTTTTTCTGTCGGGATAAACAGCAACAAAACCTTAAACTAATGATATATCAGAGTCAAACCTTAGTTGGTTGAATTATGTCAATTCCTTTAAAGGTAAAATATAATAAAACTGCAAAATTCTGGTCATGAGAATTTTTTGCTGCTGACGTCCCAAAAATATTTTTTTCTAATGCCGGCACTTGCAGATTATAGGCACTGGCCATTACCAAGCCCGGAATTACTGGTCTCTTTATTATGGAGGCATCTAATAGGTGGACCAGCGTTGCCTCCTATGACGGGTAATTGAACCCGGACCCGTCGTGTGGTAGATTGGCACTCTTTAACCACTGCACGAGGGGGGGGGGGCGGGAGCAAGTAGGGGCATCTGTACACAGACGCAGCATTTAAGAGTCGCCAAATTGCATATAAAACTGTCTTCACTGCACTTTGGCAAATAGGAAGGGGCCAACAATATTCAGTTGTCCCCGAGCGCTGAAAACAATAAACATTTTTACATTAAAAAAAAAGTGACTTTTCTATTAAAATCGTCTTCTTTTTTAACTGAGTGCAGGTGAAACAGTTCTTAAAATTTAATAAAGCTAAAACTTTGAAAATGTTAAGATTTGCATCCTCAGCACTAAATTAAAAAGTAGAAACCCGATTTTACCCATGCTATAGCATTCGGGTATTTTTTTACCCATGCCCATTTTTTTTTTCATAGATTTACGATACTATTGGGAATTTTTCAAATATATTTTCAAAGATTGTTTAAATAGTCATTGTCAATATTTGGATATGTGTAATTTTTTCTTCTAAATTGTAGTTACAATAAAAATTGTTACACACAAGTAGTTTGAGTCTTCTTGAACCAATATAGAGTTTTCAATGCATAGCCAGGTGAGCAACCCAGTCTTCACTGCGCTGCTCAATTATTACTTCTAGAGCTACATATTCGTGCTTTTGATTTATATTGTGTATTTTTCTTTTCCTGTTGACTCAATATAGGTGGTATTGTGGATAACAGAATAATAGACCTTGTTACACATTGTGATATTAGTTTGGATAGCTTTCTGGAACCAAAAAATTTTGACAATGTGTTTAGAAAAAAATAAGCTGATCATTCCTACGCAATTCTTTGGGGGGGGGGGGGGAGGGAGAGTGCTCCAAATTACACAACTACATTTGAATGTACGGAAGATACACACATACTGTTATCGTACATCCACGAGGAGCACTCATAAAAAAAAAGACACACAAAAAATACCCTTGAAAAAATTTTGAATTAATGCTGAACCAAAAGAGGAAGTGCAGACATGTTAGATAAATTACTCTTCCACTATTCCTGTATAATAAACTAATGGCTCATCTTTGTCTTTTTCAAAATTCTGGACGTTTCAGCACATAATGCATCAATATTATTCATGGAAATAAATCATCAGTTAATAAAAATGAATCACTATTCATAAAAATTATAGAAGAGGAATTAATTTCATAAAACGAGAATCTTCAAAGAGAAGCGTGACATGAGTTTTTTTTTTCGCTCAACATTGAAGAAAGAAATAATTTTCCATGAATTAGAGGTAAGTGTTCAAAACTCAAAATAACCTGATCCTTTTATTTGAAGCATCTGACAGAGTAGAAATTACTAGAAAATGGAATTCATTTGTGCTCAGAGATTGACCAGAAAATATATTCTTCAATTTTATAAATATTTCATGCAAATGTGTACCAATTGTACTAAAATGGATCGAACTGTACAATAAAAAATAAATCGGGCTTATCCTAGTCGATGTTTCAATTTTGAAATCTGCATGGTTGGGCATACGCTTAATATTTTACAAATGTTTTGCCCTTAACTTATTTGATTTTTAAAAATTAAAAATTATCGCTAGTTTTCTTGTTCTACTAAATAAACATTAAAATAAATTGACTTTTGTAGTTCAGGAAAAATATACCCATTTTGTATTGAATTTAAAAGATTTCAGTGATATTTGGAGGTGAACGAGTGAAAGATTTTTATTTCATAATTAGTTGTTCATTAATTTTATAATCTCTTATTACCATGGAATATTACGTTTTAAAAAATCTAATAAAATAATAATAAAACAAATGTTTGCAAATCTATATGTGTGCAATCGCCAGACAAATCTACAACACGCAGAGCTCCGAAAATTTGAACATATAAGCCCATGAGTTCCATAATGTGCACTTGAGAATCAGAATTTAAAAATTCTAATTACTTTTTTAATTAATCAAAAATTCTTTGTAGGTTACCAAGTTTGGCGAGTTTCGCCCGCATAAAACGATTTATGCTTTTGAAACAAAGCAGAAATTTATTACTACAATGCACAGTAATATGCACACATGCTACAATGCAATGCACAGTATACTTTTTCCGGGAGATTTCCCACCACAATTTTTAGACTTTATTTTGCATTAAATATTTGGAGTTATTTTAACGATAAATTTGTAAGTAAAAATTAGTGGTGGGAAATCTCCCGAAAAAAGCCGGAAACTTGGCAGCTCTGAATGCAGATTAGCGTGCATTTGAAAAACATGAAATGGCATGCATATTACGTCAGTTTTACGCCAAATTGAAAAACCAATGAATTAAGTCAATGTGTTTCTTTTCATGAATTATCAAATCCTACAAATATAAGTGTGAAAGTTTGTTTGCGTGTTTGTTACTCAATCACGCACAAACTACTGAACGGATTTGGATAAAATTTGGAATGAAATGGTTTATACCCTGGATTAACATATAAGCAACTTTTCATGTATATAGCATAAATAAAATTATTTTGAGTGTCTCTGTAAAAGAACTAATACATTACGCTCTATGGGCATCTCTGTATACTGAACTGATTTTATCATTCTCTGACAGAAAATTGCACAATTCCTGAGTATTAGAGGCTACCTTTCATACATACAAAAATTTCTTTTACCGGGACTCTCATAAAAAAACTAATCTCTATGGGTATCTTTGTAACTACTGAACCGAGTCTGAAACTTTTTTCACTGATAGAAAGTCACACTGTTCCTGAGTATTATAGTACTTTCATACGTAAAGCATAAATAGTTCTTATAGGAACACTCTAAATAATTCGTAAATATTGTCGTAACTGTCTCCATTCGAAAAATGTGAAGAAAAAAAAAAAACTATCTAAAATTAGTAACTCTACATATACTATGTATTATTATTAATTTAAAATAAATAAAAATAAATAATATTTAAATAGTCATTTTCGTATACAGCGCGTCATCAAACTATTTTTTATTCGCACATTGCGTCATTTCTCTGGACTTAAAGCTGACGCGGACGAAGTCGCGGGTAGAAGCTAGTCTTAAAACAAATGAAAGTACAGAAAAAATAAAATAAAATTCTAAATAAATAAATAATAGTATTATATATATTAATAAAATGAGAGTACAGATCATTAATATTAAGAATTACATCATGGGTCTTTTTCGATCCGAACGCCTTATGTGTACGTATATGTTATATTGGAACACCATAAGAAGATTAACAGAAAAGTTGCTTTGTTTTAAATTATGGCTGTTGGAGCAGATCTTAACATTGTGAAAGTTTAAGCTTGATTGGATAATTTGTGTAGTGCCAGTCGGCAACATTTTTAGGGCTTTCTGTCTAAGAGACGTAAAAAAAATCCTTTTGTGTCTTGTGACCATCCTATTACTTACATAACAGCAATCAGTTTTCCGTGAAAAACTTTTTGTGAGAAAAAAAAATCTAACAAGACTTAGCCCAATAGATCTAAAAGCAACTGTGCCAGTCGTCATCCGGCTAGTAATTTATTGATATTCATGCCATTAATTACAAAATGTTTTCAGCCTGTTTTATTTTTATACAAGAGAGACCCTTGCCTGTCAAACATTTTACGAAATTTTTCGGATTTCGGTTATAATTTACTAGACTCTAAGCTTTTAAGAAAATAATTGCACAAGTAATAAATCTTAACGTGTCTTCATTAACACCCCGCATGGTAGTCTCATTAATCACCATGTTCAACTTCGAGATTCTCCACTCAGATGTATGGAGTATTTTTTGTTCTTTGAGACTCTAACTCTCGAGATGAAATAGTGAACTTTACTGATGTTTCAGCTTTTCGGCCATTTCTTCCTGAATCGTCATAAACTTTACAGTTCGTGCTTTTTACGCTTTGCGATGAATCAGTGGCACTTCTGAATCTTAGTGACCCTAAGCAAGTGTCAGAGTCGGAGTGTCGGGTTTCCCATCAGACTCCGTCTGTGGATTGGGAGTGAAGAATCTGAAGTAGAAATCTGTAGAGGAGGGTCGAAAGTATCAAAAAAGGGAGAGGAAAGGGTTTGTGTGAGTAGGAATGATGTGGTTCGATGGTTTTAGGGGAAGCTCGGATTAGCTTTGTGGTTTGTTGAGAGTTTGGGTGAGAACCTGGTCTTTCGAAAAACTCTTCTCCGTACCCTTCGTGAAAAGTCTCAATGAGAGCTTTGTTTAATAGGAGAGGGCTGCTCACGTCACAGATTGTGTCGTTTAGAGCAAGTTTCTCAGATACGTACGAGATGACTCAAGTCACTATTGTGTCTAAAGGTTGCCAGTTGTATCAATCCTTGTATTCATTTAACGTAGTAACCATTGTCTAATTTCACGGTTCTAATATATAATGGTCTTCTTCCTTAACTAAGCCCTACTAGTTGCCGAGCGCATAGCGCTCTCAACTGGGTGACGAAAGTGCCTGGTTCAAACCCAGGTCGCTTAAGTCGACGTAGCCATTCGAAGTTTCCTGTAGTTTTATACGAAACTTTTCGTAAATATGGGTTAGAACTCCTTAGAAAGACCCCCATGCAGGGCACCCCCCCTCGTCATAGATTCCTAGTATATATAATCGACCGTAATCCTACAAACAAACATCAAACATTTTTCTTATGGAAATTATTGGTAATAGATCTGAAAATTTTAAGATATTCTAAGGGAATGCATTTATCGGTAGTAATCAAATCAAATCTTCCTTAACTAATGAATCTAAAAAAGCAGGCTTTTCTTCAGTATGAAACTGCTCTAGTCACTAATCACAATCTTGCATATACTGTAAAATGATACGACCAGCCGTAACTTGAAACGACTTTTTAAAATTTACTATTACTTCCTTCTCTCTCTCTTGTCTTGTGATAGAAGTCGAATGCATACAATTTAAATTAGTATAACATTGCATTTTTACATTGTTGTTTTCTAGATATCTTGTTATTATAAAAAAAAACAGAAAAAAATCGCGGATAAATAAACAAAGAATATTTCTTTTTGAAAAAATTGTTGAACATACTTACCTTTAAAAATCGCAAAGATGACCGTTGATTACTCCAAGACAGGAAGTTTTTGAAATCTCTTTGAACTCAAAAATGTCGGTGTATAGTTCTAAAAGCTCTCGTTTAGATCTTTCGCCTTTTCTGGAACTTTTTCGCCATAATTCAGATACTCATCACGCCATCAGTGACCTAGTCGCTGAGCTCCGTTCCCATAAGAGCACACAAAGTGAAGCAGCACCTACTTTCGCCAGTGCTTGGGATGGTGAAAACCTCTCTCGGCTGGACTGCTGTGGAACCGTGGACGCTAATGGTAGCTGTTGCACGTAAAATCGTTTCATACCTCCAATGTCCTCCATGTTCAAAAACAATACCTCTGGGGATGTCAATTTTAGGTGCTAGATCTCTCATTTGGAAATGGTTCAAAATTATTAAACCCCGAGCAAAGTCGGACTTCCTACTACTGGGGCTCATTAAAACGGAAACCGCCCACCTTTCGCCCATCGCCGTTCTATATGGAGGATCTGGCATCGCTTCGCGGTTCCCAGTGGGTATAAGAAACAACAACAATTGCTCACCAGAATGTGTAGGAATTCCGAATATTAGCGCCCTTTAGAAACTAATAGCGACTGCTCTGACAACATTCGGATCCACAGATTTAGCATACACATGCAAAGAATGTTCATGGTACTTTTTATTGGATCATCGGGAATTAGATTTGTTAATCATTTATCAGCCAGTGGTCTTCCCCCCGCCCCCCCCCAAAAAAGTAAGAGAAAGTCCCTTGATGGGCGCAAGGGTAAGCCATTCTTGGGGGGGGGGAGTTTCATCTTACAGATGAAACTCGCCCCCCCCAAGCAGAAGTTGAAGCAAATTTAAACGCTGCTGATCTGGGCATTGAGGAAAAAAGTTCTATCTTATGTATTGAAAGTATTTCTGTATGATATTTCTATCTTACATAATAACTGAAGCAAACATCTGTTAATTTATCTAAAACACCATGAATAAGTATCACTCTAAGAGTATGCGATAATTAATCTTCAAATACTTGGTAATAGTTAAACTAACTTTGAGGTTTGTTAACTAGTCGCTTTCATAACGTTGTGCAAGGTAAAACATTTGTATCAATATGTATTTGTAATTTTCTTAATCGTTTCAGAAAATAGGAACATTTTACGTTAGTAAGATGAAGGTCTTTTATAATTACTGTATAAATGCATGTTTAAATGTGAAAATGTGTGATTCACACAGAATTTGAAGTAGCTAAGGCTTTTTCAATAATTTCTTTTTGTTTAAATTTGCATGCAAAACCTAAAATTCATCTAATGGTGTGGATTTCTATTTGACACAAACAAATCAAGAGAAAAGACATTCTGCTATATTTATATAGATGTATCATTCAAAAAGACTACTCAAACATTTATTGATTTACTTTTCCGTTTTTCAAATGAAAAAAAAATTTTAGATATCACAAAATAGTTCGCTTCAAATGTAAACTAACTGTATACCAGTGTATCAACTGGTTTCTGTTCTATTTTCTGAAGTCATCCGTAAACAATACGGAAAATCGACATGATGCCACCGTCAATTTATTATCTTGGGATAAAAGAATAAATGTCATTAGGCTAAAGACATGCTCATTTATTAAGGTTCGCGAAATGCATCTTACATAATCCCGAGTCACGAAACTTGGCAAGTGGCATACGAAGGTGATAGAGTATTTCTTGAAATGCGGATATCTCCAGTCTTATTAACAGTATGATGAGATGACTCCGCCGTATGTACTCGTGTGGTTTTGACATCGAAATAGAAATGTCTGTCAAAACCTTTAAATTCTTGTACAATGGAAAGTAAAATTTTCACCAATGCTAGCTGAAATCTCTCAACGGAGACAAATGCTTTAAAACCCAAATTTCGTCAGAAACTAGCATCATCCAAGAAAATAAAAATATTTTTTTTTTACGAATAGTAATTCGAAGAAGTGGCTCTCGCACCAAGTTTTTAAGTTTTTTCATATGCTATTTTCAATGTTGACCTTAAAAGTTTTTACTCAGACTTAAGTACGGGTCTGCATATTCTATAATATTTCCTGATAATAAAATATGTACAAATGAATTTTTCTGTTTTTTACTTGTATTAGAGGTTAATAATTATCGCACAAATGATATTTTAAACCTCGGTTCAAAACTTTCTCATTTTCTCAACTTTTTACTGCCTTTATATTTTTTACTCGAACCGTATTTATGATAAAACTCAAGAAACTAAAAAAATGACATTTAAAATAATATGAATTTATTTCTTTTTTTACTATATTAAACACTAAGAAAACACGTTTTTAAATTAATCGTTTTCAGTTTTTAATCCTCAATTTTTCTTATCATTCCTTTTATTTTAATACAAGACATTTTTCATTAACTAACGTAATTGTCGTGGAACATATTTCTTGAAGCTATTATTTTTGTTAAACACAATTTTAACGTGCTCGTATTGATTTGCAATTAACGAGCGTCTCATTTATCATTTTGCACATTTTTTCCTCGCGGATTAATTTTAAAAGAGCATTGCATGCATAAACTTGTCTAGTATACCTTAAAAGAGAGGGTATATCCACTCGGCTGGAATGAAAAGTTAAAAATCGTTCAACTTCTCACTGAATAATTTGATTTCAACTTTATTCACGCAATGCTTCATAAATGGCGTGACTTCATAAGCTATAAATTAGCACTTCGCGTGTTCGCAGAATACATGCAATTTGGCAGGTTGTCAACAACTCCACTAGGCCTGCTTCATTATGATGTGATGACTATGGACTTACACTCAGATTTTTGTAAATAAGGAAGTTTTTAGAATGCCATTTACAATAGCATTTTTCAGTTTTAAATTTATCCCATGATATATCTTGAGAGATTTACTTTAACGAGAGTTATTGGAATATAGGAAGTGAAAACTGAAGCTTTTTAAGGTTAAGGTTTTAAGCTTAAAAAAAATCATATTTTTATACGATTTTTCCAAACAAATTACGAACATATAAGTTTGTTAACGGGTAAGTTAATATAAACGTAACAGAATTTCTTTAATGATATAATAAAATTACTAATTGCATCCCAAGGTGCGTGGCACGTTATTTAATTGCACTTAGACGTGCACAAGTATGTACGCATCTATATACGCGAATAAATGTTTCAGAGCGTTTATAAACAGTCATAATTTCAGTAACGCGGCAAAGTAATTTCATATAATATAAAGTTCCTAAGACATTTAAGTGGAATGATCACACTCTTAAAAAGGATAAAGAGCAGACTTGCTTCTTTTATGATGTGAATACCCTGGGAATATGAATGATTTGTGAAAAACCTTACGGGGAAACTGCCCTGAATTTGTACTTTAAAATACGAGTCCTAAAATTTACCACTGGGCTGGCTGATTACTTGTCCTCTTCTTTTAACACGTTCGCTGCCGTCCATCTACGAGAATTCTCGTAAATGGCAAACTCAGTTTCCTGTCAGCTACGAAGTAAGTCGTTATTGTTCTTTTCATTTAAATCGGAGGGTACGAGCATTGCCGTGTAAAATACATGCAGTTGTTGTATTATTACGTAGTAGAGCTATGAAATACTCGTAAATTGGCTCATATGGCGCAACTAAATTTATGAAATGTTGAATTTAAAGCTATTTTTAGGCACTTTTCCAATAAATTTGTTTAAAAAAACCATTCGATTTATTTATATAGTGTGTTATATATCTTGTTTAGAATAAGCTTCTGCTAGAAAGCTTTAAGTTTAATAGCACTTTTTGCATAAGTAATCATCTAGATTAAACCTTTTAAAAAATCTAGGTCAAAAGGTCGAAACGATGAGAAGATAGACCCTTTCTTAAATTCTATGAACGTACGAAGGTGCCACTTTTGACTATCCAAATTTGAAATTCAGCATTCTTTCAACGCTGTTCAGAGTCCGATGAGCTCTATGGGGGGGAGGGGAAATTAGGCTATGAAATAATTTGGCCTCTTTACAAAAATTGTCTAGGGTTGAAGGCCAATGAGAATTTCTTTCCAAGGCCTCTGGCCTGGACTTTCAACAAATTTCTGGTCAGTGGGTGTTACACATGCTATTGTTATGCCTTTAAGTACAAATATATTATATTGTTAAAATGTATTTAACTGAACTCATCACAGAAATACGTAAAATTCTAAAGGGGTAATTTAGAATTTGTGTGAGCTGCACATCTACCTTCAATTTTCGTGCGGCTATTGGAGCTGGCAAAATGACTTGACTATAAATATTTCTTATACATGCAATCACTAATACACTGAATATAGCATTTTTAAAATTTTAGAAGTTTAATTATAGTTGCAATATTTTTTCTCCTTTGACTTGCTTCCTTGGGGCCTCTGAAATGTTCGAGGCCCATATGCTAAAGCCTATTTAGCCAAATAGATAATCCTGCCCTGACGCTGATAAATATTTGTATTTGCATAACACGTAATACGAATTTATTTCTAGATACTGGAATGCTATTTTCACTTAAACTTTTCTGAGCAGTGGAATGCTGTGACCCAGTTAAAATACAAATATAGCACCTGGAATGAAAACTGTTATTTATATAAAATCTTTTGAACTTTTTAATCTTGGAATGTAGAAATAGTAAAGAAAGATATTTATTTCTGAGCTTTCAAGCTAAATATTTATTCGTTTTAAAGTAACTATTGAAAATTCATAGTAATTAATATACTTGTTTGATTTTCCCCTCGTTTCATGTAATTATGTTTATCTTTGTATTTCTGTGTACTTCCTTAAATAAACATAACACATTTTCTGTCGTTTAATGTACTTTATTTTCTCTATTTCTGTAGCGTATAACATTTGAATTATGAATAAAAGATGCCAACCACTTTTAAAAATGGTTTTATCATGCTTATACAGTTTTTTTTTTCGTGCAATTGTTTGAAACGGCTTTTTAAAATGTCATTTCAAAACTAAAAGCAAATTTAAAGTAGATATTTAAAGTGCCCGTGTGATAAAGGTTAGTTCAAAATTATTATAAAACCTACAATTTGGAGTGTTATACGTCAATATTTTAACTGTAGGGACATTTCTAACTATTTGCATTCAACATAGTTGTAAAAAAACGAAAGATGACAGTTTACGCGGGTAAATACATATTCCAGGTTTTCATTATGCCACACAGAAGAGTATAAACTGTTTTCAAATAGTTTAAGCCATTATGCACACATATGAAATTACTGAATTCTGAACTTATGTAGTCTATTTTGTTACGAGATTATTTTAAAAAACAATTTTTGTAAATAAGATTTATTTTCGAAAATATGTATTGAGTAATTTCTAAGAAATTGACCGATAAAAATATTTTACTTTTCACACATATAAAAAGGGCCTTCTGTACTGTTCCACCATTTCACAAAAAGTCTACATTTCTACCTTAAAAATTTCTTTGCTTCTGCTGGACTAAGTTGGCCAATAAATTCTCATTTGCATCTCAGCTTTTATTCTTTAAGTATTAGGTTAAGTAAATCTACGTAGAAAGAAACCTATGTTACCGCTTTGTAATTGTTACGGGGTGGATAATCAACGCGATATGCATTCCTTCATTTGAGATAACAAGAAGTAAAAATGAATTGGATTAAAATTGCTGAAAGCTTCAAATTTAATAGTTTTCATGTAACTGACAAAAGTTTGGATACAAAAATTTAGCGATAACAAAGTACTCAGCGATACTCAAGCGATAACAAAGTAAAATAAGGAATACTCAGCGATAACAAAGTAAAATAAGGAATCTATTAATGTCTCATTTTTAAAACATAACATTCTTCATACCAAATATCGGAAATTTATCACTTCCTGCATAAACATAAATTGGACAATCTGCTGAAAGAAGTCGGGCGCTAACACGTTAAACTACCACTAGCTCCACAAATTTTACAAAATGTATAATTTACTTCGTTTTTAAAGCCTGTACATGAACTGATTATTAATTGGCTGTTTTACCACGCTAATGCAAAGAATCGCGTAGTATCATGATTTCTTATAATATAGCTGTCAGTTTTGGTTTTTGCGTTTATTAAACGAATGCAAATGATATTCTGAACGTTTTAAATCGGTCATAAAAACCACCTACGTAACAATCAGTTTGCATCCTATTCTAAAACGAAATTTCCGCATGTTTTTCAAGATGCTTTTAATTTTTCGAAAATTTCGTATTTATAATACAAAAAATATATTTCGCGAATTCCGTAAGAATGTAGACCTCCAGCATGAAACATTTGAAACACTATATTTAATATAAATGGCGTACATTAAACAAAGCCCAACACAGAAAATTACCGCAGAAAAATAGGCGGAGGAGGGCTACTTAGCGAACATTTAGAGTAGTGGCGGAAATATTCCGACCTTCTAATCAGTCTCATAACTCATGTTAGCGCGGGCGTATTCGAGTACCTGATGGACCGTTAGTCTCTTTTCCAACCCTCCCACTGAGATGCTTTTTCTGCTGCGTAGATGAGATGTTCGAAAAAGCCTGAGATAATCTACTTTTTCTAGTCATGAATGTCTGATTTGAGAAATACAATTAGATGTGCACAGGCATTCTAATTCTTATCTGATAAGCAAGTTAACAGTTGAGATGTGATTTGAAAATAATGACTTTATTTCATGTTTTGCTTTATTTATACGGCTGTATTCTTAAATAACATGGACTCTGAGAAAGTGAAATACTCGATTAAATTATAAGAAATTCTAGCCTAAATATGATGTGTCTAATTATTCGTTTAAGTGTGTTGTGATAGATAATACTCGCTCATACAAGAAACTGTACTCCCCACATCTCATTTCTTCTTCCCATAATAACGATATCTTCTTTTAATAACGATAATTAATGCATCATTAATACGTTCTGAAGAAGTTGCTTTGATGATTATTTGTCGTTGGCAAGTTTAATGACTCGACGTATTTCTGCTGTTATCTGTAGAAAATAAGTCTCTATCAATGCAATTTTTTCACACTATGCTCTGAGCTTGCTTAATGAAGAGATCCGGTAACTTGGGCACTTCATTCTTATCGCTTCAATCAATAGATGGAATAGTGAATTTTTAATTTCCTCAACTCCGCTTATGTAATTCCTCGGAAAAAAACAAACGACATTTCGTTTTTCTAAGGTCGAAACACGACCCTCTGCCCCTTTTTTCTTCTTTCCTTTATTTATTATTTTATTTAATAAAGCAGTCATTTTTTCCCATCTCTTGTCTCAATTAACACGTTGAAGGGGGAAGGCTTCCCAACCTCGATTCGTGTTCCCTCGTGTTCTTCAAAAGCTCCACTGTTTATTTCTTTTTAATTGCTTTCGAACGCCAGAAGAAGCAAATGGGACGTAAAAACTGTTTACAGAAGCAAGGCAGACTGTAAATAAAAACGGCAAAATTGTTCCCGGTCGAAAACCGCGGTACCCCCTCGGCTTTGCTGCAATGCATTTATTTCATTGGCACTCCGGCAGTCGGTTAAAACACTGGCAAGCGGAAGATTGGGGTGGAATTTTGATGGACTGCTGTGACAGAACGCATCAGAGGATTATTGCCCCATGACGGGATCGCGGTTCTCGGAATGGTTGGTTGAGATAAAATTAGGGACGAGAGCGTAATTATACAAAAGATCTATTAGAGTTAACGAAGTGCTTTCTCTCTCCCAGCCCCCCCCCTTTTCAACTTAATTGTTTTGTAGAGCTGTGTAAACAAATGTGGCGAAACGAATGGAAAATCGTGGGTTTTAGTGTCAGTGGTGTAGTTTTAACTTCTTCAGTATGTTAGTGAACATCAGTGCTGATAATGGTCGCTTTGTGAGCAGAGCAGAAAACAAATGAAATCCAAAATAAATTCCTTATTTGGTTTGGATTGTAACATCTATGTACATTAACATCGACGCCTGAAAATTCAATCGTGCCCCACGACCAGAATTAAAGGGGGTTTGAAAGATAGAACAATGCTTGACACGTGGTTCTTGAATAGTTTTAAAACAAAGCTATTCACGCAATAATAATTGGCAATTTTACTTCACAAGCAGTATTATGTATTCTAACATATTATGAGCAAATATGAAGAATAAAATTCATGTGTGTAAGATTAAGAAAGAATCCTACACCCATAAGTTTATTTTCAAATTTTTCAAAGCATGACGCGCTTAGAAAAATGCTTTTAAAATAATTATTTGATAACTCATAGATTTACTGTTTGCAAATGTGCAGAGTGCAACTTATGAGTAGAGTTAATGTACTCATAACATGCATGATATATTTTAAAGGAACAACCTTAAAGAGATTGAACGGTGTTATTCTACCTATTAAAGAAGTATAAAGCACATTAGAAGCATAATTAGTTTCAAACAAGGACCTGTGCCATTGTATTACAATATTATTAAAGTTCTCCTGTTCTTCACAAAAAGTAAAAACGTAATCTAGTTTTTTATGGTGTAACTTAGAAGGGTCGATTTGAACATGTTGTAGTATTCCTTCGCTCAACTGCTTTGCATGGAAGAGTGTAGCTAGATAATGCCAAATAATTTATGAATGACTAATAATAACAAAGAACACAAATGCGCAAGCAAAAAGCATTACCTAGCGAAAAGGGTTTTGTTTTCAAAATGTAACTAATATTCAGCTCTGGGTATTTTTAAAATTCAGTATGATAATCTTTGGTAGAGGTAACGTTATAATCGCATATTGATTTCTGAGAAGTGTACAGCAATCAGCAACAAATAAAAGCTTTTTTTTTTCCGAAAATTCTAATTAGAGTAGCATTAAATTATTGAATTTTTTAAAATGTAAATACATTATTCTTAAACACATGCTTAAATTAAGAAAAAAATTAAAATAATAAATTGTAAATATAATTTGTGGAATCGCGATTCGAAAAAGTAGATTTTTAAAAAGTAGATTTATATATAATTAAATTATTAAATAAAACTCTCGTTCATGAGAATTTTATTACATGTTTTTCTTGCACTAATATATACTTTCATGCTTTTTAAATAAAACGAAATTTGAAAAAAGAAACTTTACTTATTAAGCACTCTGAATGTATTCTTGCATATTCCAAGGCAGTCAATTAACAGTAATATTATCTAATCTTAAGCAGAAAAGCTATTTCGCACGAATTTCATGTTGATTTCAAACACTCTTATCTAAAATAATACGAAAAAAAAAATGATTAAATAGAAATTACTGCGCTGATATTCATTTTACATGTATTGATTCAATTATTTTTAATTTAGTAAAAGTAGCTGTACAGAAAATAAAATGCTGTTATATACAACAATAAAGTTTACCATAACTGAATGCTTTTGAGCTGTTCATCACTTTTTAGAATATTTTGAAGTCTGTATGAATTTCTTTCAAATTTTATTATTTAGTAACGTGTGAAAGGACGCTTTGCACACTGCTGTCACAACTCAAAATTTACTAATTTTCAGGCGATACAAAAGAGCGAGAGAAAAAAAGAACTCATTTTTATTTACAGTATTTTGAATTGCAAGGTAGCTAGCTATAAGCTTTTATGGCGCGAAGATTTGATATTAGTTAGGTCTTATTGTCACTTAACTATAATATTCAATGCCCATGTCGAGCCCTTGTAATCTTAGCCCAATTTTATGACTTTTTGAGTTGTGAGAGTATTGTTTTAGGCGTGATTTTTATTTTTCGCTAAAAAAGCAAGTACAAATAAAGCATCTTATCTCCAGCATTTCTCAAATAATGCTACCATTAGACAATGCAAGTTCACGTTTAAAGTATGCCCTTGCTTGAACTTGAAATCTCCAAGTGCGCATCTTACTCTTCTGGAGATTATGCATAAGTGTTCCTTCCTTTGTAACATCTTCATTTCGCATTTTCCCATATGAATATCAATTATATGTATAGTTCTTGGTGGAGGTGCTGCTTTAAGTACTTCCCTAGACCTTCAGACCTTCACCCCATTTAGTAGAACGCGTGCACAGCGATTAACTAAAAGCTGCTTCCAAGAGTTGCCAGTTCTCACGCTTATTGTAGTTAAATTATAAACGAAACGAGATGGCTCCACTCTAACACGAGGTCTTTTCCAGTGTCTCATCTTTGCAGAGCGTAGATATACCACTTAAACTGTGCAATTTGATATTTTAAACATTTTAGCTGGGTTTTTTTTTGTGATTTGAATAATGATCCCCTTAATTTTAATTTGATAAAACTTCCGATTTCATAAACAGTTTTCCGTATTTATTATATTTTAAAAGCCAAATTAGAAAAAAAGTTAGAAGTTACAACTTTGAAACAAATAAAAAGTAACAGAAATATTTTAGAAAAGAACTTGTATATACGTAATCAGACCCTTATTAACTTAAACATGTTTGTCATAAAATACTTTTAATATGAACTACTTCCACAACTCATGCCAAAATGTGTATGATTTAATTATTACTTACGTGGACATGAGAGTACGATTAAATTCTATTTCGCTTAGAATTTCGTATCAGCAAGTTTTTACTTTGCTGGTCTAATATTTTAAAAGCTTTAGAAGATTTAACTTAAGTATACAAAAAAAAATCCTCGTTTTCTTACTGTATATTTATTGTTATTTTATTTCTTTATATGTGCTATGATTATTATTTTTTAGCTTTTTAAGGTATGTGCCTGCCCCAGTGCATGGAAACCCTTTGGAAGCATCTAAAAGTTAAATTCTACAAAAAATTTAAAATTATAAGTTCGTTTATAATAAATTATCCGATTAAATATGATTTTATGGAACACAGAAATGTATAAAATTTTAACCGTAGTAAGAAAAATATTAGTTTCAGAGACTATTAAAATAGCATTTTGAATTTAAAACGAGTATCAAAATATGTATACATAAAATATTAGATTTGGAACAGCATACTAACGTAATAAGAATACTCAACAAACTGACGTTAGAATGTAAAGTTAAACGTTATGTATTAACCCACATAATAAATTAATAACACACATAAAATGGTACTTATTAGCAATAAGCATTATTTTATGGTGCTATTTTATACTACACATTTATGCAATGAATATTTTCTTAGCGATTTCATTGGTTAGAAAAAAGATTCACTTATAAAAAAATTCTATTAATATAAATGATTCTTTTTGAAAGAGTGTGTAACGTGTTAAAGATTAAATTAAAAAATCATTGGAACCATTTTTATGAATTAAATTTTAATGATAAATTAAATTCTAGATTAATATTTCATTCATGTGCAAACCTGGACCTTCAGACATTAAACTTTAAACAACCATTGTCATTTTACTCGCTTTTCTTTATAGTTCATTTTCCTGAATTTATATGTGACATTTTCGTACTCCTTGAAAGTAAATTGTTCATGACAAGAAAACTCCAGCATCTTGCGAATTGATTTCAGTTTTATAATTATATAATACAACAATTGTGACAGTTACACAATTACGATTATAATTAAAATCGTGTAACTATTTTGATATTCACCGATACCGTACGTACAATATAGTTAATGCGACAGAAAACTTTGCAAATGAAGTAGAAGTGAAGTAATTTTGCGCTTCCAATAATCACCTTAATGTAATTTTATTACCAAAATCATACTAATTAATTATGTAATTTATTTACATCAAATGAAATTGTTATAAAATTAAGAAGGGAAGAGGATGTACATTTCGTTAAGACAAAATTCCTTCATTTGAATTTAGCTTCATAAAAACAAAATGTGAAGAATCAAAGTAAAATGCAAGACTACTAACAAAATAAATTTATTAAATTCGGGCTTTACTAAAAATTTCTAATAAATTATTTAAAAAATTCAACGTGAGACAATTTCGATTGATTCTGTAAATTTCTTTAAAATTTATTTATTTATTTATTTTTGGCAAATACTACTAAACATGATTTCTTCTGTTAACTTAGTTGTAGTATAAATGTTCCAAGTGTTGCTGTAACATCAACGCATGTCCGAATTATCTTGACGATATTAAAGTATTTAAACACATCCACCAACAAACTAGTTCTGAACATTTTTAAAGTTAAATACAAAGATTAATTAGATAGCTAAAAACTACGCTGAAAAACACAGTTGCTGAATACTGCGTGATATAACTTAATGAATGCTTAAAAAATGCCCGATACCCATCCACAAAGCTAAAAACTATATCCGAATATATCGAGAAAAGTATCGGGTTTTGTGTAGCTGTAGACTTGCGTTTTTAAGAATCTTGCTCGTCTGTAGATAGTTATCGCCTTGCGTTGCACAAAGCTCACAATATCGGAATTTTAGTCTACGAAAATTCGTTGTTTATTTTCCACAATAGTACTACAGCAGTTGAAAACGTAAGATCTTGTTGGCAGTCATTAAAATGCATAAAAAACGTGTGTTCCGGCTTTTATTTAGTCATGCAAACTAATTGCATAGGAGATATTCTGCTTTACAAGCTGCTCAAAGAAATGTTATTAGGATAAGAGATCCGTAATAATCATGCTCTCATTTCTCAAAGAAATTCGAAGAAAAGACGGTCTTGAAAGTAAGAAAGGAAGAAGATGCGATTTACTCCGGACGTGATATGTAGAGAGGCTACACCTTCATTATTTCCATTTTAGGCTGCACTTGGATTAGTAGGATATCGCACATTTTCTAGAAACGCCGAGCGAAGAAAACAGTAATTACATATATTGTTGTGGTTTTATTTTCGAATGTACAATTGGTTCTCGTGAGAAAAAATCTTCAAATAAGAAGGAAATGGAGATAATGAACGTTTTTATACGAAAAGAAAAGTGTATTCCCTTCCAGAAATATGATTAAATATTCGTAAGACAGCGTTTAAGGAAACGAAAACTTTTGTCAAAACTTTTTTAAAGTAAAGTGGCTTTTGAAATGCTGTTTTTATTTCGGAAAGCAATTGAATTTAAGAGCTTGTTTTGCAGATAAATTATTTTGATAAGAAAAGCTTTGAATGTTTGCTTGGAAAAAATTAGATTATGCATTTAGAGCTTTTGGCCTTTTAACAGAAATGAAATAGGAAGATAATAATGCGCTAGTAGAAATATTTATGCGGATGTAGGTAATTGGTTTTTATAAAACGCATTTCTAGATATTTTTTTGTGATTTAATTTTATTTTCTGAACAAATAACTATTTTCGTCGTTTTAAGCATCTTTGATTTAACAAACCAACAAGAACTACTGCAGTTAAAATAAGCGACGCATTTCAAAATTCTTTTCCATTTCGAAAGCCTTGAAATGTAATGGCTAGCTCAATTTGATTAAGTTCGTAATTTTACTAACCTTTTCTGAACTGAAGTTATATAAATTACATGTGAAATTTCTAAAAATAAAACAACATATTAAAACAGTTGAATATTAGAATTGAAAATTCGATTAATTTTAATTTGATGAAGCTAGATAAATAGATATGAGTTATCCTGAATGTGAGTGACTAACTTTCTGTGTACTTTTGGAAAGACAAGCTCGACTAATTATTGTGAAAGAAGTACTATAATGAATTGAAAATTTTAATGAAACATTGACTTTCAATGAGCAACTAACTTGTCCTTTCACAATTTTTGTTATTACTACAGTACTCTTAATTTTTTCAGAAGTCAATGATATCACAAAATATTCAAGAAAACCTTTACTCAGTTCTTCAAAATTAAATTTACCGTTAAGCGTATGTTTTTTAATTAAACTGTTAACTTTCTAAAAGTAAAATCGATTTAAATTTAACTGATTTTTATTTCGCTTCGCCATATAAACATAGTAATTTCTAGACTGTTGTAATACCCTTTATAGCTGCGAAAAGAGAGCATTTCACGTAAACAATTTATGTAATCGTAAAAAAAATCTTCAGTTGATATTTAAATCTATTTTTCAGAAAAAAATCGTTTTCATTAAGACCAAGTATGTCATTTGGTAGGCCAGCTGTGACATACATGCATTTCTCTTTTAACCAACTGATTTTATAAAGGCAGGAACTGCTGAAAAAAAATGTGATAGTAACGGAGTTGGACAGAATATTAAGAGATATTGCTGTACTCACAAGTGGCCTCTAGATTAAGAGAAAGAAAAAATTATTAAAGCATAGACACAGCTCAACTCTTTTAAAAATGTCATTTTAAGAGTTGTTAAACTTTATGAAATCTGTTTTGATGTAAGTCTTAAAGAATGTATATAAACATACTTATAGTCGCATATCTGCCTATTATTCATGACAATTCACTACTGTCTGTGATGTTTATGTGTAAATTATCGATTAAATTAGAAAACAAGTGATAACTATCTGGAAATTATATCTAGTATTTTTATCAGCATTATGAAGCTTTTGATGAATCGATGAGAAAAAATATTTAATGATATGTTGGATTCTTAATTTTTTTTCCGTTCTTTACGATTGAGAGCTAAAACATTTTCAGAATTTATTCACTTTTATCTTTAATATCTTTTCTAAAAGTATTGCGTAATAAGAGCTCAAACAATGCTTTTTAAAATAAATTATTTTAACAGTAAAAATTGTTCAAATATAAAACAAGCGTTTCATCAGAGATTTTCAGTATGAAAACAGCGTAACATTTCTTTTAAAATGAACCATCAAGTGAATACGTGCATTCAGTAACGTAGCCGTTTAATGTAACAATGACGGCACTATTAAATTAAATTTACTTAATATGATAAAATAACATTGTTAATGGCTTCAATCTTTTCAAATTTCAACAGCGTTAAAAATTTCAGCTTGAAATGTAGGTTATAATTCAACATATCTTTAACAGGTTAAAATGCTATGCATTTTTTGAATGAGATTTAGGTTTTACGTTTTTAATAATAGCACTTAACATTATTTTGATACTTGAAAATATTAGTATTATGGCCTTGATTCTTTAACTTTCAAGATGAAATTCGCATCAAATTTATATTATAACAAATGTCATTGAATGTTTTGGACTATTGTATTAGGTAAAGTGAAGCAAATATAGCTACGGTATGCCCAATATTCATAAACTTTATAGGAAATTAATCCTCAATATAGTTAATAACAAAATATGTAAGTTTTAAACATTTTTTTTAAGCTTTACAGTTATTAAAACAAGTAAATCAATTTATTATGGAGGAAAAAAATTAACTGTCCTAAGATGTTCGAACGTCTGCTGAATGAAAAAAATGGAGGTCACGTGCCGCGGCCATTCACGTAATAACCCGGTCTAAGGTGTAGTTTATAGTTCACAAGTAATCAATAATGACAGCGAACGGAAACTCCGTAAAGCTGCTTTGCATAATTCTTTTTAAGGTACAAGAAAACAAACGAAAATAGCGATTGAAAACCAGAACTTTTTCGTGTGCACACATCTTGTTCGCGTTATGTATCAATCGGATAGGATGTATACGCTAGCGTGCTGTGACTAACGCAAAATGTTCCCTCAAGCTAGAGACGTAATTAGATTCATAATTCGGATGAGTCGTGCCGTCGTGATTAAGATACTAACTTAGTAAATTGATCCATAATCGTATAATAATGCGGTAATTTATTGATAATGTTTAACAAACGAGATTACATAATCCAGTTCGGTGCAAACATTTGCATGCAATCATTTTCAAAGTCCTACTGATCATTTCCTAAGCACATCGTATGGATTACCATATAATTTTAGGAAAGTAACTTTAATCTTGTTCTCTAGTATATACTATATCTACAGTGTTAAATCTTCGGGCTTATGTGTTGTCATATAATACTGTCAATATCAGAATGAATTCCAACACACTCAACTAAGGAAGCTTTGGGGAAATACAAAGCTTTAGCAAGATCGCATTTTATAGCAAAGGGGGATTAATTAGATTTTTACTAGTTTAGGTCTAGTTGTAAAATGTTTACTTTTGATCTTATTTAATTGCTCACTCATTCAAACTACCGATAACTCGTGGAGAAAATACCAAAGAATTAACTCGAAGTACTTTATATAACTGAAAGCACAAACGAGTGAGTATCAGAGTTGCCATCTGCTCCGGAATATAATTAACCACTTTTTTTAAACAGTAATTTTGGCTTAAATAATCGCAAACAATTTAAAAGAAATTACTGTTTAAAAAAAGTGGTTAATTATATTGCGGAGCAGTTGGTAAGTCTGGCGTATAAAATGACGCGGTGGACAGGAAAGGATATAGGATATAGTATGGATTACTTAAAACAGTTATCAAATGTTATTGTTATAAAATGTTAACTAAAAATGCACATGCATAAAATGTACATATATATAAAATGTTAATATTGTTATAAACATTTATCAAATGTTATTGTCATAAAATGTATACTTTTTGGGAAAAAAAGATATTAATTCGAAGCACCGTACAATAATATTTCAACAAATACCAGACTGCAAAGCACTAAATTAAGTAATAAAGTTCTCGGTTTTCAATGTCAGACATATCCCAAAAGATGTTTTAATTCATAAAAGTTATTTAATTCATAATTCATGCTAGAGAGTATAGATTTATAATGCGTATCGTGGAATTAAGCGAAATGAAAAGTTTAAAACTTTTTTCATATTTTTGTAGCCGGTTGAAAATATCTATCTGTCTATAAATAAACGGAAGACATTCGGAAATCCTCCCACCTGTCAGATCAGCCTGATCTTTATTTTTTAAACCATTTTGTAAGTTTCAAATAGGAACTCATCCATTCAAAACAACTCAAAGTCAGCAATAGCAATTCAAAGCACGTCAGAAACATCTTATATTTTATACTCTGTACTCGGTATCTCCGTTATTTACACCTACTTATTTCCTTCGGCAACACATATTTATACAGATAGCATAAACTGTCATATTCTTCAGTTATCTATATGTCATCTCACGTACAGAGCCGCCTTCTGCTGAAATCCGCACAAAAAAAGTACTATGCAATTTCTCATTATTTTTGCTTCGTATTATGAAATGGCCTTTCATTTCACAGGTGTTGGAAATAGCACCGCTATTTATCTTATTGGCCGTTTTCGATTCAGGTGTAGAAATGATTCCTTCTGCAGATTATCATGTCTATCCTTTCACAGAATTTGATCTTCCTACGCTCTTATTATTTCAACATTTTTTTTTCGGTTGTTTCAATTACGAGGGCGATTCCAGCAAACAAGTCTTAACTCAGAATGGATGATCCGTGTTAAGTTTTAATGATCACCTGTGCATTCTAATCTGTATTGTATTTTTCGCAAGCGATGATTTGAGAATTACTAGGATATTTTTGATAAACAAGATTGTTTTGGCAAGCCTGTGCTTTGAAAGCTTAAAGGAACGGCTCGTATTTTTAGCTTAGCCCTTTACGTCTGCCAATCGGAATCGTAATATTAACAAGTGTTTCTATTGTACTTGAAATGTATTTGTCGCTTTATTTTTCTTGCTTACCATAGTGTATTGCATTATACAAGGAAAATACAATTACAAATACATTTCAAATGTAAATGAAAACTAGGAAGCACATCTGAATGTTATGACTCCAATTGGCACCACTGGGACGGAAACAGTTAATAAATCATACATAGACTAGGTTTTTGTTGCAACTTGCCCACAACACTCTTTGAAATAATCTAGCCAGTCTAGAAGTCGTTTTATAAACTGATCAGAAGACGGATAATTCTGCGTTGTTAAAAACACTGAAAACTATCAAAGGTTGCTAAAAATCTTTTATTTTACAGCACATTGTGCAAGACCGTTATGCAAGTCCAAACGCTAATATGAAATTTCTTATGCCAGTGATATAAAGCAAGTTTCAACTTAAAAATAGAATCACAAAACTTTGAAGTGTTCGTTGATGAATTTTTATTGATTTTTCCTCAAAATAAATTAATATCGATCAGACAGTTTTCTAAATTTCAGAATCTGGACTCCGTTCTGCTTTCAGGGTTGTAAAAAAATGTTATAACAATCGAAATTAAATTTTAAAATGTTGTGAGATAAACATAACTGATTATTTCGCTAAAATAAGCGCACAGTTTTTGGCTAAGAAATGCGATAGAGCCATAGATCAAATATTAAAGTGCAAGAAAGACACTTAATGCATTCTTAGATGAAATAAATCTCAATTTCTTGTACTTCAGTTCACTCGTCAATCTTCATGATGTGATAATAATGACAACGAAAAATATTCAAGACGTTTTCTTGGCTTGCTTCTTTCCTTATTTGTTGAACGCAAAATGTATCAGAAATATTTAGTTACCTTGTAAATATTTAGTGCATTGCTAAATCTTATTTGTATATAATTCCCTTATAAGCATTTCGCGGTATTTTTACCCAGGGAAAAATATTATGTGAAAGTTAAAATATTATTTGCAAGATATAAATATGTAATTTTAGGTAGGAATAAAAAGCTATATTTTACTTCATTTGAATAACATGCCACTGCGAAACTGCATTTTCATATGACAACAAGATAAAATATTAATAGATAAGAATTTTATGTATGTGTTTTAACAGCTTGTATATTTAAAACGAAAGTATTTTTAATTTAGAACTTTTACGGGGATACAGCCAGATTTTCGAAATTTATGCAATGATAAAATTTATTCAACATAAATATTTTCTCTCTATCTGCACTTTTGTATATTAAGAAACAGATATAATCTTGCTAGAGTTTTATTGCCCAATAAACACATTGTGTTTGGTACAAATAATACTTGTAGAAAACAAGTGCTTCTTAAAATCAGTTTTTTTATAAATATTATAGCTTTTAAACTTTTGTCCTCAATAATAAACTCGCGGGTAATAGTCTAAACAAAATTTAGCCTTTTTCCGAAGGTTAGTTTTATTTTATTTCCTTTTATACTACTTTTATTCTGCCAAAGATTATTACAAGCGTGTTATAAAATAGGGTTTGTAAAATTATGAAAGTATTACTTTCGATGGAAAATTGTTTAATTGCAGTTAAGTTTGTTTTATTTATCAGGTTGTAACGAAAGTTTTCCGACAAAAAAAAAAAAAAATTCTTAACGTTAGAAAGATTCTGAAAGCAGTACCTTTAGTGCGGTAGTAATCACCACCCAAATCTATGATTTTCTGCCAGTGTTTAGGTAGTTTTCCGAAGAATTCGGCCCTAACATGGGGGCGCGACACCAAAAACATATCAACCTCATTTCGGAGGTCCTGTGCTGAATCGAAGATAGCACCAGAAAGATGTGGCTGAATGTGCGAAAACAGGTAGAAGTCCGAAGGAGCTCTGTCAGGGCTATAAGGTGGATGCGGCTAAAGATCCCATTCGAGTCCGTACAGAGTTCAGCCGGTGAATGCAGACCATGCGGTCTTGCATTATCTTGATGGAACAGTACCTTCTTGCGCCGGAACTCAGTTCCACATTTTGCCTTGACAGCAGCATCAACACGGACTAGCATCTCGCTGCCACCATACTGTAGATAGTTTTACCTTTTCCAGATATTCATTGTGGATAATGCCACGGCAATCCCACCAGATACAAAACCTTATCTTTTTGGTCAGTCAAATTTCGCTTTGGTTCGCTACCGACGGTCTCACCGGGATCGGACCAACCCTCTTTTTGTCTTGTATTGTTGAAGTAAATCCACTTTTCATCATACGTGACGAACCGATCCAGAATGTTGTCATTGCGTTGATACTCGAGAAGATTAGTGCAGGCCTGAACACGTCTGTCCCTATATGCTTGAGTCAGCTCGAGCGGCACCCAGCAATTGAACTTATTCATCAACTTTATACGGTGCAAAACAATATTAATGGGCATGGCACTAACGTCTAACACATTAGCCAACTCTCGAGTGGTTGAACACTGATCTTCTTCCACAAGTTCTCGCAGACGGGTCCCATCAAGCCCCCCCCCCCTCCAGAACGCTTGGTTTCTTGAATGCCAAAGTATTTGTTTTTGAATTTTCGTTATCAAACCTTCACAGCGTCATATGATAAAACAGCAGTACCTAAAGCTGTACACATAATTCGGTGGCAACAGAAAGTAAATGATGGATCTAATCTGATAGCGTGATAACTCCATTTTAAACACATTGTATTTAACGATAACAATATTTTTTTACAGATTTTGCAATACAGTGTTCTAAAAAGTATTTTTCTTTCAAATGCCCAAAATTGTTTCGGGAGGCGTGAGTAAACACGCCAACTCGAACTGTTCGTGCAGACGACATTTGAAGTGTCGGGAAAATTTGGTTACAACCTAATATTTGATCTGAGTAGTAAGAATTTGTGTGGCAGTTCATTACTGCATGTAATACAAAGTCAGGCTTAAAAGTGACTCTTGATTAGCGGGCTCTAAAGATATCTTTTATTTCATAATATTACACTTTAGTTAAATGCCAATTTTAATTAATGCAGTTGATAAAAGTACTTGGTTTAAGATTTCTTAAACCCTTGAACAAGCTTAAAACCATCGAACGTAATTTAGAGAATTCAGAATTTTATATTAAACTATTTCTGTAATATATTCTGTATTCTGGAATAACTCATTTCTAAATAAAGATATTAAAGAGTTATTACTATTTTGGAAGTCTTTGAATCGAAGCCGGTTTCATTACAGCTCTAAGAAATCAAATGTTTGAGTTTGTATTGAAGTAGTTTTTCAGATTCAAAGCTTTTCTTAAAAATCAAAGTAAAGTTAGATGAAAAGCTACACGATGAAAAGGCAATTATGTTTCTGAAATCTCCTTGGTTGATATGCATGCATAGTCTTTGGAAAATACTACAATTTCTAGCTAAAATATATTAAGTCTTTAAATTAAAATTATTGACACAATGCTTTTTAAAATTGTAATTTATAACTCTGTTACTATGCTCCTCTGTGAATCCACTCTACCTTATAAGTTAAAACCTTGTTTAAATCGTATGAATTCCAATAAGTGAGCAACAATTTATGTTTCAAGCAGTTAACTTTAAATTAAATCATCATTTATAAAGTTATCTATAATTTAATTTGCCAAAGTTTAACTAAATTTAGCAGTAATCTGCAAGGCCTTTAAAATCAGGAATAAAAATCCAAATGTACAAATTGCTTGCAACGAAAGAATAAAACTTGATAAATAGGAAACATTATCGAAAACGAAGCAAGAGTAATTGAAATTCTTTCGGTGTTCAGAGAAATTTGATCACTAAGCAACGTATGGTATGATTAGCTCGGTTTCGTGAGAAAATCAGCTTATTTTTCTGAAGCACTTTTTGATGGCTTGATGTTTTTGATGATTTCTTTTTTGGCTTGAAAATGTGTTGAATGAAATAAACGAATCTTTAAACAAACTTTTTATCGAGCAAAAATAATTTTTCTGCGTTAAAACTGAATTATTTGCTGTCGAATTTGTACTCTTTTATGTTTCGTAAGGTTACGTTGAATTTGAGGCCCATATTTATAATCGGGGCTCGAAAATTTGAATGTTCTACTTTTGTATGTTAAGATATTAATTTATCGTTGAGATTTTAATTTTGTTTCTTGATATTTACTTTCGTTTGTTTGTTTATTTGTGTGTGTGTTATTGCAAACCTACAAGGGGAGCATCTCCCTAGGAGGGATTGCATTAGACGGAGGACTTTTTAAAGAGTTCTAACGTTACATCTGGAGTAAACCGCCCAAAACTCCAGACTGTTAGATCGACAACCGCGATAGGCCCGAACCTGGGACCATCACATTTCAGCATCTGCCATGTTGAGTATCTTATCCAGTCGGCCATGGTAGGGCTGATATTTATTTTCAATTACTGATTTTTTTTGTGTATGAATGCATTCTTAAAATGGATCTTTTCAAACATGAAATTTAAAAATTTACATTTTTTTCAAAAGGGAAAGAAAAATAAATAAAATGTGCTGCCAGTATTGTGGAATTTCTTTCACTGATATTCTCCAATGAATTTGTTTAAGACAATCGGTATTTAGCTCTAGAAATCTCGATCTCTCTGAAGTGCAACATATTATACGGTGAACACATTTCCTCGCAAATTACACGAAGTACATCGTCGATTACACAGCTGGGGGAATAATCTATGAACCATGACCGGAGGAACTCTACATTCACTTGGTCTTTGACACTATGCGATGCTCAAAACGAGCTGTTTGAAACTGCTAACATCCGTTCTATAAGAGGAGGGGGGGGGGGGGCTCACCGATTTTAAATCTACCAATGTGCTAGTCCGTACTGTAATAGGTCTCGGGAGGCGACATGGAATGACAGCTTTAGAGCTACAAGCGCTCTTCCATGGTTGTGGATCGTAGGAATAAAGCTTCTATGCTTGAATACATAGTACGCAAATAAAAGACATAATTCTTGAAACGTATTCTGGAACATGCAATTTCACGACAAAACCTGATATCGCTTCACCGTATGTTCGGTTTTATAGCTCGCTTAACAAAAGAGTGCATTAAATTTAATGACCTTAATGCTTTGGACAAAGCTTCGTAAATTTAAATAATGCTTCTCGGCTCTCTTTAAATCTTTTTTTAAACCTATTGACTTTTTTGTTGTTAATTCAGTTATTGCATGGAATAAAATGTAGGTTAATTAGAAAGAATTTATTTTCTTAAGTTCGATGCACTATCTGTGATGTTTTAGTGCACAAATTTTAGTTCTTATATCATGTGTAATGGGGTTAAAGGCATACATATTATTAGCGAGTTTAATTTTGAAGTGGAATATTTAAAAGTAAATTTGCCAGTTCGATTTTAGGCTTTTCTTTTCCAATTCTTTCTTCAACTTTCAAAGTTTCAACAAGCTTGTGTCGAAAATATTTACAATTCTTCTAACCATAGAATAGTTCTGAAACTATGCACTTTACAGATAGTTTGCCTTTCTAATTTCACTTTAAATCGGAAACGTTCTCCAGTCAACCCATCGATGAATTTTTGCATGAGAAGTGAGCATGTATTTTCTGCAAAGCAAGTCTTTAGAGGGAATTTTTAGTTAACGGCAGTAAATTATTATTGAAATTATAGCTACGCTAGATGATAGTTTCCCTGCGTGTCAAACTTTAGTTCTGGCTAATTCTCCTTTAGAGAGTAAACTTTAGAGTTTCATAGGTTTTAATCTAAAATCTTGTACTGAGTATTTTTTTAAAATTATTATTCCAGTGTTGGTTTGAATAAAAATTTAACTCCCGTTTTGATTTAGTTTTGCATTAATACTTATTGATGTCCATTTGAATACGTGCTTCGGCTTGCCTTTTATTTTACATTATCATGGGGGAGGGGGGCGGGGTAATCACACTTTACAACCAATTATTTCTGTGATTAGGCTCCAAGAAAAAGTATGTTAATATGCTATTCAGCTGTTTCTTAGCTTTCGGATAATACCCAGAAAAGTCAGGAGTGACTCCATGTGTTTTCAAAGAGCTGAAATCACCTCAAACCGGGGTGAAAAAATAATTGTTTTTGATTTCTCACTCGATAAAAGAAAATGTTTTCGACTTCTTACCAGTTTGAGATCCCTCTTTCATCCAATTACTATGTATTTTTTAAAAGAGACTCCATTAATTATTTGCATAAATTTCATTTTGTTTACTTATGTGTTGATGTAAAATTTAAGAGCTGCATTTGCAGTGAATTCACCCAGATTATTGTGTTGAATGTTTATCAGATCCATCTCATTTATGAAAGATAAGGCTGTATGGAGATTATGTTGAGTCTGTTTGCCAGGAGAGAACAGCTCACGTAATCAAATGTGTGGTTTAGAAGATCTACAGGGTTTTTCTTAAAGTTTTCCACCAAAATGTGGATTCTCATCAGATGGCGAAGGGAACTTTCTGAATATTGGAACCTCTCCGAAACTGCTAATGATCCCGATGGGACTTTCATAACTACGGAATCCATGTGCGCGTTCACCGCATATACACAGTGGCCTTCAGGTGTTGGAATCGAACCCGCATCTTTCAACGCCTTAACCTTTGGTCTACTACGACCCATGCTATGGTGAGTTGTAGAGAACGAGTCAACTCAGTCCCTCCATTGTCAAATCGCCCAATATTAGAAAAAGTTGTTGCTTGAAAATAGCAAAAGATTTTTTTTTAATGCCACCAAAACTAACGGGGGTGAAACCCTCATATATAAATTTGCAGAACATTTTCACCATTATTGGCTGAGGTATGTACATCCGTAACAGGGTCATTTATAGAAAATATCGGTCATTTTCGATTTGACACTACTGTGAAAATCTGCAGGTAAGTAAATAATGGTTCAAATTCAACATTCTAGTATCAATTTGAAGTTATTTAAATGAAATATATAAATCCAGTGTTAAAATAAAACTAAGTATGTTTTACCATATTTTAACTTAAAAAAAAAGTCTTCATAATTTGCCCCCCCCCGTCCAGTGTTTAGTTCCACAAACAAATTTTGTCCTATTTCAGTGACCCACTCGAAAAATGAAAGTCTGGGTCTATTTTTTCCAACTCGTGGAAATTGCACCCGTGGCGTGGCAACGGATTGAGCTAACCATTCCACCAATGGACTCCACCAGTTTTAATTATTTTCAACCAAAACGTGACAAAATCTGAAGTATCCCATGCAATTTAAATGTCAATCTTGTGATTTCAGCCGTTTTATTTCGTATAAATGAACCCCTTAAACTGAAAAGCTCAGCACCGGACGTTTCCGTGCTGCTTGGTGGATCATTACGCATATATTATCAGCTTTAACAAGACAACAACAAAAATGAATCTGCTAAATATTCAACGAAAAATAAAAGGACTTCTGAAAATATTTTTTAGCAATTACTGAATTTCGATAAAAGACGGGAAAAAAACAATTTCTCTCAAGATAACTGTATTTAACTCGTACATGAAAAATGATATTTTGATTAGGGTAAAGTAAAATCAATAAGATTAAAGATAATTTACTAAACAAAGTTAAAAAGTTTATTTTTTAATCTATAAAAGTTTGTAAAGTAATAATTACGTTAAAAACTATTAATAGAAAAGAGTACAAAATTTCATTCGACACAGTTTTGTTCATTAATTCTCTCAAATTTACTATACTAATCACAAAATACAAAATTCCATTTTGCACCAACATCACACTGTAGTACATTTATTAATGAACTCTGTGCATTTTTTCTTTCCTTATTTGTGGCTAATTATTTCCACAGAAAATTAAAAAAAACTTTTACCAAACACCTAAATCTTTAAAAACATCGATAAAAAAACTCATTCCACTACTGCTTCATAGCAATAACAAATAATCATATTTTTTAACGTTTTTGAAATTGAAGAAAATTTAAATTTAGTTTTCACATAACCTCATTATTTTCTAGTTACAATCCAGGATTTGATTATCTATAAAAAAAAAAAAAAAAAAAAAAAAAAAAAAAAAAAAAACTTTTTTTAATAGGCAATATGATTGCAAATGCTATCTTGTATGAGTTAATTATCTCAACGAATATTTAAAGCAGGTATGGGCAACCTTTGGAGAGCTGCTGGCCAAATTTGAGAATATTAACGGTCTCGCGGGCCGTATAATTGGGAATTACATGGGATTTTGAATAGTTTATTTGGGGGTTTTGATATGTTCGGCGGGCGGGATTATGCAAGTCTTTGTGGGCGACATCCGACTCGCGGGCCCGCGGTTGCCCATATGTGATTTAAAGTGTTAGTCAACTCCCCAATTTAGTTTTCATTAACAGATTTAGTTTTAAATAATATAATTTAAACGTCACGCTTCCTTCCGAAAAATTTTTAGGAAACCATGGTTTTATATAACTTTCTTTTAAGTGTGCTTGAATTGTTATGAGATTTGCATATGTAATTTACATTTACCATAGCATAGGACCTATTGAAATATGGCCCGTAGATTTTACCAAGTACACAAAACTATCCGTTTATCTATGAATAGTAATTATTTGACTTGTTTTGATAATGTTGATCTTTAAAACAACACAATATTTTTGATTTGATCAACATCTTTCAACATACTTGCTTTATTTCAGTTTGTTAATCTTCTTCAATCAGCATTCCTTGTTACAAAACATTTTAGTGTTATTGATGTATGAACTATAGCCCATTCCCGATTAAAGATGGCATGCATTAAATTTACGGTTTCCACTACAAGCGCGTATGAATCCCGATGATCGGCTCTTTGAGCGGTATGGAGTAAAATGCTTTAGTGACGCTGTTTTATATGCTTAATGAGAGTTTTATGAGAAGAACCTGGAGCTGAAGCTCATCGAATGCTCTCTAATATTTATAGTGAGGCCGCTGTTATTGAAAGAACGTGTCATGTATGGTTTCAACGCTTCAAGAATAGAGATTTTCAAGTCGAATGACGGCATAGCGATCGAAGAGAGAAAGTCTTCATTAATTAATGTCCTCAATTCTGCATTTTCAAAGACTCCTGCCAGTTTTTTTTTTTTTTTCCTTAGGTACGATTAATGGGGGGTGAGTCGTCAAGCGATTTCAACTTTCAATCATAAATATATCACGTTTTTTATAACAAAATCTCTACTTCCGCCGTCCCCCCCCCCCTCCAAATTAAAGTCGTACACCTAATGCATTAATAGAACACTTTTCTAAAATTTTTTTATTGAATGACTTTGAAGAATCGAAATGCAATATCTGTAATCGGTTCAGTTACTTGGCAACATTCTAATAGTGACATTCAGTCTTGTTCCCTTTCGTTTTATAATGCACGTGTGAACGAAGAGAAAAAAAACCATATTTCGTTTAGCGTCGGGCGGCATCCTCAAGGCGAACTTTTCTTCGATAGCAATATGAGTGATTCACGTTGTCCCTAAATCAAAATATAATAGAGGGATCTTGAAGTAAAAGAAGAATGTCGTCTGTCAGCTGGATTAAATCGTGGGCGTTGCCACTGAAGGGGAAAATTGGCGGGGAGGGGTATGTGAAAGCGTCGGAAGACAAATATGATTTATGTTTTCGGCTTTGTTGTGTAATGAGAGGCTTTTAAAACCTTTAAAAAAAGGATATCTTTAATTTAGAGTTGACATTAGTGACACTTAGCGGAGTAGTGCCAATTATTTTTAAGGCAGTTGAAATTTTTTTGATGTATCGTAAATCTTCGAATTCGCGAATGAAGTAAAAGTGGTGTGATAATGTGTTGAATAAAACTAAGTCCGAGATATATTGATGTATTTTTCTTCGAAAAGGAGTACTTTGAAAATAAAATTCTAAATTTCGCCTACGTACGATCCATTCAGTGCCTGAAAAAATACTTAACTCTGTTTTCGTTAGTCACACTTAATTATATACAGCCCTCTTCTAAGCTGTAAAAGGTGGTGTTAAAATTTAATCTGCAATCAAGACCATATCATTCATTAGGCTTAGTAATTTTACTGTAATGCAGTGGTTTCCAACTTTTTCCCCTTGCAAATAAATCCCTTCTAAAATACGAAATCAGTTGAACACCACCTGAGTAGTATTTTCGTATTAATGTATTACCTAGTCATGCCACAAATGTTGATACAAAAGTTTGAAATCATCTGCTGTAACCAGGCCTGGACTGGTCAGGTCAGATGATAGGCGACTGCCGAGGGCTCCCGGCCGGAGGGGGCCCCAGATACGCCCCCAAAAGTGAATATACTTTATAATAAATTAAGTTGATATATATCGGAGTAATTATTTATTTTCCAGAAATATTACGCCTTTAGGTAGTGGAAATCCCCATAAATCCCGCGACTCGTAGGGCCCCGAAAAGCCAGGGTCCCCAAAATCTTTAAAATAGTTAAATATGGCTTTTAAGCACATAATCCTCATTTTGAAATATTACATATTCTAATCCCTCTAAATTCCCCAGTAAGGGACCCCTTTTCAATCTCTGCCCCGAAAGAGCCAGTCCGGACCTGTCTGTGACTCAAACGCAGCAGACGATTTTAAATTTCGTCTTTGGAGATCATCTGGAAAACTTTTCATAATATTTTAAACTTCCACTCATTTTAAAATAAATCAGTCGGAGCTTTGTGCTGTAGATAAACATCGAACAGAAACTTGCACCAGTTAATTCTTTGCCCCCCCCCCAAAAAAAAAATCGCTCATCGGAGATTTCTAAGACTCTTAAACATTTAGAAATCAAAAAGTTAATCATTAATAGAACAATTCAGATATTTTCTACGATCAAGAGTATCGTAGACTGTACTAAAAGCCGTCGTCCGCTATAGTGAGAACACCGGCTTCCGTCAAAGCATTCGGAGGCAGAATTCGTCCAAAGAGTGAGTCGACGAACAACTGGTCATTTTCTTACAAATGAAGCATTGTTGCGGCTGCACTCTCATAACGGCCACAGACGAATTCTGTCTATCGAAGAGAAATCTTTTGGTATTGAAGAATCTTTCAACAGTCAGAATGGCCATGCTTACGTAAGGAGTGTTCAAGAAGCTAAAAAGAAGGGGGGAAATGCACGCATAGAGTACACCATCCGGGGCATCAGGGAGATTCTATTTTTTGCGAGAAATGAGTGAAAACCACAGCAAACATTTATGAAGATACTATCTAGGAACCAATAGTGTAGCCCTTGAGCGCCAACCTGTTCAATGGGGACGACTGGACTCTTCGACACGACTCAGTTCCTGCATCGTAAGGCTTTCGCCTTTTCTGCGGCGATTGAAAGAGAATGCACCGGACTTCAGAGGAAACAAAGATTGGCCTTCCATTTGGATTTAAGTCCATTCGGATATAAATTATGGGTGGAATTGGAGGCAAAGGTGTGCCAAAAGCGGCTTCCCAATTTGGAAAGTCCTTAGTTGTTGGTTGTCGAAACTAGTCATGGAAATTCCAATGGAGGTAGTGCTTGTCTCTATAGATGATTGGTTAGAGAGCCAGAGTGAAGGCAAACTGTGAATACTTTGAATAAAAGGAACTATCTGTTAAACATCAAACAAAACTTTAGGAATATTTAGTTTTAAATCTTATTAAAACGTATTTATTTTAATTCCTTTATAAATGTATCGTGGCACAACTAGGTACATTTGCAAAGTATTTTTCAATAGTGACTCAATATATTACATTTAATATTTTTAGTCAAAAATGTTCTTGAATCAAACAAATGTCTTCAGTTCGGAAATCTTCAGTTAAAAATGAAAAAAAAATTATGAATCTGAGTAACCTTTTTTTTTTTTTTTTTTTTGTCCTTTATTTATAAGACTTCGGACATCTGCATTAATGCTGCAGATCTTTTGACAAATAAAGAAATAAACTAGGGTTCGGAAATGCCTGAATAGTTTCACGCACTGAGTACTCGGCTCTGTTTTCCCACTTTTATTTTATACATAAGTAAATTTCTCTCTAAACGATATATCATTTTTTAAAAACCTGTTAACGCGGAGTATGTTCAATAAATAAGGAATTCCTCACTAACCCAAACCCGCCTCGTCTCTAACCTCCCCCCTCCGCCAACACACATAGAACCAACACACAGCTGGGTGACAGAAGTGCACAATGCCTATATAAAAACTAGCTTCTGGTATCAACACTGACCCTGCATTCTATGTGGAACACAAAATAGAAATCATGGAACACCTGAGTCTGGCTGAATTTTCTCTCTTGCTTTCTTGATTTTTTTAAATTTCGTAGCAATGAAAATAACTAGAAAAAAATAGTTAATATGCTTAAGTAGAGAAACAGCTTGTGATTTTTTTTAAACGTAAACTTTTATGGTTTTGCGAATGCGAAAAATACATTTCAAAACAATAAAATGTGACCCACCGTACGTTAAGTCGGGTATAAAGTGAGAGTATTTTAATTATCGTGAGGAGTATAGTGAGGACTGGATATATATTACTTGTATAAATATTAATACAGTTTCACTTAATTACAAATATCAATTAAACAGCAATTATTTTTTATGGTTAGCAAATTTGATAGATTCCGGATTGTCGATTTGATTGTATTAAATCTTTAATACCCATTATATTTAAGTTATTTTAGTAAAACTTTACGCTAGCTAAAAATCAAGCAAGTGGACTAGTGGAACAACATGCAGGCTTTTTAACCAAATCCAACATAAAAATAGAGGTGAGTTATAGCTCTGTTAGCACCTTGTGTTATTTTCTGTATTTATACTTTTTAATCGCAACTATTTCACAAATTTCGCTCTGAATGAAATTCTGAAGAAATTCAGTCGTAAAGTTAAATGATAGCGGTTAATTTCAAGCAGTTATTTCAGTAAGGTCACAAGGTAGATTTTTTTTCCCCCGAATAAATAAGAAGAGGTAGACACTTCTAAATTGCTTGCCGGAAAATCCGCCTTGTTACAATGACATATTGAAGCCATTTAGAGAAAACTTGCGACTTTTGCAATTTGGCTTTCATTTGGCTCGTGGAAGTACAAAAAAATCTTTATTTATGACTTGAAACAAAGAAAGAGCAGGTTTTCGAAAATCTTATTTTTTTTCACGGATGTATTTTTGACGCGGTCTAAAAAAATCAAAAAGAAAAATCAGTCTTAATTATAGAGTTTCTCGAGGATTACATTTCGATGTCTATTCTCTTCGTAAAAGTAACAATGCAAAAGCCTAGTTTATTACTATGCTTACCCATTATCTTCGGTAACACTAATTATGCTGTGTTTAACCAACTTATTTTACTTACGGGAGGAGCAATATTTGCCATCGAGCATAATATGCAAGACTGAAAGAAACTGGATATGGCAGAAAAATATTTATTTAGAATACATATACCTTTCGTATACTCTAAAATGAATAGTGCGAATATTCACCCCTAAAGAGTGATAAACGGTCAACGGCGTGTATTGTGTTAAGGAAACCTGCACTAGGGGTATCTGCCTGGGGGGGGGTCTTGGTCTAAGGACTTTTTTAAAGTGTTCTAACGCGTATTCAAGTACATCTAGAGAAACCGCCCGAAACTCCAGACCGTTAGTTCGACAGACGCGCTATGGGCCAGAACCCTGGACCTTCACACTACAGCCATCTACCATGTTCAGTGTCTTATCCACTTGGCAATGGTGGAGCCGAAAAACAGCCGAATTGTCCAACTTCTAAATGATTAAATATTCAAACTGTATCGAGTCCCCTCCCCCCCCCCTATAGCCGAGGGAATAAAGGCACTGAACATGGTAGATGGCATATGTAAATCTATGGTTCGAGCCCATCGCGCGCCCGTCGAACAAACGGTCTGGAGTTTCGGGGGATTTTCTCCAGGTGTGACGTAAATAGTATGGAATAGTTTTGCCTTAATAGGCAATACAATACAAATCAAACTTTATCAAATTATTAAATCGTCTGAAAGAAGTAGGGTTGAATTACTCCTTGAGAAAAAATATTTACGGACATAATTTTCTGTATTATGTTTACGAACATTTTAGTCTATAGTTTTAAGCAAAAACTTTTTCTACAGGATATCTTTAACTTTCTAAAGGATATCTTTAACTAGATCGAAGTTTCAATGCTTATTTATGAAGTGGAAGTAATGTATTCCGCCTAGCCTAGTTGTAATTGTAGCCGCAGATCATGTTCAAAGAGCTTGTCTTCCAGTATAATGTCCCAGATGCGTTTAACCGAGCATTTCTTGTTTTTTATTTACGCGGAAGGAGATAAAAAAAAGGTATGCAGTGCATTTTTTATTATTCTCTTAGATGAAAGACTCTCGTTAAGGTTGTTATGGGTGGTCCAATCAAACTTTAAAACACAGGCCATCCATCAGTTATTATGTATGTTCAGGCAACTGTTGAATTGCAGTCAGATAAGAGTTATCTTCACTTGTCACATTATTTCGATTCTGTAAATTATTATAAAAAAAGTTTCACCGAAAATAAGTAGGTGTAAAGTTTTCCTTTTATGATTCGGTTCAGATACGCTGTATAAAAATGAGTTTTTATAATGAATTATACAAGTGCTTAGTTAACGTATTTTAATTTCTCTCAAAAAAAAACTTATTTCTCTTGTACTTTTAGTTTGATTCGTAATTTCATTATATTCTGTTACTGCGAGGGATTTCGAATTTAGAGCGAAAGTACTGTCACAAAAGTGGTACCCAAATTAATTTCCAATAAGTATAAAATTTATACGACCTATGATAGTAACGCACGAACATTTATTCTATAACAACTCTGAATTATCACCAATTTCTTCATAATTTGTGAGAGTAATTAACATATATCATTTTTACCGCTATTAAGAGTTGCTTATTCTAAAGAAATCTTTGTTTGTAGCTTCGTTCAAGAGATTCGTAACTACTTTGCTAAACAAAACACGAAAAATGAGTCGTATTGATGATGCGATGCATATAATTGCAGTGAAACAAGCAAGGTATAGCAAATGTATAGGTTTCCGATATAATGAAAATTAACGTTAAGTATCATAATTTTTCATGAACATTTTGAATATGTTAATTTTCAATATCGAGCATTTTAGAGAATGCTATTAAAATTAGCTATAAAAAATATCTTCAGCGGCTGATTTTTTTTCTCTCTAGGAAGCTCGAAATTTCAATTATCTTTAAATTCTTTTTCATACAAATTCTTATTTGTTTTGAGAAAATCACTTACGCAAAGAAAATCATGTATATCGATCAGGTTAATCTGGAGCAAGTAAGAAGAACAACGAGGAAGAAGTATTTGGAAATTTCTTTTTTTGTTTTTCTTTGGCTAAATTTGTTTTACAGAGAAAGATGTCAGATTTTCTTCAACAGGCATGTTATAAGGTATTTTCTTTTTTTTTCTTTTTAATGAAATTTCAGTTATTTCTTTCGTATTTTTTACACGTTTATAAAAATATTTAGAGTTTAAAAAAGTTTGTATTAAAAGCATCAATTTTTAATTAAGTGTATTTAATTTGGAAAAGGGGTTTAATAAGTAATAGTAAAAAACAAGATACAACTTTTGTGTTTTTATAAAAATAATGTATCTCTCAATAAAAATTTGACTTCATTAAAGAGAAGCAAAATTATATGTAGCACAACTTAAGTACTAAGAAAATAAACTGAGACAATTATGCTGGTTTATAAACTAGCACACTTGTCAGAAGGATATATTGTATTTGTTAGTTTGATACAGGAAAAATATATTTAAAGAATTAAATAATTTCTCAATGTTTGTTCTTAATCTGTGTTTATGCCCTATTATGAACTATATGTCCATGAATTACAAAATTTTAAGACATGATTTTTAAATGCAGAATCACATTGGAACATTTGCATAAATGTTCCAATGATGCCCATTTATCAAAATATTTTATGTAAAATTATTCCCATCAGATAGATCTCGGATAAGATCAGATTTGAAATTTTCGATTTTCTGACATTATTTACTTACTCTTAATTTTATGAATTGCAGTTAAGCACTTTAAAAGTTGTGTAAATTGGGTTTTTCTCAAAAATAGATTGTCTTTTGTAGTTTTTTAAGGACTACTATGAATTGGAAACAGACTTTTTAAACCTTTTGAATTTACTTAAATTTCGCTGTAAACATCTCAATGTCTAGAATATAATCGTATCACGACATGGACATTTATTAATTAACATAAGGTTTTGTGTCGACCTTTAAAATCATTTAATTTTTTATAGAAGGAATAAAATTTAAATAGCTTAACTATGAAAATAAATTTGGGTGTTTTTAGCCTGAGATCAGAATTTGGATTTGTTGGTTCTTTGGTTGTATTTGTTGCATATAAAACACCGAGAATGCTTTTGAACAATGCATCATTTATTTACTGAAGTTTATAATTTGTTTTAAATGTGTTTACAAAACTGTACATTTAATTCACACCTATGCATTGCAAACTTTTTTAGACTTTTTTGAATGTTTTTCCCTTTTTTTTTTTAATACAAAACCCTTTCTTCAAGTAACATAAGCCACTATAATACTATTTATTTATCATATCTGTTGCAGGGTAACGGCGGAAATTAATAACGATACAGTTTTCTATTTATTAAAATTAACTTTCTAACGGCGCTCTTTCTTTTTATGTATTTCAACTAAAATGCTCTTTAAAGGAAAATATTCTGCGAGGAACTTAAGTGCCCAGTGCTAAACTGATAACGATAAGTGACATTGAGAACTAACGTCTGGCTAATTAAACTAAACACGAAAATGACGACAGAAATTACTGCTATTACAGTGAAAATGTCCCCGTCTCTCTCTTTAGTTCTTTAAACAAGTACTTTTCCTCCCATAACACTATCTATTATGGGGGGAGATGAAAATGCACTTAAATGTAAAGCTTCTGTTTATAAGATCATTTGTTTTTATTGCTTTACAGCTATAGATTAAGCAACATATTAATTTAATCGTGTTGAAAAAACTGGCGAATAATTCCAAATAGTTCGGAACTTTCAAGAATTTAAATTAAAAAAGGGCGCAATTTGTAAAGCAAACACTAAAGTAAACTGATGGATGCAGTTGAATTGCCAATAACTTAAGGTAGCTAAGAGTTGTCTTAAATACTAAAACAATGAATTATATTGTCTAGCAGTAATGCTGTTGTAGCTGCATTAACATATTAAGATTTTGTGTTGTTAAAATGCTTTCCCGAACTTAAATATTGGTACATAACGACCGTACTGAAAATTGCCATTGAAAAAGAAAGAAAAAAAGCACTGATTTGAGTGTTTACTGAAAACAGGTGCAAGAAATTGACACTTTGAGTCACAAATAAGCACTCGTTTTACTTGTAAAGGTGAGATTCAACGTGTTCTGTTTGGATACGTCGATCTCGTTAAAATAAGAATTTATTATTTACGTGAATGAATCACTTTTGAAGACTTTTTTTCCAAATATTTTCACCATTTATTTTCCTTTGCAACTTGTCCTAATTTAAATTTTTGCGTGATTTAAGTGTCTACTTTTTGTTTTACTTTTTTTATCATTGTTTTCTGTAACTGCGTTTTTACTTTTTGGAATAATCCTTTAACGCGCAGTGTTCCTACTCTGGGAACACCAAACTCTGACGTTTTGACTGTTGCCAGTCACGAAGAATAGATTTGATTTCTATAAAAATAGTCGCGGGTGACATAGCTCCACGAGAATCTTTTACTTTTTAGCACGTCATTTCCCGTAAAAAAATTGTCGCGATTATTTTTAACAGCACTGACATCTGCTGAAAAATGGAAGAATGCGAGAACAGCTGGATAGATTGCCCAATGCTGAAAAAAGGGTAAGATTGCGGACGATCGAAACGAACACAGTTGGCTGTGCGGCACAGCCAGCTGTCGTCAAAAAAGAGTCTCTAGCTCTGCGGCACGCGATGAACGGTTCGATCGTCCGCCATCTTACTGGTAGTTAAGTCGAGCGATTGCAACGGCTGCCCTTTTTCAGCATTGGGAAAGGGTTGCGCCTCAAAGGGTTAAGGACTTTTTTGATCCAACCTTCTTGCCTGCGTAGATCCTGAACCTTTTTTTGCAGCTGAGGAAGGGTAGAACGTTTCGTACTACCCGGAATTATCTGCGGTATTTTTTATGTGGCAGTTTATACAAAGTTTTTAATTTTATAGTAATTAGCGTCTACCCCACTGTCTTTACCTCCGTACTAATCAGATGGGATGTATAGTTTAAATGATCGTAACCATAACTATATTTCAATGTCTCTCCTGGCTCGGCTTTTTTAGATAAAATATTTCTCCCTCATCGTCATTGGTATAACATAGACTCTAGTATCTTTTATTCGCAGAACAGGAGAAAATACTCTTTAAAAAAATGCCGTATAAAATGTCGTGGATGCTTCGGTAATGAGATACTGTACTCTAAATCATTACAGTCACTGTTTTCTCTACGGCAAGTGTCGCGCTAAGTCACACTCATTATCAAAGCAGAAAATGCGTGTCAAATTTCACCGTCTTGTACAACCAGAAGTCGAGTGTGACGTCAAAGATGGACTTCCAGCACAGCACAATGCATTAACTGATTGAAATATCAGGAAGTGCCCGCCGTGTGTATTATATTTTTCTTCACTGTCTAATGTTAAGATATAAATCATTGATCAGCCGGTATCTCCTAGTGAATTTGTTCCTCACTATAACATCTTGATCTAGTTGACAGTTTTTAATTATAAAAAAACTCGTTCTACATACCAGGTTTTCTATTTCTTTCTTCTTCTTTTAAGCAGCGATGAGATACTGGCTTTGTTCGTACTACGTAGAATTGATTAAATTAATGAATCTTTGATAAATATGTGAATAAAATGTTTGGATGTAGGTCTAACCTTCTTTGTAACGGAAAACACATTTATATCTGATGCAAATAGAATAATTTATTAGCTTGATTATTTACCTAAGCGCGAATTAATAACAGCTCATTAATCAGTGTTATCGACAAAAATTTGGGCTGTGATGCTATAAACAAGGAAAATAAATCATGACTTTTATTGATGACAAAACTTTTGTCAAAGTTAAAGGTCTTGGTGTGTAAATAATAAATAAAAAAAAATGCCTTAAGCATCCTTCTTTTACTTTTAATCTTTTTTTCTTTCCCCTTTTGCAAAATACTTGAATTTCTTCCGTTAACTATTTATGCCATATTTACAAAATTTTAATGTATGAAGCTATTGACGTTTAAAGTTAGCCCTTTGAAGCGCAACCTCTTCACAATGCTGAAAAAGTGCAGACGTTGCCATCGCTCGATTTAACTACCAGCAAGGTGGTCTTCTATGGAATAGCCCATAGCAAGCCACAGAAATAAATAACATTTTTTGACACAGTTGTGTTCAGCTGTCGATCGATCGCCATATTGCTAGTAGTTAAAAGGAACGATAGCAACGACTGCACTTTTTCAGCATTGGCAGTCTCTCCAGTTGTTCGTCTATATGGGTGTATTTTCATCATATTTCTCAATTTTCAGCAGATCCCGGTACTTATAAAAATAATTCTGACATCAATTTTAAAGATAATCGATAATTGTTACGGGAAATTATGTGATGAAAAGTAAACGATTCTCGTAACTATGTATTTCTTAAATATTTTTATCAAAATTAATCAATATAAAATTTATTCTTCGTAAATCAAAACAGTCGAAATGTCAGTTGTGTGTCCTCACGGCACGATAAAGGGTTAAGAATCTTGCTTTACAGGATATTCGTTGATTTTCGTAGCAAAATTTTAAACAATAAAACAACGGCTTCTCTGCAGACTGTTCCTCAGTTAATTGGTATAGCTAAAGATTATTTGTATCTGGAGACGCGCATGTTTATCGAGAATTATATCTGACTTCGCGAGTAATCGATGAAAATTACCTCTACGACTGTTATTAGATCAATGAACATTACTGTAAGTTACAAAAATGCAAGACGTTTTCCTTCTGACATTTAGCTACAATTAAAATGTAGCACAATCAAGTGAAATATTTTGTATAGTCGTCGACAGAGCTCATTTTCCTTCGAAGTGTACAGGATATAGATTTCGAAGTCTCTGAAATTTTCCATTAGTGAGCCATTCGAATCTACATCTAACCCCTTGCGCATCATGGTGTACATGCGTACGTCATAAAATTCTCGTGACCCAAAATCATGACATGCATAAGTCATCATTCTATTTTAGTACATTCACGCGCTAATGGGAGCTGGTGCACGTAAAATCCGTCGTGGCTCCAATGTCCTCCAAGTTGTTAAACGATACCTCTGAGGGGTGCCGATTTCAGGTGGTGGTTGGTCCCTCATCTGGAATCGGTTCAAAATTAGGGACCAACAAGTAGAAGTCAAACCCCTTCGGGGGGCACTGGCACCCCTTTTTCCATGGTCTATCCATGGACACGACGACAACAACAACAGTACATTCATGGCAATTGTTGCTTGGTTATTACACTGTTCGTGAAGATTGAGATATTGAGGTTTGGTAATGTCCGTTTAATAGAAGTTATTCAATTTTTAATATTTGCTAGGGTCAACGAGGTGCGCAAAGGGTTAAATGTAGCGGCTAAAAAGTGTTAAATTGGAGAATATCTGTGTGTTCACCTGTATTAGTAATCAAGAGACCACCAATGCTGTCTCGTAAAGCTTTTTTATTCACTGTTAATTTCTAATGAAATTTCATCTGCTCAGTATGTGAAGTTTCTACATTTTGATGTTGTGTTCTGGATGATTTTTTAAGAAGAACCACTTAAATAGTCCTTAAAAGTATTCCTGAGATTTAGAGCAATCCATTGAAAGACTAAAGTCTTAAGTAACAAATTTATTCAAACAAAGAAAGAAGCTATTATTTCGGCAATGCAGGGATGTGCCAGCTGCTCCAATTGCTCCAAATTGTGCCAAATCAAGCCTCATGTGCCATTCTGCTACAAAAAGATCGTTTTTGGACATTTTTGCTCCAAATTCAGCAAATCTGCTGCATTTTAAATTTTTTCATATATGTTGAAAAAGTTTGTAAATCTCCCAAATTTTTACAAAAATCATCACACATTCTAATTTCAATCTTTCTCTATTAATCTTAAAAATGAATATTTTTTCTTTTGCATCCCTTTGTTTAAACCTCCACTGCCTTAAAAATAAAAATTGACCTATGTTTGAAATTTAATTTTATATAAATTGTTAATGTTTTGTTACCAAATTTTTTATAAGTCACTGATGGTAGTTAACCCATTTGCGCCCAGATATTTTTGATACTTTCTTTGATTTTTGCTAATACCAGCAATAATAGATAAATTTCTAATGTCAATTTCTTGAGCAAGGGATGATTTCTTTTAAAATCATTATGAAAAAATTTAAATGTCAACATCCTACCGGGTCATGTTATAATATTTTGTGGAATTGAGGTTCCATACTCGTGAATGAAGGCTAGGAAAAATAAAGTTTTAGACTGATAGCGAAAATGCCGTCCCAAAAAAGGGTCGCTACGCATAAATGTGTTAATATAGTGTAGTAAATATTATATTTTTGATTTGTATAGCAATGTATAAAAAACTGAATTTTTTATTTATTTCATAAGCTTCTGATTCTCTGTTTCAACTCCTGCATTGAAAACAGAGGAGTTTACCCCCCCCCCCCCAAAAAAAAAAGGTTTTTGTTATAAGCTGAGAGTTTTCAAGAGCCTCATTAATTTTCATTTTTTAGATTAGCATTCTATAATGACTAATACCTTTCCCTCCTAAAATTAATTTTGTGTTTCAAAATTGACATTCTTGTGTTCCAAAGGTGACTTTTTCTTGCTCCAAATTGCTCCACTAATCTGTTTTTCTTGCTCCAAATTGCTCCAAAAGTGTCTCTTTTCTTGCTCCACAAATTGCTCCAAAATTTAATTTCATCTGGCACATCCCTGGCAATGTAAATTAATATAAATATTTAGCTAAAAACCAGATTGTGAAATAATTATGAATTACTTTATACTGTAACTGTATTAAATTGGGGCTTTAAGTGACTCTGAATATATTATATAAAGTATTCGTTCGTAGAATTAGTAAAAAAGTTTATTTAGTATCGGAATCTCCAAAACTTGAATACTTAATTGCCTTATTTTTTTCAGGACATTGTTCGTGTGACAGGTTAAACAATTAGTATGTGTGTGTAGAGTGCACCTTACATTTTATTATCAAAACTTTTAAAGCCGTGCTTTCTATTTATCATAATTAAACTCAGAATGAACTAATTACACACTTAAAGCCACTTTTGATGGGCCTCTTTTGCTTTGTCCAAACGTCCTTTTCAACCCAAGCGTTTTAATAATGGATATTTCATTGTTCTACATATTTATTTATGCATTAAATAGTGTACCAATGCTTTATTTTAATTCTTAAAAGGTGTATCTTTTGTCTATAAAGTCTCTCGTAGAAAAAAAAAATCAATTGCCTTGTAAATTTGAAACATCATTCGAATGTCTTTTACATTTTTCTTATTTTCGTTGTTTCACATGATAAGCCAAACGTATAAGTAGTAAAAAGCTGTCATGTGAACCGAAAAAAATCCGGGTGCTGCATTCAATAGATAAAGAGTGTGGTACATCGAAAGCATACGGAGATAAATCACTTACCGAATTTACCGTAGAACAGGCTTGTCAGTGCTTTAAAAGGGAAACAACTTTATGCTAATATTTCAGCAGATATGTTGGTACGTGTGTTAAGGGATAATACATAGTTTTGACATTCTTAAAGACTTCAGTCCCGAGACTTGATCCTTTTCTTCAGTTTTCCTCTCCCCCCCCCCCAAAAAAAAAATACTGAAATATGGAAATCATTGATAATTCATTCAGAAAGATGTTCTCTTCTGAAAATAAGCCACTTTAATGTTTAAGCGAAAGATAAAATGGAGTTTGTCCCTATTGTTGACGAAAGAATAATAATAGATTTAGTAAACTTACGTTTAACGGCTATATAAAGGTTTAGGTTTTTATCGATGTAAATTTCATTTGCTTACTCAAATTTAATATTTTATTTTTAATTCATTGGGAAATTTAAAAAGTAATATAATAATTATTCTTTGTAAACTGCATTGTTCGCATGGCATGCTTTGAAAAATAATGTAAAAGGAAAAAATAGCTATACCGGAAAGCATGAAGCAATATTTTAAATAATGTTTTTTTTTTGTTCTTATTTTATTAGAATACTGATTGAGTGTCGTCGCTTAATTTTACTCACTGAACGCCGCCGCTGTATATTACATCCTAATGTTTTAAGGTCATTGTTTTGTAGTTTATAGGTGTGTGTCCTTTAAACTACACCATTTGAATTAATGAAATTTTAAAATATTTTAAATATATATAAACTTGTGTATTTCGTCTAATAATGGATACTTGTTATTAGGATTTGAAAAAATTACCTTTTCCCATGGACGTAACGAAAGAGTGAGTCCAGTGAGCTTACCAACCTGTTCAAATTTTTGTTGTCAAAACCTTTTATACCTTTCTAGTCTGAAAATTTCTAATTCAAAGGCAAGACAACAGCTTACAGTGCCACCTGGCTGCTAAATTTGGAGATATCGTTCTCAAAAACGGTATGAGATACTGGAAAATGTCGGTTACAAAGTTGTTCCGTATTATCAATTTAGTAAGAAGACAACTTGCGTACACTTATGTTAACAATAGCAAACTTAAAAAGCAAGGAGTAGAAACGTGTTAGTTATATTTGCGCGAGCTTGCCACCAGTCATGTTGTACAATGTGCAGCGGGAATTGTAGAACAGAGTCCAGATTCTGCTGACGAAAATCACTTTGAGCGTGAAAGATTATTGAACCGAATGTCTGGCAAGTGCTGTTTTTGGGAAACTTGACCATAAAAATGTACGTTTTATGCCTTCCATTGGTAGCATTACTGTGCCCATTATTGTGTACATTGATGTGCGCAAGATATCTCTTCCTACTAAATCGATGATGCTGAAAAACTTTGATAGTGACTTTTTCCCGTATCTCGTACCTTTTATGAGATAAGAAAGCTAACTCCAAATTCAGCAGCCAGGTGGCGTTGTAATCGTTTTTCTTGCATAGCGCATGGCAACTTTACTATACTTAGACCCCACTTTTATGACTACAGCTCTTGCTGCTCAAAAATTATTTGAGTGACAACGGACTTAAGCGGCACACTGCGTAAAGTATATTCAATCTTATTAAATCAGTTTTTGATGTTTTAATATTTTTATTTAACAAGAAAAAAATCACTGATACTCAAAATGATTTTCATTCATCCGTGGAACATTTAATCGAACTGAAGAGTGATATATATTTTTTTTTCAATTCTTCAGACTCCTTGACAATCAAGATAATCGCAGGGTGGATGTGGAAGAGCATGCTTAGAGCTACCTGCATTGAAAACCGTTACGGGTGTGCCATGGGCTTGCCCTCGGTTTCTTCAGAACAGTATACATATTTATACATGGTTTCAATAAAACGAGTTTGAAAAATAATTTCATGCTATCATTTTATTTCTGGAAAAGAGTAAATGTCCGTCTCTATAAATATGCAATATAGTTGTTGAAAGGGAAAATTCATATGCCAGTCAGTATGAAAGTTATGTTATGAATAGAATTAAATTTTTTAAAAAATTATAGAATTTTAAAAGAATTTGGTAGACGCAGACATACAAATATATAGAGCAACCTTGGTGCTACTAATTTTTAATGTCTTTGGGAAAATATTCGTTCTATTCTCTAAAGAAAGAGAAAAAGTGCGAGCTGGATAAACCCTATTAATCGTCTCAAGAAAAAAAAAATATGTTTGTACATAAAATGAAATAAATGCGCTGTTTAGCGGTTAAAAAAAAAAAAAAAAAAAAAAAAAAAAAAAAAACGTTTTGGCAGCTGTCATGCTCTTCTGTAGAAATTTAATGTATGCTTTGTATGGCTTTTGCGTCAGTTCATTTTTTGTTCCACATTTCTTTTCCGGGGACAGTTTTTTTTTACCGTCCGGTTCATACAATGAACGGAGAATGCATGGTCTTTTTTATATTCGTCGTCAATAAAACTTTTAGAGGATTCACATACGTTTAGTGCTTGGTCATTAACTGATGCATTTAAAAGCAATGGCGGAAACCGATTTTAATTTAAAAAAAATTGGAGTGGTTGGGGATAGTTTGACTTTATTGAAAGAAAATTAGTTTTGTGAAATGTAACTTTGATGCTTTTCATTTTTTTCTTGTTTTTTTAAACGATGTTAATTTTAAGAGTTTATATTGAATGAATGCTTTCATAATCGGTTGTAATTCCAAGGTTTTTAATTAAGATATTTCTGTTTAAAGAAGGTTTTTTTAACTGTAAAATATGCTTTATATACTTCTAAAAATTTAAAACATTTTTATTCGGTTTCTTCCAAATTGATTTATAGTAGGGTAGTACCCAATGGTAGTAAAAATTCAGATTTAATTTTTAGTTATCTACAAACTAAAACCTCGATATTTTTCAGTTAGTGATAATATTCTGGATTCCAGTAATTGAAAGGGTATCTAACTGTTATACTCATTGTTTACTTAAGCTAAAAAAATCTTCTTTACTCATTTTCTTTGCATTACATCTTCACTATATACTGTAGTTAAGTCTTACTAATATTGACCAATGAAACCACTTACAATAGATTTTAATAAGTTTTATTGAAATCTGAATTTTTAATAAATACGTTTAACGTAACTTCCTTTTCCCCCTCAGGATTTACGATGAGTACTCCCAAGACAAATTGGTTATCCTACAAACTGAAGGCATTTACGTTTCTGAATCTGTAAAAAGAAATTAATAATTCGTGAAAAAATTTTTAACGTTTTGGATACACTAAGGGATTTCAGCATAGATTATCTACTTTCTTAATTAACAGACAAAATTTAAGCTTTAAGACATTAACTCGATATGCTTCAAAGCGAAAATTATATTGCTACCATTAATTATTTTTCTTCTCCACTGAGATAATTAAAGGGAAAAGGAAACTCATTCATCAGTTGTGCTCTTGATTTAAGTAAATTATACCTTTTGATTCAAAGCTTATTATACAAGTTTGAAATGGCTACTGAAGAATTACATCCAGTTTCATCTTTTAAGCATTAATTTTAAGAGTGAAAAGTCATTTAAACATTCCGTTAAACAGTAATACTTTAAATTTTCCTCTGTCAAACAACTACAGCTTACAAAATCATGATATAAAAATTTTCGGAGTAACTTTTCTCAAAGTCCTTGTAATCTGTTACACTTAAGATTTTTTACTGTCTGCACCAACGCATTGATATAAAAAATACATTACTCAGTTCAGTTAATAATACATTTAAACACATGGCACGGACAAAAGCTTCAGTAAAATCTGCGATAATAACAGTTATTTTCCGGATTCTGATAGTGACAAATCGTTCACCGCGTAATCAGGGATCACTAATGACAAACCTTTGTTCCGTCTGAATTTTATGGTTCCCGTGAACTATTCACCACTGGTCGAAAGAACAAGCTTGGTGCGAGTTTTCTGAAAGGCGGCTCACTGTTCTTTTTTCAGAGAACAACTCCTCAATTGTTAAGGATTTTTATCATTAGCCAAAGAAAAACAAACCAACGCCTAGTTGTGGGAATACAGCAACAGCTAAAAAGAAAAAGAACATGAAAGTTGGGATCGGGTAGTTAGCTTCAAATCACCACTTACCACCCTCGGTTTACTTTTAATTGTTGAACGGTTCTTAATGTTCCGTTTTGTTTCGTCTAAGGATGGAAGTTTTATTATAAGATGTAAGAATTTCAATATAAACTGTCTCATCGTATTTAAAAAAACCCGCAGTAACCTCGTAGTGCTTAAGTTAGCTATTTAAGACCTATGCTCAAGAACTTTGGAAACAGTGGCGGATTAATACAAATTTGTCGGAGGGGGGGGGGGGTTAGTTCGAAGATTGGCATATACATCCATTTTATGGAAATAAAATAGGATCTTCTACATTAATTTTATTTTTCTCGGGGGAGGGGGTCGGTCGCCCCCTCCGCCTCCCCCCTTTAATCCACCCTTGTTTGGAAGGAATATCAAAATGTTGGCTTAAATGCAATATGTATGTCGCATTTGTATTATATTCCATCATAACACAGCCAGATACTACTGCAGCCTCTTGGTTATATGAATTTCAAGTAACCGGCAATAAATTGCACCCAGCTGAGAGGCTTTAAAACTGGTGAGATTTTTTTTTTCAAATGTCTTGTTCATGCGTATTAAGTTCACGATGTAACTCTGACTAAAAATATGAAAAAAAGTATTAGAATTTGTCTCTTTTTTTTTTCAAAGTATCTTCCAACTTGATTCGGGTAGCTGAACTTATCGTTCTAAAAGTGTTCAGATCAGTGGCGACCCGTGGTCAAAACTGTTAGTGCAGCCGGAAGCATATGAGCCCCCCCCCCTTTCCTCCGGACAGGATTGGAAAATCTTTTGTTACTGAATTCGAAAGCTGGCGGATTGAGCCCTCACCGAGGGAAAAAAAAAAAGAAATAAAAAATGTAAGAGTTCCTATTTTACTTCCATAAAATGGACATAAATTTCAACCAGCCGCTCTTATCCTCAAAATTGCATTAATCTGTGTCTGATTCGAAGTTTCCTTAGAATTTTCTTTTGTAACGATAACTTGAGAAGAAAAGAAAAAAAAAAAAGAAAACTTATTTATTTTTTATAAGTCGAATCAATCCTCCTTTCTTTTAAACATGCGAATCCGTCAGTGATCTCCCCATAAAAAGGCGTTGTTTTAATTCAGATATCAATAATTTTAAAACCTCTTTAAAATTTCCCATGTTTAGAGAATTTTCTCGCTCGCCATGTCTTCTAAATGCCAGTTCTTGCTTACTTAAAAACAATACTTCTTTGATGGGTAATTGTCCATTCATAAGCGTCTATTCAGGCTTACCTTCTTGATAAATTCAGCAATATAAAGTCGAGAGTTTTCCAAACATATATTCTCCTTACCCCCTCCCTCCTTCTCGTCCGAGCCAATCAGTTAGTCGAGTTCTCAAGTTCAGCCGCCGTTAAAAAATCTTTCATCGGCAGTATCAGCTGCATACTCCCTATGCCGGAGAGGCTGCTTACGTAGCCGTTGTCATGGCAACGGTGCTGCCAATTTTCTTTTCAGCGCTCTGAGCTGAACCAAAGATTTTCCCAATTGAATTGAATTGCGGGAAGATTAAAGTGCTTTTTTTTCTGAATGAGCGATCCGGCCACAATACGTTTTTTTGTGTTTGGTTTTTTTCGGAGATTTTTTTAATTTACCGTAGGAATTCCACAATTCTAATCTGAATTTAGGAAAATTAGTAGAATAAATTATTTTAAAGTATGTGCTGATAATTTCAAGTGCAGCCCGGCTGTACTTGCTGTATCCCACGAGCCGCCACTGGTTCGGATTTTCCAGATACGCTATTTTTTGTTTAATAAATGCTTAATGGATAATATAATAAACTAATCCTTGAAACTCTCACTGAAACCTCAGTAGAACTTGCACCGAACGATATTTTGACACAAACCGTAAAGTGGTGCAATCTTTGTACGGAAAAACGTTATTCTGGGATCTGATTTCATTAATCAATTTAAGAATCAAATCACAGTTTAACGTTCCTTCACAGGAAAGTTGGAGTTACATGTTGATGAATCTGTTGTTTTTACCAGGGTATATGGCGGATGCAAATTTTGAACAGCCTAACTAAAGTGAAGAAGTAAGTCAAGACATGAGTTGTCTTATAAATCAAGTGTATCTTAACATTCTGCTTGATTTCCTTCCATTTACTTTAGACTTAAACTTTTTGTTGTGTAATTGTGGGAACCATAAGGGGAATTGTGCATAATAAAGGTCACATTACAATGAATCTCAGCGCGTTATCTTTAATAAGTTCTGAAAATATTCCTTCAACATTTTTGGAACTGTTTTATCAGCTTGCATTTATAACATAAAAGACATGAATAAAAGAAAAAATAAGTTATACTTTTTCATCATCAAATGTAAAATATACGCTTTTGAGAATTAAAAAAAAAAACCCTGCAGAACTCTAACAAATTGCATATGGCAGTATCTTTAGAAAACAAGTTTTAGGAGTAAATTTCATAGCACAAGTTTGTTAAACTATTAAAAAATAAAACTTTTTAGTTTTTTAATATTTGCAAATTAGCTAACAAGTCTACTTAGGTGGCCCATTATGTCGATATGGCTGAAAAAGCATACATAATCACTACACACGTTCTAGAGTTTTAATGGAAAAAATAGTATTTTTCTAGATTGTTAATGATAGAAGTTCTAGTTTAAAAATAAATGACTTCGAAATACTTCTAGATAAAATACCAAACAGAAGCTATTGAAAACGTATGCAGCCAATTAGAGATCAGAAAACTCAGATTCCTTATTAGTATAAATTCTTCCCAATTCATTCTTTATTGCGAAAAACGTTCATTGATTTTAAAATACCGTCATTTAATGATGTAAAATTTGTGATGACATTCACTTTTCATATTTTACTATGTTTTTAAATTTTTCTTGTAAATAAAATTTTTAAACCGTAATAGATCCGCAGAAAAAAGAACCGCCTGGAGGCAAATTCTTCTTAACCGTTGTTAAATTTAATGGATGCAAAACTGTTTTACATATTTCATCTGTCAGTTACTAAATGTCTGGTGATAGTTAGAAGACTAGTTGCATCCAACTATTTGTTAAGGTCTTTCTATATATATATATTATTTCCACGTCTAATGATCTGATGTCCACGTCAAATGATGCCCTCCAATCATAATATCACGTCTGCTTTAAAGCCGTTATTAGAGTTCATTATCAACTGCTACTGAAGTGTCACTGAACCGAAGTTTTGTAGAGTAAATCAACTGAATTTTTTACCTATTATAAATTGATAATTTTTTTTTTGTCCTATACACTTTTGATGAGTATACGTGTAAAAAAAGGGAAAGTGACCATCTTTCTGCGGGGTGGGGGGGGGGATCTATAAAATTATTGCTTTAAAATGCAACAAACATATAAGTCGTATGTTCAGGCACAGCTTGTTTGTAATTGAAAATTCATTCGTTTGAATTTTATGAATAAAAATGTTACATTACCCGTAATATTATATAAGCTGAAAAACAAGAAGCTGCGAAAATGTTCTTCGAAAGACTTCAACGTTCAGTAATCAATTCTAATGTATTTTAATACAAGACAAGCTTCCAAGGCAAGAGGTATTGAATTTTATAGTCTTTATAATCCCAGTTTTGTTCTTATTCAGTACATTTTAAGGCAATTTTTAAGTGTGACAGATTCTGTTCTTTGTCTTAAGATTTTTAATTTAACAGTTACTGTGCTCAATAATATAAACAAAACCTTCAATCTGGGAATTTGCTGCGATTTTTATAAACTGATTTGTTCATAAGTCTCATGTGCTCCTAATGAGCGAACCGCTACTGTGTTGAACTTCTTTAGAATTAAGAGTTTCTGCCGTTAAATGCAGTTCTAAAGTAGCAAGTTGTGATGTTCGCAACCTCTGCGAAACCGATGAAAAATGCTGCATTTTAATCTTCGCAACAGATTCCCCTTGATGGAGAACCTTCCTATGTTCTGAACATGGGAAACCACTCCTGAAGGTAATCTGCGATCTCAGCATGATATGTTTTCAAATGTCGAAAGTTACCATTGAACATCTGATATATAGCGTAAAAATCAACATAGCTAATTTAAAAGTTGCATGTTTGAACAGTTATAAGTAGTTTGTTTAACCTTATTGTAATTTTAGTGCACAAGAAGAAAATGATGCCCTCCAAACATAATACAAAGTATTTAACTCTGGAAATTTCATGGGTCTTTATGAGCCGTTCTTTGGTAGAATTTATTGCGAAGTGTGGGGATGAATTTTAACAAAACAAAATGAACTAGTTCTTTATTTATTTTAACTAGCTTAAGGAATGACAGAAGAAACTGGAGTTGAATTCATTGGGGGGGTGGGGGTGAACTATATGCAATTTCGGAAGCAGAAATTGCTACTTCATTCTTTTCTTTAAAAAAAAATGTATTTATCTTATTTATCTTAAAAGCATCCTCTGAATAGGTGCACGTGACCTTAACTGCACATTAAAGTGTTTTGCATAAAATATCGGAAAATTTGTGCTGGATAAAGTATTTGCATGATTAAAACGTTTTGAGGAATCCTGTATTGATACAGTATTGCCTGATGGCGAAAACAAGCTGCATGATCAAAGAAATATCAATAGGTTCCTATAACCTTAACATAGTTAGACAAAGTACACCAATAATAATCAGTACTGTATTGTAATCAGGTGTTAGAACTAATTGTGCTTCTGTAGCAAAGCTGTTTATGAACATTAAATGCAGTGTGGTTAGATTGCGTGGATGTTGTCAAATGCTTCATTAATTAAATGGTGGAAATTCCATTCATATTCAGTAGTATACATTTATTTGTACAGGCTCAAATTAATTTCGCATTACTTTCGTTTATTTTCATTCTGTGGAAAAGAACACTATTTAAGAAATTACTACACCTTTTAGGAGAGAAATAAGTGCAAATTTCTTAATCAATATATTATTTGGACTCGTACAAATTTTCATTGAAAAAAAAGTATTTCGTTGATTCAACAGAAATTTGACTGGCACTATCTTAACAAAATTTTGTGGGTAAAAAAAATTGTTTGAAGAGAACATTGTTAATCCAACGAAAGTTATGTTTATTCAACTAAATATTTTGTTTATTTAACAATATTATTTACCATAGCCAAAGTTTCCTGAATCAGCAAAATTTTAGTAAATTCAACAGAATAGTTTTTCAGAGAGTTATTGTTGCATAATTTTTAATTGGATATATTAGAATTTGCAACTGACTGTCATAAACTCATTTTAATGTTGTTTTCAATAAAATCTGATTTAACTGTAACTTATCCTTGCTTAAAGCAGAATTATAAGGATGCAGCTGATTTTTGAAGTTATCCAATAACTCTACTCATAAATTTTACCAGATAATGACCTATAAATTAACATGAAAAGTCTACTTTCGGAACCGAGATTTTATTTCTAGAACGATCAAAATTTACAATGACGTTGTTCTTCTTTTGGCCCTGTATGCTGGATTTTGCGTTGAGTACCAAAGGGAGTCATACTACTGGCACAGATATTTTTTTGTCACCAGACTTTGAATTTCTACCTCATGTGAGAGAATTATTGCTTAAGATTGATTTCAGGTGGGTTCATCGGAATTTAATACTTTCGCAACAATAATGAAATATTTTACTGTTGTTCTCGTTTGCATGTGTGCAGTGTTTCTGAAACGATGTAATGAATCAAATTAATATAAATTACACCAGCCAACATGATTGATGGGATTTCATGTTCATTTACTTTGGGAATGCAGGTGTTTCATTTAGAAAAGAGCGAAATCTCTATGCTAGAGTTAATCCTCTTTCTTCTGTTTCGATGCTGATTTTCTTCCCGTTAAGTAAAGAAAGGAGACACGGATTACTGGTATAGACTATTTCTCACCAAGCTTTCGGATTACATCCTCCTTGATAATGGAACTTCCTTTATTGCGGGTTACGGGAAGAAAGGCGTCACGTTTGACATGCATGATGTTTAAATACACAGTAGCTATATTTCAAAGATAAAGTGGTGTATCCGTTTTGAGAATGTGACGGTAATGATTATTAAAAAGAAAGCAAAATTGATTTAATTTTTTTTTCTCAACATGGAAAAAAGTTTTTGAATGTATCTGCGCTTGGATTCAATAAAGTTACTGACACAAAGTTACTGACACTTTCTAATTTGAGTAAGGCAGACTTTTCTGTACTTTGCAAACCGTTGCATGCAACTTTTATTTGCTGCAAAATATATTTAGTATATTTTATTGAGGTTTACAAGATTATGCTCCCCATAGAAAGAGCTTTGAGAACTTTTACAAAGGAACACAAAATATTACCAATGTATTACGATCTGTTGCTTAAGAGAGGTCATTTTGCTCGGCAAAAAATAAATATCTAATGAATTTTGTTACTTCTCAAGGTAATTGAGAAGTGTTTAAATTCCGTTTAGGTGTGCTCTGCACTTTAAAAAAGAATATGCCACTGACATCTAGAAAATAATTGGCGGAAATAGAATTTGAGTATGTACTCCCTATTATTACTAGATTATAGAAAGACACTTCTGAACACGCCTATTCAATTTTTAAATCTCTCCACTATAAGCTGCTGTTTGTACCCAGATGCAAATATCTGTAAATTGCTGCGTACGCTAACCGGCTAAACTCACAAATGGTAATTCTAGTGCTTCAAAAATCTAACGATAATTTCTCGTTACACAAACTAGTAATTCTGCTGTGATTAGCTACAATACTATGGACTAGAAATTCTTCACCATTTCGTCCCTGCCAGTTGTGTGTATCACCTACCTGCTTGATTCTACGTTCTATTCTTCAAATTTTGGGATACAGAAAACAACCATCTATTTGTTTAGATGAGAATGGTATTTTTTTTTGTCTTTGTAATTTGCGTAACTATTCTTGTATTGCTATGAAATTTAAGTATGTTACTGAACTTAATAGTGAAATCCGTACTCATAGAGTTTATGCGAACTCTTTTCTTTCAGGGGCACTCAAAATAGTTCCCATAAAGGGCAATCTATGGTTGACAAATGTTTAAACTGCTTCAGTGAATGTCTTATTTGCTTTATTCATACACTATGCAGTTTTTGTGAAAAGAAGACCTGTGTTAAAGTGCATTACATATTATGCGTTTGGCATAATTTATCTTCTATTTTGAATAGTTAACATATGAAGTCAAATATTGCATAACTTTGTCAGGTGTCTACATTATCTGTCCTAAAATTTTATATACCAGGGTCCTCAAGATTTTGAGTCGTGTTTATGTGAATTCTTGATCTGGTTAATTTCTAGTGATCAAATTCTTCACCAGAATCTGCAAGGATTTTGAAAAAGCAGTTTAATTCGATTCGAAAGTGTTTGAGAGTATTTTAAAAGTATTGGGGGGGGGTGGAATTTTCCTTTCTAGATTCTCTCAATTAGACGAATGACAAGGTCATCCGCTGAGTTTTGTCAGGTCTTTAATTGATAAAAGCGCCACCCCAATAAATAACACTGACAGCAGTCGCAGCGTTCCACCTAAGTTAGTGTCCTAACAGGAAACTAACAACATGTTGGATGTCAACTCGGTTACCGCTTACGCTTTAGTCGATCATCAACCTACGCAGACTTCAAAATGACGAATGGCATGTTTGTATAGCAATTGCACCTTTTTAAAAATCCAACTGGCGTTTTGTGGGGAGGGGGGGGGATAAAGTTTTTTATTTGAAAAAAAGGTAGAGCAGAATATGTGCTAAGATTATATCCCATTCGGTAGTTTATAAAACATTTTCTTTTTTGACCGCTTGAAGAAATTCCGTTTTCATTTTTGAGACTTGTTACCGAGCCGTGAAAAATAAGTCTGGAGTTATCTTCGTGCATTGAATATTCTTGAAAATTAAACAATGGAATGACAGATTTTCATTTTATATAATAGGTTTTTCTAGTACAATAAGTACCAAATCTTGAAAAATAAAAGAAAAACATCTTTGCATAATGAAAAATCAGGAAAAATTATGCATAGATGATGCAAATGAACAAAATTAACTTAAATACACACAACAGTCAATCCAAAAAGGAACTTTTGGGGAAAATATTATCAATATGCTCATAGGTGGTAAAGGCTCGCTGGAAAAAATTACTTTTGGAAATGTTTTCAGTTATCCAAGTACTGAGCGATTTCAATCTTCTGTACATGGAAAGTTTTTCGAATAATATGAAACTTTTCCTGACAAATCGGTAAAATATGGCAACTCTGATACTTAAAAATGTTCAGTGTTAAGCCTTTTGAAAGCGAGCTTTTGTTAAGTCGGAAAGTATTAACCTGCATTTTTTAGACAATAGTTAGTTTAAATTTTACTTATATTATAATCCCCATTTTTTTTTTCATTTTAAGCGCAAATATTTTATCTGTGTTTGATGTGTGAATTTATCACCTGTACCCACTGCACAGTTGGACTCAATTTCCGTTATTTCACACTGTTGTATTCCTTGATATTTATGCTTTTTTAGTCGTAACTTGTTTTTCTGTGTGATATGTATTAAATAAGTCTTAAGTTTCATTATAAACACCTCGTGAGAAAGATTCAGTAAGAACTGTGGATAATTGATTTTGTTTAAATAAATCCACGTTAGGGAGATGTAGAGGAATAACATTGCGAGGTATATTTAAGACTTTTTGATAACACTATTAGTTGAGTTAAACTATTTCAAAAATTGGAGAAAATATTCGAAAAAAGACACTTTTGTAAAAATAGACGCTAGTGTCCAAAGAAATAATTTAATATATTTGAGAAGCATGCACTGAAAAACATGTTTTGTTGAATCAGCAAAAATTTTGTTAAATCAATGAAATTATCCGGTTCAAATAGCGCCAACCAAATTTTTATTGAATTAACAAAATATTTTTGTTAAAATTATTTGGTTGTTTCAACAACACATTCTGTCAATTTAACCAAACAAATTGGCTGGAATAACCAAATGTTTTGTTAATTTAACTAAACTATTTATTTAAATGGTTTATTTGGTTAAAATCAACCAAATTATTTAGTTGAATTAACAAAATATCTTTGTTAGCAGGTGTTGTGCTGGCTCATTTAACAAAATTTATTTTGTTGATTTTACTGTTATATATTTTAACCCACAAACAGTTGATTGAAAGTTTCAGGGATAGGACTAAATATTTTATCCATTCATCAAAATCCACATTTTTATTTTATTGTTTTTATAAATCTAGAAATACAATATTAGGTTGCTTCTTTTTTTTCCCATACAAAAAAACTTGGTAAAACAATCCAAAATAGCACTTGCGTTCGTAATAAAATAAAATTGTGTACTATTTCCTCAAATTTTATTATATAACGAGATCTAGTTTATTTCAGATCCAAATTCTAGCGGACGTCAAAAGAAATATACGCGTGAGCTATTTTGAAGTGCCTGGTAGCTCTCTCTTTTTTTTCTTTTTTGCTGGAAAGACCAAATAAATATTGACTATATAAATGAGAATTTATACAATCACTTTACTAGCAGAACTTGAGCGCTTCGATTAATGTAATACGAAGCTAATAAACCTATTTATCGCTAGAGTGTTTAATTTGGAGAAAGAATGTGTTTTCTCTTAGTGATTTTCTTTCCGACGTGGTATACTAATTAAATTATTCGATGCATAAAGCCAATATGGATTTAAAAGCATGGTTGTTCCACGTTAAAGTTTAAACTACAAAATATTTTTGAAATATATATAAATGCATAGTGCCGATATTGTCCAGCTAAGTCTATATTCACGATCCCTCCCCCCCCCCGCACAAAAAAAATCTTCATCGAGCCTATGCATATATTAACATTTTTACATCCTCAGATATTTTGCAGACCGGTACGTTGTTGAAAAGTGATTCTGATTGCTTTAACTTAGTTAATCTGAAGGACATTGAGTAGTTTTAAGCATAATCTGTAGAAACGTATAAAAACACTAAAATAGAAGTCTAAATTTTTTATAAAAATAGATAACTAATTAGGCTTACTTCTGAACTTTTCAACAAACTGAGGAAAAAGCCAATTTATTTTTTTGTTTGATCTTATCCATTTTTTAAATGTATTGGTGGACAATGCAGATCCTTCCTTAGCTCTTCCCCCTTCCTCCGTAAATAAGAATTTCTCCATTGGGCAGCCTGGCTCAGTCTTTCACAGTCCTGCGCATGTCCTTGACGCATGCGTAAATTGACTGTCGAGCCATTTCAAATTTCATTCGTTCTGAGTTTCAACACTGTCTCACCATGGCACAGTGGTTATGTCACTGAAAATGGTAGACGGCCGAAGTGTGAAGGTCCCGGGTTCGGGTCCCATCGCGCGGCTGTCGATCTTACGGTCTGGAGTTTTGGTAGGTTTTCTCCAGATATAACGTGAACATGCGTTAGATCCCCTTAGAAAGTCTTCCTGCCAAGGCACCCCCCATCCTTGGCCGTAGCGCAGCGTTGCCATAATCGCACAAAACTGAGTTTTAACAAAAAGTTTTGCTATAATTAAAAGCATTGTGTTAAATAAATTTGGTTGACTCGAACAAACTTTTGTTAAATCAACAAAACAAAGTCAAGCTCGCTTAACCGAGCAAGTTTTGTTAAATTCAACAAAACACTTTTTAGCATCTGGTAAATCACGTGTTCATCCGTTGGATCATACATGAGGGTCTAATGGAATAATCATTAAAACTTAAAATTTGATAGTACCACTTGTTATCGTTCAGCAACTTCTGATTTAAACGTTTGGGAAAGCTTGGCCGGGCTACCTCAAAAATTACGCAGCGAAGTCGTTGTACTTTAGAAAAACGATACGTTTTTGGATTATTTATAGCAAAGCTGGGTGATCTTTTAGGGTTCTTTATCTGGGTCCTTCATATCATAGTAAATTCTTCCCAATTCCTGCTGTCCGTAGCAACACTTGTATTGTAGTTGAAACTAACTGAGACCTTCGTATGTAACACATATAAATAAATTTTAAAAATAGTACAGTACGATAATGCGAATTTTGGGATAATGAATGAGATAGTTAATTTTTGACTGGCATCCACAATAGCAGGAAAATCGTAGAGCTTTTCGCAGGTGAAGAAGAGTGGGATTTTTATACCACCCGAAACGAAAATACTATGCTTCTTAATTATGTGCATTATTTAAGCACTTCTTGATTAATAGTAACCTCTCAGCACTAGTATTTTGTGTGTTCGTGATACTTGAAACTCAAGTTTTTGAATACTGTGAAGACAAAATTTCTCAATTATTTATTTACCCTCGGAGGCAATAACAAGTTCAATAGCAAGGTATTTTTTTTTTCCCTATCAGACTTGCACGTTCATTGAACAACTGAAATAAATTTTGAATGTATTTGAGTTAAAACCACTTAGCACTAGGATATTCTTGTAGTTTACTAACAATATTTGGCGATTCAGAAATAACTGGATAAAATAACTGGATCAGAAATACTTCTGCCAAAGTATTTGCTAACTGATAAATAATTTGGAATTTTAGGGAGTAGAATTATGGAGCCAATGGGCTCGAACCCCTATCCTATAAAAATGTTATACTTTCTATTATATTACTCTAACATTAAATGTATATAGATGCATGTGACTTACGCACTGGACAACCTCAATAATTTTTAAGATCCTTTCACTAATGCTTTCTTTATATTCAATAGGTTACGTTCTAAATATTCAGATTCCCGTATTTTAAAACTTGTTTCTCTTCCTTTATTTATAGAATATTATGAATGTGGTAGAGATTACTACTATTGAATGTAGATTACTACTTTGCAACGTCATTCCACAACATTTGTCATGCATTTAATTTTCTTCTGCGCCAGCAAATGAATGAAATAATTATGTCAAAATAAAATTGTAAGAAAGAACATCAGAAAAGAGAGAATATTTTATTGAAATTTAACCTCTAACATGATCAATGTGCTTAAAATCACCAAAAAAATATGTTCTTGGGGTACCGTTTTGTAATGAATTGGTTGACATTGATTGGATGCTTTTCCAACTAATCGAGCACCTACTGCCTCTCAAGACATGATCTATTTCAAAAGATAATTCGACATTTCTTGGATGAAAAGCTGAACCTAGTAATTAAAGTGCTTCAGATGAACTCGGCTTCTCAAAAACATCAATTTGTGTTTGACGGTTACAGTTTTTTCTTTCCTAATCTTTTTCATGATTTAAAAAATGTCGGTGTTTTCCCATTCAGTCCTGAATAAAGACCATTCATTAAGAGTCTTAGCAAAGATAATATTTCGTTTAGTTTCTTATGCCATCTGGAACATTAAGCTTTCGATATATTTCAATAGATATGTACGACGGATTTCAAGCTCAGAAAATAAATACTATGTACTACATATAGTTGAAAAAGAATTCGATAACGTATAGTTTACCGCATGTGTCAAAAATTTTAGACCTGATTGATCTAAACATTAGCGTAGTGGATAAGGCACTGAACATGATCGACACACGGCTGAAGTGTGAAGCCGTACACGTAGGTAGATGCCCTTCGTGAAAGACTTGCCATAACAGAAAACACATTTCTGATTGATCCAATGATTTTGCAGACATTCTTGAAGTTGAAAATTATCGAATAATCGCTTAAAAAAAAGATAAAAGAAATGTTAAATCAACGAAAATTTCTTTAATATAGTTTTCCGCATGCATGCGCAAGTTTTCAAAGAAATTGTTCTTATAATATTGAGCAAGTCTCCAAAGCAATTGTTCTTATAATATTGGCAATACCTTCTAACTTGAAAATTGCCGAAAATGAATAATAAAAGGATGTAGTATGAAGGGACCTGACCGTTGATCTAAACATTTAAAATAGAGAAGATTTACCTTCAACTTTATCATATTCGAGTGAAATTACAAGCCTAACCGTCAAATCAAAAAAAGACTCAGTGATAGAACCAGATCAAATGAATTATGCATTCAAAATTTTATTTTTTGAATGTCTTTCGCTTCCTCTGTAACTTAATTCTATATATTACGCCATTCCGCTAAAATAATAATAAAATAATGTAGCAGACGAGGAACACTTAATTCTAGGTGCTACTTTCTGTATCATAGGACGAAACTCTGATAACCTTGTCGCAATATTTTTCAGGGTATTTTAATGTTAAATCGCCGTCTTCAAACGAAACTTATTGGATAAAAGGAGTAGAACAAAATTTTCTATGTTGTGAAGGTAGAATTAATCTTATTTGTAAAAGGAAAAGTTTACTAATGTATGTTGTAAATGCGCACCACAATAGCATTTTATGTTTTATTCTTGAGCTTGAGTTATGTTCTTGAGCGAGAATAGATAAGCTGCTGCACCATCTAAGATATATTTTCGCTTGCTAAATTAGTCAAGAAGGAAACAAACTGTGAATATGGAAATTTTGTAATTTTTTATCCCCTCCGGTGGATAGATTAAACTACTAATATTTGGAAGTTAATAATAGTTAATATTAGTTGGTAATAGGTACTAGTTAATATTTGGAGTCCTACACATTCTGCAGAGCATCTTTTGTCGTCGTTGGCTCTTACACTCTCTGGCAACCGCGAAACGATACCAGATCCTTCATATAGGACGGCGATGGGTGAAAGGGGACGGCTTCCATTTTAATGAGCCCTGGTGGGAGGAAGTCCGACTTTGCTCGGTGTCTCCTAGCTTTGAACCAATTCCAGATGAGACCTAGCACCTTGATCGTCAACCCTAGAGGTATTGTTTGAAGGGGACATTAGAGCCATGAACAGATTTTACATTGCACCAGCTCCCATTAGCAAACAGGGTTCCACAGCAGCCCGTCGAGAGGGGTTTTTACCTTCCCAAGCGCTGGCCAAGCCGGTGCCGCTTGACATTTCGTGCTCTTATGGGAAGAGCTTAGCAATTAGACCACTGCGGAACACTTAACTTCCTAAACGTGATTTTGTATGTTGGATGTTTGAAAATTTTAATACATGTATAATAAATTAAATTCTCCATTAAATATGCTTAGACAATTTTGAAAATACCTCCTTCATGAACATGATATTTCGAGTAAAAACAGCACTATTAGGAAACATACAAGTAGTGGGATGGATTTCAGCTCTGTAGTGTTATCAGATTTAGACGTTATGCACTTATATAATGTCCTGCACTAAATCTATTTGGCATCAACTTAAATTAACAATCATATCTTTTCAACCCCAAGTGTTTACTCGGATCTGTGAAAGGGAAAACTGTGCAATACGTCATTGTTATACATATGACTAACGGTAATTTCTTGAAATCGAAATGTTTATTTTTGCGTAAAAATAAAACAAAGGCAACGCAGGAAAGAAAAAAAAAAGCCTGTTAGCTTCAAATGCGCGTTATTAATGATGTTGAGCCACTTCGCAACCCGAGCCCATCTAAAACACTTAAAACTTAAGAATTTGCTTAAGTACTTGGTTCCTTTTATTGCCTCCTTAGAGTCGGAGAAGAATGGGACTGTGTTTTCATTCCACAAGCCATAGAACAGATGATCTTTCAAAATTTTCTCGCTTTATTTCAATTTTTACGTTTAAAGAAGAGGTGTCTGTTATACAAAACTGAGATTTGCAAACCAGATATGAAAAGTACCATCTTGAGTAAATTATGTTTCCTGTAAATCAGTAATTATAGGTTTCTGGTACGTCTAGAACTGTGATATCAAGTCTAATTTAGGATATACGAAGTTTTTTTTTTTGTTGTTGTTAATTTAATCTTCTCTTTTTTATAATAATGCTTTACTGAAAAATATGAAATTAGCTTAGAAAATAACAGAAAAGAACAGTTATTACTCATAAGAATTTTATTAAAACCACCAGAACTGGGACAGAAAACCACCTAATTTTCGGGCTTTATTATTTGAATTTAATGCAGTTTGAATCAATTTTAAAGCTTAAAACTAACCACTGACCTCAATGGAAATATTATGTGATAAGTTTTCATTACTTTAGGGAAAACGATTTTATGAAGAGTTCATTTAGTTTCGCATTTTCATATTACTACATTTATAAATTGAATTTAAACTTTAATCTTGAATAGAATTTGGCAGTTTTTGCAGTGCTTATAGTTTATATAGGTACTTCATCAGTGTTAGTTTTAAATGACTGGCATACAGAGGAAGTTTTCAAAACATACATTGATTCTGTTTTTTGGATATTTTACTTTGTATGCTAAAAACTTTCAAACTTGAATATTCTTACACTGAAATGTGATAAGACAGTTAGAATTTCAGTATTTTATTTTAATGGTAGACTTACCGAAATCGATAATTTATGTGCAAGAAATTAGGTCAAATTTATAATATTTTGAACTTATAAGCAATTTTGTACAGGGAAAGTATATTTAATTTCTATTAATCATAAAAATCTGATTAATCCGATTTCGTGCTAATTTTGGTTACCTTAAGAAAAAGATTTAGTATTGTTTGTGATGTTTGAAAAATGCTTTTTTTTTTCATTTCATGTAAAAATTTCCCATTTTTGCAGAAGTGGCAACTATTTTAAATGCTAAGATTTCTCTTTTATGACGTCTATTAAATGACATCGCTATAATTTTATTTTAGTAACTCAGTCATTAATTTATCTAATTTATTATATAAAATGTATTCAAAAAGTGATTTGACAAATTAAGAACTTAGAAAAGAAAATCTGAATTTAAAAAATTAGTAATTGTATTTGTTCAATCGGGTTTTTTCTGCAGGTTTTGCACGAATACGTTATATATGTCCTTCGTAATACTTCGCAGTCAAATATATATATATATATATATAATATGTCAGCGGAACTACTTTGGTTTTCCTGTTCTGGGAATGTCACTTTTGTAAAATATACAAACAAATACTTACAATATATTTGTAACCCTTTCAAATGTTCCGCTGAAAATATATCTTTATGTTACTTATTGTTAAACAACAACAACAACAAAAAAGATCGACACACACAAGCTATGCATGAAAATGTTCGAGAATCTTCCTATTTCCTGAATATTTTTTCCATTTAGTATTCTAAACATATTTTCATTCAGATGTAACACAACCTGTGTGGTATACAACGCGTTCGCTCACTATATATTCTGGAATTTTATCGTCTAGAAAAGAAAAAAAAGTAAAAATTGGAGTTTCGCGTCGTTTATTTCTTAGGATAGAGAACGAGATAAAAATATTTTTCATTCAATTCTTTTGTCAAAACCAGAAAAAAAGAAACTTTTGGAGAATGTTAAAAATGCATTCTACAGAGAGCTGATAAAATTCTGTCAACTTGCTCTTCGTTTTCTCGTCAGTTCGCGGAAATATTTTTAAAGGTGGAATTAGTACACTGGGTTTTTCACTCAACTGGAGTAAGGAACAGGCTCATAATTTCCGAAACTAAATTTCTGCGTTGATGTACTACTCATCTTGGCTGTAGATTTAAAAATTTTACCCCTGCAGAAGAGAGCGTAAAACGTGTTACTGTAGTCTATATTTAAAACTGAACTTTTCACGTTGAGCCAATTTGGAAGATAAACTTTTGCATCTTTCTGTAGAATTATGAAAATGAAACGATACTCTCAGAAAAGCAGGTGTGTAAAATAAGATGGTTTAGTGTTCCTGAGTAATATGTGTAAATACAGATTGGTTGTATCATTAGTTAAAGTTGTATGGAGAATTTCTACAAAAGCAATATTTATTTGCATTTAAAAATATCTATGCTTTATATAGATTTTCTGTTCTGCTAATATTTAATGTAACTGTGTGTGTAGTACGTGTAATAATATTTCAATTTAGTTCTGTGCTTTCGTAGAAAATCTCTCACTTGATATTCAACCTTGCTTTTCGTAGGTTTAATATCGGGTGAAAAAGTGACCTGAAAAATCTAAAAAGACTGTTCTGTATTAATATTTTAATAAAGAATATAAAAAAAAACTTTATCGACACTGCAATCGAGTCTACTAGTAAATCTATTAGCTTCTGGTAAATATAAAATATTTATTCTTTTCACAACAAAGAAAGCAATCAGTTCAACTTTTATTACTTCAATATTTTATTATTAACAATCTATCTGATATTTTATTCCAATATTTATTTCAAACTTTGCTTACTTTAAAATAGCAGCAATACTAGCTGAATATACAGCTACGACGTGTATTTGGAAAATAAATTTCGTTTTGAAAAAAAAAAAAAAAAAAAAAAAAAAAAAAGCAAAAAAATATTTTTCAAGCCAATTTTATTTCTACATGAAAGAGTATACCTTAAACTATTTTTCTACATAGTTTTCGCCAATGTTCCAACACTTGTCGTAGCGGTTTACCAGCTTTTCTATACCTTCTACAAAGAAATGACGATAACCACGACTCCACAGCATTTTTCATTTCATCGTCGGATTCAAAGAGCTTGCCGCCTAGCTCGCACTTCATGTCCAGGAGCTAGTGGTAGTCTGACGTCACCAAGCCTAGGCTGTACGGCGGGTAATCGAACTGCACCCAACGAAACTGTCTAACTATCTTTTGAATATCGCCAGCAGAATAAAGGCCGAGCATTGTCATGGAGCAACACGATTCTTTTTCTGAGCATTCCTCTACGTTTGTTTTGAATGCACGCCGTACTTTTCTTCGCCGTAGTCTTGGTTATCGTCATTGGAGCGAAGTTTCTATGAAGAAGGAATAGAAAAGCTGGTAACCCGCTACGACAAGTGTTTGAACACTGCCGGAAACTATGTAGAAAAATAGTTTAAGGCTCTTTCATCAAAAAATAAAACTAGCTTGAGAAAAAATGTTTTGCTAATTTTTTTCAAAACGGAACTCACTTTGAGGGCTTTCATTTTTAGTAAGTGAAGGCGCACAATGATTAATAGTTACTACAGTGGGCTAGGATTTGTAGTTGTGCGCGCTAGAATTAGGAATTATTGCGAGCGATAGACTTTCGAATTTTTGGGCACGCTACGATTTGGAATTGTTGTGTTCGCTACGATTTTCAGATATTGTGAAAGCTACGATTTGTAGTTATTAAATGTGCGCTACGCGGTTATTGTACGCGGTACAATTAGTAATATATAGAAAGAAATAAAATATATTGCAGAGTAAAGAAAGTACATACTCTCAAGAATGCATGAGAATATCTCAATAGAGACGATTTTTAATATTATCTCACACACTCCGGACTTTGCCTTTTTTTTTTTGGTAGAAGAAACATACGGTATCGGGTGTCTGGATTTTAATTGTATTTAATGGTCACCAGGTGTGCTGTGTTGTTTAATTCTGTAATCTCAACTTGTTCCTACGGTGCATCGACTTATTTATTCTAGAATAAGATAATCACAGACAAGTCAGTTAAAGCAACATTTAAATGCCTTATGTATTACATATCTCTGGCAAACAATATTCTTTAGTGTACTAAGGCATAATTCTTGTTGTTAAAATTTTCTTTTTCTATTTCAGCTCCTCTGGCGAGTGTACTTTCTCAGCTGGTGGGTCCACGAAAAGTAGCTCTTATGGGTGGAGTGATGGCTTTTGGGGGACTGGCTATTTCTTCGTTAACCCCAAGTCTTGAATTTCTCTACATCTTTTTTGGTGCTGTACAAGGTAAAGAAACGTTTTCTAATTTTATTGGATGTATATTGTATAACTTGATGTCAATGACTGATTATAGATTAAGAAAATTTCTCGGAAAATATTTATTCAGGCATGTATTGCACAACCGTACTATTTCCTTAAGGAATTTCACCCGTTCAACGAATAAAATCCCAAAAAAAGTGTTCTTTCTTCAGAAATTTTTGACAAAGGAAGTATTAGAAGCATTAAAATGGATTTTACAGGGTGATTGCATAAAATACTGTTTTGTATAATAAACAAAATTAATAAAACACTATTTATTTACTACTTAAAAACAAATAACTATGACACAAAAATTCCACGTCTTCAAAATAACTGTAATGCACCCCGCGCAGGATAACAGCTAAATTTTTCAATATTTTCTAACAAATTTCATCTTAAATTAAAGAAAATACTCCTACTAATAATTTGAACTAAAATCATTAAGCTATTTAAAGATGCAAGATTAATATTTAATTTTAACTAGGAAAAATCAAAATTCTTGCATTTTTCTTCACTTTTTGTGTTTATATTTTTCTATAAATTTAATCGGTACAGTTCATTTTATCCATATAAATACTATGAACAAGCGCTGAAAATTTTAAGGTATTATGTTAATGCGTTCTATTTAAAGATATCTTGTGCGGAATAATAAAACTTGCTATTTTGAGTTATAAGCATTTAAAGATAAATTTGGCATATGTTTTCGCTATATTTCATGTAGTGTTTTCGTGATATATCATGAAATAAATGTGGCGTGATTGAAATTTTGGTATTAAATTGGCCGCAATAAAATAAACTACTAGGATTAAACGATAAAAATCCATTTTTTGGCTTAATTTCAGTTGTCTCCTTAAACTAAATTCACGAATTATATACAGTATTCAAAATATAACATTAGTCATAGGTATAATATGGAAAGCATACAAGATATGTTCGTTAAAATGACTGGAAACAAGATTAGATGTTTGCTATCTTCGAAAATTCACTAAAAAAGAATGCAACCATAGTTTTATCATTTCTGTAAATGTAACAAAATTTACAATTTTTTAACTTGAAGGTATTCTTATGCCAGCAAATGATACAGTCAGGCGGGCCTCACCATGGCACAGTGGTTATGTCACAGGAAATGGTAGACGGGCGAAGTGTCAAGGTCCTGGGTTCGGGTCCCATCAAGCGTCCGTCGACCTAACCGTTCGGAGTTTTCCGTGATTTTCTCCGAAACTGGGCGTAAATGCGGGTTGGGACCACTTAAATAGACCCCCCACGGAGGGCACCCCACCCATAGGCCTAGATTCCTCGTGCAGATAATTGGCCTTAATCCCACTACAACAACAACAACAACGATACTGTCAGGCAGATTTCCATAAAAGTGGATTTTTTTTTTTTTTTTTTTTCCTTTTGGTTCCCCTGAAGCCTTCATATTATTAAACACAAACTAGTTCAATGTAACTGACACAGGCAAACTGCTCTTACCTAATAAATAAATAAATAAAAATAACTTACCTTATTTTTATGCAAAATGTTGCTCAGTCATTTCATTTGACATGTGAATAAATTTCTGATGGTGGTATCTGACAGTGAATGACAAGTCTATACTTTTGGATTTGATAGCTAACTGTATATAGCCATTTGATTTTAAATGTGAATTAGGGTAAACTAAATTCAACTTGCACAGTTTCTGTGGATATTTTTTGCTTTATACTGTTGAATGTTAAATATGACTACAAGATAATCCCTTGTAAAGGTGTCTGAAAAATGTGTGACTGGAAAACATTGAAGATTCAATGGGTTTGTTTATACAAATTTTTACTCTAAAGTTTTAAATATTTATTATTATTTCATGCATTTTAGAGTTGATCTTTGAGAACATCTGATACTCATTAAATTGTATTTTAAGTTAAAAAATGTACCCATACCCTCTAATAAATAAAAATATTCTTTCTCAAAATAAAAAAGGAAAAACTGAAAAAGAAATTTGTTGAAAGTTATCTTGTACCAACTTTGCTATTAATATTATTCTAATTTTGTTCATATTAATATTTGTGCGTAAATTAATAATTATAAAATTTAGCTGCTGATAAACTATTTAATTTGATAAGAATGAGCACCAAGTAAGGATAATTAAACTTAAGTTTCATAAAACTTTTGGAAATTCAAAACTGTATTGCATTAAATAAAGTAGTAAGCAAAAGTTTATTAAAGATATTGACTTCTGTGCTTGATGTGTATAAAAAATTCTCCTTTTTTCTTAAAGAAATTTTCAGATTAGAATTAGTTCGTGTTTGCAACGATTTTTCATTGAGTTGGGGCTCCACCGATCGGGTTTGTCATGTAACCTAACGTTATTACATGTGGGGATGTATACGAGACGAGAAATGGCTAAGGTCTCGTCTGGTGCTCGGCATTCTTCTCTCGCGGTCTCGTCTCACACCTTTAGGTCTCGTCTCGCGGTCTCGCATCCTTCCGCAGAACGACTGTACTTCTTTCACTTCGTACTATTAAGTGAAAATGAAGGCATTTTGGTGTCATACAATATGCGAGACCTCGATAAATAAAGGATGATTGTGAATCGTTTACTTCGTACAATTAAGTAAAAATAAAGACTTTTGTTGTCAGACAGTGCGCGAGACCAGTCTCGAGGTCTTGTCTCGTCTCGCAAAAGCGTGAGACCGCGAGAAGTCCCCGCCCATCTCTAACTACATGCAAATACATATTTTAAGGATTATCTTTATTATAGAAGTCAAACTTTCTTGTGACAGCATTAACTTAATGTTAGCTTTTTGGTAGGAAAAAAAGTGTATTGCTTACAGTTATTGGATGGTATGAATAAAAAAAAAACTGATATTTTACAGTTGATTGGCCTTTTATGTGTTTATTTGCCATCTTTACTATGAAATTTTATTTTTACAAATTTTATAAAGAAACGTATGTTAGATAGCCAGTATATCCATATTAGTAGTGTAAACGGTTTTAAATATCTACATTGCTTAAAATTTTTTTAAGCAGTCTGAAAAAATAATAAACCCTTTTATCCCAAGGCTTTTAATTATAATTTGAATCGTAAAATATAAATTCATTATAATTAATAATATAAAAACATTTTATCTCACTAAGCTCTTCATTTCAATAGTTTTATGTGACTCATTTACGATATTAAAAATTTAAGGTACTTTTTATGCGTTCTATATAGTTATGCGTTCCAGATGGTGTTAACTGTGAACTTAGTTGGCATTAACTATTAAGTTTGCAATATTCTTGCAGAACCAAAGCTTTTCAACAAAAAATCTAGGGTATTATAATTCAAAGGTTAGAAGGGATGAAAACAAGTTGACATTCTCTGCACTATGATGAATGGAAACCTCTTTAAATTAATCCTCTATCAAATAAAGTAAAAGAAGTTAATTATCTCTAGCTGATGAAATATAAGCTCTTTGATCTTCCAGAAATGAAAATTCTGAATCACTCATTGGAGTAAGAACTATTTTATGGCTATTCATAAATATTTTGGAGGCTTATTTTTTAAAAACTCTTTCTGCTTTGTTCCTGATGGAATCATATCCATTACCGGATTAACTTCATTTCATGGAGTTCAGAAACAGTTCGTTTTGATTAATTGATATTTTGATGAAGGTAATGAGTTGTCTTTGTTCAGATAATTTGAAATATGCTTGAATAGATTAGCATAGTTCAGGGAGGCTTTCCTATTAATGAGATTAATTTTATTCTTGGTTAATAATTTTATGCTTTATTGAAAACTATTTGTGCATTTAGCTTTTTTCTATCTGCTGGCATTTGCATAAAAATCGATGAACGGGTTTTAAATTTAAAGTGCGTTTGACGCATGTACAAGATAAAAAAGAGAACGAATTTGCACATACTTTTTACGATAAAACTAGGTTTCCCGACTAAAATTTTGAGCTAATCTTTGTGCATTAAAATTGAGTTTAGTCATAATTGCTTCTCCTGTCTGAGGTGCAAATAAATAAAAAAGTCAAATTACAATTTTTAGTAGACAGCTTGAAGGAAAGAATTTTTAAAAATGATTCATAAATTTCTTACTGCATTTTTAAATTCTGTACAGTTTATATGAGTAAAAGTAAAAATGTTTTACAATATGCGTTTTCTTAAACAAACAAAACTTCAAAGTAAGTAAAAACTCCAATGAATCTGCAAGCAACTCGCTATCGAAGACCTTTATAGATCTTATGTGTTTTCTATTGAATACTTTTTTGAAGCTTTACTACTTTCTACACAAATAAATGTCCATATACATTGCATACCCAGGTGCATGGCTTCCCATTTACAAGCTCATCTTATTGCTGTATCAACCTTTAAACTTTAAAATATGGATAAATTTTGAAAGAAAAACATACATGAACCTGGTACCCAACAAAGAGAAGCTTTAAAGTTCACTGTAGTATTCCTCCTCTCTATCTTCTTAATCTATGTAGTAAAACGCAAGTGTGCTATATTTCACGGCGTAAGAAACATATTCATCCCACCTACCTGTATAAATGTTTTCTGGATACGGACGTAACGACTACTTTTTAACGTTATGTAAAAATGTTTACCGTAATTTGATAAACATTAACAAGCGTCAGCGTTGAGCATTTATCAAGAAAATAAATAAATAAACATTATATAGAGCTGAGACAAAATCAAGCTTCTTTTAAAATTCACAACTCATATTAAAGGAAAAAATATTTACCCAAGCTGTATTTAATTCATTATAAAACCTCTTAAATGAGAGAGTGATGTATGGATTAAAAAGTTAATTGTTTGAAAATAAAGTGAAAACACGGTAGAAAGCTCACATCTCTTAAATAACTTCCCTGCTTTCCATTCCTTTCAACATTTTTTTATAGAGGAAGCAATTTTTCTACTGAGAGAAGTTGTAGCTTTGAAAGAATATTTTGTCTGAAAGGAGTCATGTTGCGCTTCTGTTCATGCAGTCGCCTGAGTAAAGTCACGCAACTCTGTGGAATAAGTTTTCTTGATTGATCTCTACCCCCCCTTTTTTTTTTTCTTTTTAAGGAAATACGCTGCATTAAATGTGTCAAAATCTAAAGGCAAGTTTAAAATAAAAGCAGTATTTGCCTCTTGTATATTTCGGTGTTAAAATTGTTCGTCACAGGGATTGACTCTTGCTAAATTTGTCAAATGTTTCAAATCTAAACTTTTAAGTTTTACTTTCCAAGAAACTGCAATGCGTTTTATATTGAGTGTCTATCAAACTCCTCAGTTGCATTTCTAACGAAAAACAATCATTGAAATATTTGTAGGTTATTGATATTAAATTTTGCGGACATTCCTGTTGTTAAACTCGTTACCTTGCACATCTCCAGGTATTGCTTTAGATTTGTAACATAATATGCTTGACGGGAAAATGGAACTGTTCTATAAGACGTCAAAGCGCACATATAAATCCTTTTGAAATCCTATCTGAGTGAAAGTATCTCATAATATAGAATGTTCTGTAATAACGTACAGCTCCCTTGCCTGGTAACTCAGCTTGCTTAGTAATACGTAACGCATAGCAAAGCATGTCTGTATTACAGCAAATTCATATCAAAAGTGTGATGTTTCAATTGGATGGCAATGCCTGTTGTCTGCGAAAACACAGCCCTGTAGTTAAAACTTTCCGTAGTTGAAGGCAAATAATTAATACAATTTGTGCGTCACTAGGAAGTATATACTTATGCCTCCTTCATCGGCAACAATCGATAGGAAAAGTGTACATCAGACCTCATCGGGAGCTTTCATTTCATACAATTATATAAAAACTTTACCGTTATACAAAAAACAGGTCACCGAGTAAACTGTAATTGGCTGCAATTGTGCGCGTCAGAAACAAATGATGCTTCTTTATGTCTTGCATCAATGACCACCGTGACTACTTAATATCCGGACAACGACTCCTCACGTGACGTGACTTTCACTGCAAACTCATGTACGCGGTCTTGCTCTGAAGATGTCTACAACTCTTGAGTATTATGCAAAGCATTAGAGTGTAACGTCTTCAACAGAACTGTACAGATTTCATATTTGAAGCGCTGAATGGGGATTATGCTTTCGTACTGCATTACTTGCACATTCGGACCGGCACAAACCGTTACGGAAACGGGTTGCTAATATGAATAAGCTCAAGAGTAACATTTGCAAATTCTCTTAAAATCGAGAATGATTCGACTTTATACTTGTGTATACCATTGAAAAATAAATAAAAGGAATTATTTATTGGGATTTTTTTTACTTTAAGTTATGAGTATGGAATGCACACAGAAAAGAATTTTTACGGGTTTTTGCATGATTTTGAACATTAATCTCGAGGGTTTTTCATCATTAGTAGTTTAATTCCAAATGCGAAATTTCTTGAAATCAACTTATTTTTCAACTTTAAAATTGCTGTGTCTAAGATTTTATTTTTAAAAAATATCATTAAATATTGTATAGGACAGAAATTGAACTTTTTTTACGTCATTCGGACATTTCTTTTCAGTGAAAACTAATATACATTGAAATGATGAAAGTATAAGCTTTTATCCATTTTAAATTTACAGTTTATATTCTAAAAGATCATTAGTTTGTAGCTAGGCAGATTTATATATTCATCATGCGTGAGACGGAACTACTTTCACGCATGTTATTAAAAATAATTTAGTATAATATCTACACATCCGTTCTGTTGTTAGATACGATTATATTTATATAAGGCTCCAATGTTCCATTAAAAGTAGTTCCAATTTGTCTTTTATTTTTCAGTTCAATCTTGTCGTGCTTCTGGATAAAATACATTAGCAAACTGTTCCGTGAGGGTCTAAGCATTTCAACAAAATTAAAATTAGCAAAAATGTCTAAAACCAGCACCAATCTCAAACAGTGTTTCATGGTATGTAAAATACGTGACAGAATTTTTTAACACAAGCCTAATTTTTTCAATGCTAGCACCATCATAGTGATGCAAACCACCAGATGATAATGGTAACTTAAATCATATTGATAACCAGCTTATTATATTAAAGCTTGTTTGATTCAAAATTAATAGTTTCTTGACTTGCGTGACATTTTTGTTTTACTTCAACAAAGTTAAATGTGCATTTTATAATTGACAGAACTCCTGAAAAAATTTTTTGTTGATTCAACAAAGTTTCGGTAGGCTCTATTTCAAAGAAATGTTTTGTTATAAACCAACAAAATTATTCGGTTGACCAACAAAAGCGCCGACAAAATTGTGCTGAATCAACAAAATTTTGCTGAATTAAGAAAAAACGCAGTGTATGAATAAAAAGCTTGACATTTTTGGTAAATAAAAATGCGTTTTTTAATACCATAATTGAATAAATTATGTTAAATATTCAGAACAAATTTTTTCTTCAGAGGGAACTTTCTCCCGCCTGAAGATGTAACAGTTTTTTATCCTTCAATTGCCACAGCCATAGTTGATTATGCACGAAAAGTCACTTTCAATAAAAATAAAAAATAAATGTTTTAACCAGATTTAAAAGCAAAACGTTTTGAGACGCGTAAATTCATTCCGAAAAACACACGTACACCTTTTATTAATCGTAGAGATTTAAGTTATTCATTAGTATAATGCTTTACCTTTAAAAAAGGATTTCTTTGGCACGTGTCTTGAAAATAAAGTCATAACGACGTCTATAAAATTCCGTATAGCTCCCCTTAAAATAAAATGGAAAAAAATTAGTTAAATTGCTCTGTAGCTCTTCAATCTTTGTTTTGATTTTATAGTTCTTTTAATTCTGTTCATTTTAGATAAAATAACAGCGGGTTTTTATGCACTTTTATTTGACTCTCCCTAAATCTACGAAGCAAATTTTGTAGTGAATTTTTAGCTAACATCCAATCTCCACTTTCATATCAGCACTGAAAAAGTTTTTTCTTTTGATCAACAAAATTTTTGTTGAATCAACAAAATTATCCGATTGAAATAGCACCAATGAATTTTTTGTTAAATTAAAAAAGTAATTTTGTTAAAATTATTTGATTATTTCAAAAAACATTTTGTTGATTTAAATAAACAATTTGTTTAAAATAAACAAATTTTTGATAACTTAACCAAACACTTGAAATGGTGTATTTCGTTAGCATCAACCAAATTATTTGTTTGAATTAACAAAACTTCTTTAACTAGCGAGTTCATGGCTCATTTAACAAAACAATATTGTTGTTTTTACTGTGTTATGTTTTATTTTAATCGCCAGTTGTTTGAAATTTTCAGGAGTAAGACTAATTAATTTATCTATTAATCAAAATTTACATTTTTATTTTTGTGATTATATATATATATATATATATATAAATATATATACACAATTTAAATCCAAAGAAATTGAAGCCAGTTTTTTCGTTGTTCATAAGACAGGCAATGAGAATTACTCTTCCTTTCGTGATAAAATAAAATAAATATGTATCATTAATATTAAATAATACCCATGATTGCAATTTATCTAAAAGAAAAGAGAAAAAAACGTTACAAACAAGTTTACTTATTGTTATTTTTAAACGGAGTTATCTAGTCTATATTGTATGTGTGTATGTACTTCAGATTCACAACTTCGGCATTGTTTAGGATTTAGTGTTATAAGTAAAAGGTGGAGGTTCTGAGCAGGCCACGTTCTTGAGTGTATGGGGGCTTAGTAAACAAGATATGTTTAGTACTACTCCAACACACTCACTCACTCAGTTCGTTGAAGTTACTAAACTACTTCAACAAAAAAGTTTTGTTACATTCACACTAAAAAGTGTTTTCTTGAATTTATCTCAGTTAACAATACGCGAATCTATCTCAAAAAGTTTAGAGTTACACAATTTTGTAACATGTACAGATGCAGATCATATAACTTTAAGCTATGATACATGTTCACTTGCTCGTGAGACTTTGAGTTTCGTGTACTACTTAGCATCATTGACTTTAATGCAGCCTGTCCCTGGTCTCTTGTTTCAATTTTTTTTTCCAAAAAGTTCGTATATTTTGTACGCAACTGCCGAATTTTTTACTTGAGTTTTTAAAAAAAATGCACTTCTCCTCATCAAGTATCTAAATATAAATAAACACCAAAACATTTTATGATTGTAATAAAAAAGACATGAAAACAGCGGACCATCATTTTGTTGGGTAATTAATAATTTTTTCTGTCGAATAATTAATTCTAGATGTTCCTCAATCTTAATCTAACTTTCATATGTACAAGTACTTATTAAATTTATAATACTACATTACAATCTTAATCTATTTATATACTACATTACAATCTTAATCTAACTTTCATATGTACAAGTACTTATAAATACGAAAAATTGATTACAAAATTCCTTGAACTAGAAAATAAAATAAAATTTAAATTTTTTTAACCTGAGAAATTGAAATTTTTTATAACTAAAAATAAAAAAATTAGCGCCTATATTTATATAATATTTCATATACTATGGGTCTTGAAAAAAACAAATTTCAATGTTCCTGTAAAGAAAATTATACACTTTTTCGTTAGCTTTTAAATAAAATAGTGTCCGCAGCTATTTATACTTTCCAACATACATTCCAGAAAACTCGGGACCTCTCTAGAGAGTCCCCGAACAATCGCGTTTTGATTACTTCATAGAAATATTAATACAAGGCTAATATGTGATGTTAATGCAGGAAAAACACATTTAGAAGCCCATTGGGAAAATCGCGCCAAATGACCAAAATGTCGCCAAGCTTGGCGACTTTTGGCGAAATATCGCCAAATTTGGCCCCGAAAAAATAAGTCCCCAAAAGTGAGGTTAGTGAAGCTCTAACATCAGTATTTCTCGATTGCTAGAAAACACTATAGAAACCAATAGAAAAACATAAAACTATATCTCGCGTTTTAGTTAAAGGATTTTGTTGTAACAAAATGCAAAATTTAACTATTTGATGCGTATAACACAAATTTTAAACTACTTTAAATCCCAGAAGAGCGGGTTGCCCCGAAAATTCGTAACAATATTTTTATTAATAAGGCCATTCTTGTACTTATAGTGACTCTATGAGAAATTTTAATACATATAATATATATTTTACTGTACCGTACCTACGCTACAGAAATTTAATCGGAAAGAAAGGCCTCCGATTTTGTTTGCAAAAACTCCCATAACCATACTTGATCTGAATAAACCTTCGTTACTTAAAGCTAAATTATCCTAATGAAATCTTGACTTTTACTCAAGCGATTCGCTTGGAAAAACTCCGTGAATAATAAATTAATTCTTCCATTTTCGGAAAAAAATGATTGAGAATTGGAGTTTTGGGGTGTGTCTGGTGCTCTATAATTGAGATTGTAAAAGGTATTAGTTAAAAGTCGTAGTGTTGGGGTGTTCACAATTTCATCAAGGTACTTTAAAGTTTTCGGAGCTTCAGCAGCAGGTGAGAAAATGACAAGGTGTGTCCGAAGTAACTGCTGTTAGAAGCATGATAAATCGTTCGATTAATTTAGTTTCCGTTAAATTTCAACCAGTACTCTGTTGTTACTTTATGCAAATAAGACTGATTTGTGATATTTGTATTTATAGAGAACCGTATGTTCAAAGCAGCTGCTTCATAGGAAGGACAATGCCGTTAATTTAGCTTCCCCTTTATAAATAAGTTCTAATAAATAAGTATAAATGGTACTGCTGAAAATTTAGTATATTGTGGAGAGTTGGAGAACGTCTTGTAAAGATTTTAAAGTTTGGAGAATTCATAAAGCAACAGAATTTTATTCAGTATGACTGTTGAAACTAGTACTATTAATTTTATAATGAGGAAATAAAGCAATTGATATAATAGCATTGTTAACATTAGGCATGTTCATGAATATTTTTAAAGATTTTAAAATTTTATTATGCTAATGATGCGGCATAAAATTTTGCATGTAGGCACATAAACCTTTATCGTACATTCTGGAGTATTTAAGTGTTGATAACATGTCTTTCGATTGTTATTTTATAACAGTCAAGACATGTTATCAGCACTATTATTTTATAATGAATAATAAGTTATTTGTAAATGGGCATGTAAAAGCACCTGAAATTTAAATATATCATTAAAATGTCACGCTGAAAAAATTCAATTTCTAAACTGAAAAAAAGCGTTTAATCACATACAATCCTAAAATGAACTAATTATTTTTATACCTAGTTACATTTTCTTATTAAAAAAAGAGTAATTTAACTTGCCTTTATTTATAATAGAATAATTATTATTATTAGATTTATGCTCTTGCATGAAGAAACAGCGCATTTATATCTTCGTGTGTGGGGGAATTTGGGGATTTTTCGGCTCATGAATATGTATGCAGATAAGTGTTTTGCTACTCAGGAGTTTTTATTAGCTTAGAATTAATTCACTTCAAGTTGTAGTCTGCTGAGCAATCAGCCCACAGTCTTGGAGTTAAAATGTGCCGCTACAAATCCAACGCATCAAAAGAACATTATCTTCTTAATACCATTTTCATTTCCGCTTGAATTATCGCGGCTAGATATCTACCTCTTACTCTCAACCTATTGTATACGGACGTCTTTACAAGATGATTGAAATCGCATGACATATCTAATAATAGATATCAGTGTAGGTCTGTCTTCGCATCCAAAAACAATTGTCAACAAATTATGTTGTGACATAATGTTCCTGGGCATCTAATATCAAAAGGGGAATGGTCATGCAACCCAATTAGCTGTCTAGATTTGTTGAGTTCTTTTCGGGAGTTTGTTTGTGAACAGTTTTAATTTGCTCTGTGGGCAATTTGAAATGGTTTTGCTTTTCAATATATGGTTTGGATTTTCGAGTTTTCGTTACAATGATACTGCTTATAGCAAGCTTTTGGTTCGAAGAAATTTGAAAATCAAAATTTAATGAATTAAAATTACAAAAAGCCTATTAATCAGAACGTTAATATTTCTGTTTGATTTTATTGCATAAATTAAACTTTGTAAAATAATAAATTTGATGTTGGATTTTATAGCAACAAAGGCTCCCAATTTAAATTTGCTCAGAAACCATTGATAAAAATATGCACTCCCGACCAGAACTTCAAGGCGGGTTAAAGGGGGGCGGAGGGGGTTTCCGCCCCCCCCCCCGAGAAAAAATAAATTAATGTAAAATATTCCATTTTACTTCCATAATGGATGTATATGTCAATCTTCTAACTAACCGCCCCCCCCTCCGACAAACTTGCATTAATCCGTCACTGCAGAACTTAAAATGTTAAATTTTACTCATCGACTGATAGCTACAAATATAACAACTATGTCACAATTTATAAGAGAAAAACAAAGCATGTTAAACGAAACAATAAAAAATAATTAGAGCAAATGAAGTTTATCTTTGAATTTAAAAAATCGTTGTCTCGTAAACTTAACTCAAAATAAATCTAAAATGCAACTATTACACTACATTTATAAGAATGCAAGGTGAAATCCCACTTGAAATAGACTTAATTTTAAAGATTAATTTCAAAAGTGAATTTAATCAAATATTCACGCATTTCTTGAAATGATCGAAATACTTAATGACGACATTATGCTTTATTTCGAGCTTTCGCGTCTGAATGAATGAGAGGAATGCCATTAACATCAGTTTTATAAATCCCATATTTTATGCGAGATAAACTGTAACGTCATTCGACATCAAATCAAAGCACACTTCTAACCTCGACATCACCGATTTCGATCATACTTGGTAAAGAGGCACACCTGATTTAGACTTAGAAAAAAGTAGAATTTTAAAATAGCTACACGTTTGAAGAATGAAATGTTCCAAAAGTTTGTCAAAAGTCGTAAGGCTGATATATATTTTTCTAATGCCATAGACGCGTTCCTAATTAAGTTAACCTTCTTATATTTCAGTTTGACAACCATTTTTATGGCATTTCTTGTTACAAATATGATTGTAATATTGTAATATTTATTTTTTCAAATTTTAAAAACATTTTTAAATTTTATCAAAAGCTTGGATGGTTTGTTTTTTTAACATTCGGGAAATAATTTATATTAAAGTTAAACGACTTACAATTTTTTTCATAAAGGGATGAGCATGGATTCATACTCAATGATTCCGAAATTTTTTCAATTATTTTCATTATGAACCCATGCTCGCACCATTATAAAAATTTGAGTGATTTAACTTTAGTATGAACCATTTTCTGAAAATATATATATATATATAAATAGACTTTTTCTAGAATTTAAAATTATTCACTTTAAATCTGAGAAGAACTGAGAGGAAACACTTTAAAAAGAAAAATTTATTGAAATATTAGAATCATGCACTCATAAAAATCATAAAAGTTCTGTAAAATGGTACATATTGCAGATCTCAAACTAAATTAGGAAAGATTTAATTGTAATTCAAAAGCATGTCAGTTACGCAATATATGGCGATTTTTCACAACTTCGTTAATCCAGAATTATCGAACCAGTAGAAAAAGTTCATTTTTCTTAGTCTATATAAATTGCTCTCTGCCAGTTTTGATCGGTATTTTAGCAATATTTTTTCAAAGTTCCTTTTTTTCCCGTGTTAAAAGAGATGTTAGAATCCTCACCAAATTCCCCCTCTAGTTACAACCATGACAACATAATGTAAATATTCGAAACTGCGATAAAAATAATAAAACTATGTAACAAATATGGAACAATTTTTTTAAACATGAAGAGAGAAGAAAAACTTGAACGGAAGATTTCCCTCCAAGCTAATAATCTATTATTCAGTCGATTGATTCTGACACTACTTATTTCAGAAAACGATTCAAACAAAAATAAATTCCGATCGCTAGAATATATGACACCTTAATCAAATTTTTTTAATTGCTGGCATACAGTCTTGCGGAAGCAGTTTAAAACTAGATTTTTTTTGCTTCAATAAACATTTCGACATACTAACTGTACCATAACATGTAAGCTCTTCTCTCTTGTGTGCAAATCATATTTCAATACGTTGCCTTCAGAAATAAAATATTGACTTCCCAAGAAGAGCGTAATTTAATAATGCTGACTCAAATAAAAAAAAATCCTCATTCTGCAAATGAAGTGTAATACTTGAAATAAATAAGTTTTGTGAAATAAAAATAACCGTAGACCTTTTGCATGTGACGTCAGTAGATATGATCATGCAGTCCCACAGTGTATTCCCACAGTTAACGGAAATTTTATCTTGCAGTGGTTTTTAAAAGCTTTTATTTATTCAACATAAGTTGTTAAAATTTTAGGTATCTTAAGCTTTCTCTTGTTAAACGTGACTATGACGGTCACGCAGGCATCTAGTTTTTTCAAAATGTCCGCAGTGACTCACCTTGACTTTTTATAAAAAATAGCACTATACATTTTAGTTTTTAATTTGTAAAAATTATATTTAAAACATCCACGAGCATTATTTTACTCTTACTTTTTAAACTTTTGGTTGAAATTAGCAATGCAAAGATTAAATTGTATTAAATTTATGAAATAAGTCATTAACATCTGAAAACTAAGTTCTGTGAGAGTTTTTTGATGATAAACATTTGTAATTATTTGTTTTTAAGTTTTGTAATTGCTCAATATATAGTTTTTTTATGAATGCATGATCATTTGAGTCCAATGTATATCATAATTTCCAATAGAAACGCTCTGTTAATTAGCATGATTTCTTTCTTTTCAAACAATTTAAGTGCATGTGATAAAAATTTTAAAATATAAATAAAAAAATATTTAAGGAAAATAATTTTATGTGAGCTATGTTTTCCTTATGTATTCGTGAGCTATGATGTTAAAAATATGTATGTGATTTTATTAAAACTGTTTTTTTTTTTCCAGGTATTGCTTTGACTTTCACTTTTACTCCTGGTATTACAATGATTGCCAAATATTTTGACCGTCGTCGAGGTCTTGCCAATGGACTAACTATGGCTGGTAATGCTTTAGGTGGCATAATCATGCCTCTAGTAGCACATAGACTCATTTCGGAATACGCCCTGCGAGGTTGCTTCCTGATCATGGGGAGTGTATTGCTGAATTCTTGCGTGGGTGCAATGCTGTGGCAACCCGTTGAGTGGCATCAAAAGAAAACCCCTATAGAGAATGTTCCTATTCTCGAAGAAACTCTTCAAGAAGATTTGTGTCCAAGTCCTGAATCTCCAGGAGCAGATAGTTTGTGCATTAATGAAGATTGCTTGGAAGCATCTGGGGAGGATGAAGTGACAGTAATTGGCAAAGAAAGTTACTTGCATCCACATCATTATGAGTCAGGACTTGAATTGTCTTTAGATAGTACTGTAACTGTGAAAATTAGTGCTCCAGAAATGTGTGCTGACCGAAAGCATAAAAATATGTATGCATCTGGCCCAAACTTATACGCTAACAGAAACTTAATTAAGGTTCCTAATTTAAAGATTCCTAGAGGAGGTTCATCACCTCACTTAGCTGACCCTTCAAGGTTAAATGACAGAACTTATGGGTCATCAGTAAGTACGGAATCATTACCTGGAATGTTTAAGCCACTCACCAGGAAGAAACATGGTTCCAGAACCTCGTCTTTCATGTATTTGAGCTCTTATAGCTTTGGTCCTACTGCTGGTGCTGTTTTGACAAAAGAACACTTTACGGGTTTGGAAACTGACAGCTCAAAAGCGCCCTCTGATGATTCAGATGGGCTTAAAAAAGCAAAGAAGTGGAAAATATCTCCTTGTCTGAGAAAACTTGCCATAGATCAGTCTATATTCGAGAAAAGTCGTTTTTATTTCATGACTATATCTTTGTTTTTCCATGTTCTTGGATATCAAGGAACGCAAATATTCCTTCCATACCGTGCTACAACTTTAGGACTTTCACAGGCCCATGCAGCATCATTTTTATCCATTTTGTCTTTTACAGATCTAGTCGGCCGAATTTCTTGTGCTTGGATTTCTGATTACCATCTCTGCCCTCGCAAATACTGGTTCATAGGAGGAATGTTCATGTCAGGAGTTTTTGCTTACAGTTTGCCATTTTATAAATCGTACGGCACCTTACTTATAGGAACGGCAGGTTTTGGGTTTTCCTGTGGATCATATATAGGATTAGTAGTTGTTCTGTTTGCCGATGCCTATAGTTCAGAACAAGTAGCTCTAGCTTACAGCATCTCAACTGTTTCGGGAGGTTTCATGGCCTTAGGTGGAGCACCATTGATGGGTAAAAAAATTTTGATAGTTATTCATAAATTTTTGTTCCTGTTTAACATGACATTAAATTCTAATGGCATACATATTTAAAAAGTTCAATACTTATTTGCAACTATCCATTTAAATATGTTTGCTGTTGTTGCTCTATATTATTGTTTGATTCTAAAAAGATGGGTATAGACACACATCCTAACTTAGTTATCTCAGAAAAGAAATATATCTTATAACTGATTTTTTTTCTCGTGAATTTTTAATTCTGCCCAGAAACAAGAGCTGGTATCATTTATTACAAAATTTTGTTGTAAATATCGGTAAATTAAAATATTTTGGCCCCAAATGGTTAATTTTGGACTTCTCTTATGTTAACTAGTGTCTGCAACAACAAGAAAAAAAAAATCTACCCCGTTTTTAGGAGTTTCATAATCAAAATATTGAGTTAACACAATAAAATGATCATTCATTTGCTATTTCGGTCAACATGTGGGAGTAAAATGTTTAAAATATTGAAGAATTTTACTACAAGAATCACATGTGTTCTTGCTAATTCTGTTTGTCAAAAAGTAACGATCGAAACAATGCTTTTTGAAAGCTAAAATAAATAATATATAAGTATTTTAACTCATTTATCAGTCTTTAAAATAATTTTTTCAACGTTTTAGTGCATTTTCTCTGCTGTAAATATGCATATAGAGCACGATGTCCAAATCCCGTAATGATCGAAACATCGATTTCTTTAATGTTTAATATACTGTCGCAGACTTGCCAGTGTCCTAAAAATTTAAGAAAGTCATTAATAGCAATCTTATTTCTTCAATTCAACAGAAAAACTGTAATCTTTGAAATAATGTATTTAGATTAAATAATGACTAACATCATTGATGAGCATGTCAAACACATGTGTACAGTCGAAACAAAATGACGGCAGCTTTGATCATTACGAATTTTTGACATGATAGTCAAAAAAGTTCGATTTATACGGAGTAGTAAAACCTCACTAATTTTATAAACTGGCATTCAATGTTTGTAAGTGTTTTGTTTTTTTATGAATTTTTCCCCCTCAGAAAATTACTTGACGAATTCATTGCGTAACGATCGAAACAGAAATACTTTTTAAATAAATTTGTGAACAAGACATTATATAATTTTTATTTAGAATTTATAGAGGTAAAAGCCAAAAATTTAAAAGTATTTTTAGAATTAAATGATGGCAGACTTTTTCTTTCTTTTTTTAAAATAAAGTGCATTAACAAATGTTATATATTTTGTAGGGTTTTTTAATTTAAAAATTGTAATTTAGATGACCATGCAAATTGCTTTTTAATAGCAATAAATTTGTTTCTGTTTATATTTCATTCTCTTAATTTATATATTAATTCTTTAAAAGAAACTGCAAGTTTGATACTTCTAATAATGAGTCAACGTGAGACCAAAAACATTTGGTTAAATGCATATAACATGAATAATTGAAATTAAATATGTCGCTTTACCTATAGTATTTATGTTTAAATGTAACTCATAAAAGCCAATTTATTAAAAGACAAGACTTCTAAATATATATATATATATATATATATATATATACATTCGATTAACACATTTATAGAACCTATTTAATGCATTTTTAGCCTCTAGCATTTTTTAAAAATCACATAGCTTAACAATCCAATGTTCAAAATCACTAACCAAAAGATCAGCAGTGTCCAAAATCTGTAATCTACAGATCAAAGATGTTGGAAATGTATAACCTACTGAATAAAGATGTCAAAAATTTGTAACCTACAGATCTGACAATAAAATGCATTAATTAGTAATTTTTCAGAACACTTGCTGTCTTTTTATGTTTGTATACTCTAATCTAGGCTTATTTACTATAATGTGTAAAAAAAAAATTAGAGTAAAATTCCCAAATTTGGAAAATGGATTTTAGTTAACATTTGGCGACCCACCTTTTTAGAATCATCCTATTGAAAATTGTCCATGAAACCATAAAGTGGTATATTATTTATATATGTATCATTTAAGTCTGATTATCTTAATACGATCTGCTTAAAAATATTATTTTATGATTTAGATCTAATTCTCAGATATCTTACAGACGGTGTTTTGATAAAATTAGCACTGAGAATTACTTAGTTTGTTTCGAGATACAAATTGAGTTTTTAGTCTTTTAAATTAATCAATTAAACTATTTGAGAAAATGTTTCTATGAAATTTTAATTGTAATCCTATGCAAAATTCTGAGGAGCACATTTTTGTACGATTACAGCTTTTGCAGTTGCTATGGGCCAAGACTACACAAAATAATTGAATTTTCTCATGTTTAAAATCGTATGGCTGGCTCTACAATTCTGGCATCATACACAAAGATATAGTTGGAATACGAAATAAATATTTTATATTCTCATTTTCTTTACTTTTTTTCAGAATTCTTTGTTACTGTTATATTTTGAAACGTTCACAGATTTAAGATTATTAAGTTTAGATATATAAAACCAGTGAATAAGTTATTCCAATCTATTCTGTCTTCAAAGAACACAAACAACTCTGATCAGCTTTAATGCTTTGGAATATTCTCATGCTCATAGTCAGCTGTTAAGATTTTTATTTAAAGTGACATTTCATACGTACTTATCAATTTTAGTTTTCTTCAGTTTGTCTGTTTGTTCTGTAAAACGCACAAATTCTATAATATATATTGACGGTAATGGTATTGTCATTCCCATTAGTCAATTTTGCTCTTTAATCATATTTCGAAAATTTACTTATTAATTTTGTTAATTTATTAACAACGAACATCACATTTACGTGATGTGTGTGAAATTTTATCTAAGCACTGGTTTATAATGTAACGTTAGATTTTTTTTTCTAGAGTGTACTATTGACATTTTCTTATTCCTGCATGGAGAAAATTCTGAAATGATAGTGCCTGAAAAATATTGAAAATATATGTCATGATTTTCGCCCCAAAGAAGATATATTGTTGGCTTATTTTACTGACAGCGAACTCGAGGCGGTTATATATTTTGTGTAGTATAGATAAAATGATAACGAGCATGAGGGAGTTATTGAGTTTCTTGTCTCCTTGAAGCATGTATACCCTGCATTTTCTTCGGTATTAATAGCGAAAAATGTTGTAAAGTATGTCTTTTGAAAAAAAATTCAGAAAATCTCCGAGACAGGATGAAAGATTTCGGGGAAAAAAATAAAAACTTTAAAGAAGTATATTTCACACTTTTTATTTTGTAAAATTCGGTAATAAGAGATTTTTGTTCAAATATTATGCCCATGACATATTTCTATTCATTTATAAATTTATTTTTGTGCTTTGATCTGAAAACCTTTGGCATTTATTTTCCCCTTTGAAATATAACTAACAGCAGGACATCTTCCGCACTTTAAAAATACAAGTAATCATTATTTTTTACGCTGTGTAATTGTTTTTAAACTAATAAGGTTGGAAAGACTGCATTTTATTTATAATACAGTACTTGCACTTTCTGTAATTTAAATTAACTTTTTAAAAAGCACATCTGATTTTTATTGTCAAAATTTGAAATGACCTGATATTTTGTAAAAAATTAATCGGTATATTCGCTTATAACATTAGGTATTAAAACTGGTTTCCTCAGAAGAACGTAATTTTAGAAGCTTTAATTTTAACAGCATTGAATACATCACGTAAATAGTTATATTTTACAATATGCGAGATATTTCTGTATATTTAAAGAAAAGTGTGCTGTAAGCGTGATGTGTATCACATTTTACAAAAATTGTAAAACTCAACTTCTACGATACTCCCAAAGGAATTTATTCATTAAAATTCTTCAACGTTTTCGTAAGTCTGAGAGTTGAGAAATATTCATTAAAAGAGTTCCACTATTAAGATTCCCTGCGTAACCACAATATTGTCAAAGGAAACTTAAGTGTGAAGCTTATCAAATAAAATGAAGCGAGAAATTTAATAAATGTGAAACTCCTGCAGTAAGCGTTTAAGACGAAACTAATTCGGGAGGACCGAGTAAAGCCAAGAGCATCTCTTTTGTACTCGTTCCATGCTGCATGAATTTATATCTCTGACTTTACAATCTGCTTAATTGTACGGTTTGATTTTGTGGTAGATTGTTCTTGGAGATATATTGTGGACAGTTTTGAGGGAGAAGTCTGTATTATTGTCTGATGCTGAAGATAGAAGTAAAGCGTTCGGACGTGTCAAGAAACTGAATGCCATTAAAAAGTTCCTTTGTTTAGTTCCTTTATCTGACACTGCCGAGTCTAATTAATATGAAACTAACTTAAATATGTGGCAGCGCTAGTTATACTTTAAATGCGGATTTTAAAATTATGTTACTTTAGATTTAAAGATAACTTTGTAAATCGGCCTATATTTAGTGAAAGAAACAAATAACGGTGATGCATATTTCACAGATGTCGCAGAATCCATTGTTCGTGTACACAGTTTTATATGCTACATTACGTTTACAGTACCATATAATGTTCAGGTAAATATGGCAATATTCTGGAAGCTCGTAGTTTTTCTAAGACTTAGCTCTTAACTAGCATCCCTATTTTATACATTTTTTTTTAATCTGTGGAATATATATGTATATATTTATATAAATTAGAGTAGTGAATATTTTTAACGAATGCGTTAATAATAATAAGTGTTTCAAATTAGTGAATTCGAACTAAATAAAAGTCAATTAATTCATTTATAAATATCATACATTTTGATGTTTTGTACGCATTAAAGACAAATATTTTAGCAAACTCTTAATACAGTTTCTACTTACATTTATTTCTCCAATAAATCGCTTTTCAAAATCTGTTTACAAGGAGTAAATTAAATAAATAAAAAATTTCTTATAAGTCCGAGCCCGCCCGAGTCCCAACAGAATTGTTAATTACAGAACCCGACCTCGATTCGGGCCCGGGCTCGGGCTGAGCCCATCTCGTCTCTAAGACTACTCCATGTTATCACACGGATGCCTTCTGGAAACAGTTTACCCCTAAATCGCTTCATAAAAATAAATCTCCTCCTATAAAAAATAAAAATCCACCACACCTTTTTGGTATTTTCAAAGTCAGTTTCCATACCATGGATATATAATCTATGGGCAGAGCATATAAAATGAAAGAAGGTCACATTCGAATTGTTTTCAAGGGTTGATAGTTTCATGTTATTCCACGGGCGTTTCTATTACTAGGAAAAACCCTTTAATAGAAATTTTATTTTTCGTTCTTCACAGTCTTTATAATTAACTGCCATTTTTCTTTCTGCAAAATGTTAGCTATCTATGGAGGATTACCTGACAGTTGAACATTACTATTCAAGCAAATCACTTTGTAATTTGAAAGCCGATTTCTTGAAGTGGTTAAGACGACATCAGTAAGTTTTTCGTCAGGGTAGAATATTAAAGTATAATCTGAACAAATCACAAAATACGATAACTAATTAGCTTATAATTTTGTTTTTGTTCTTATAATTTGTTTTGTTTTAACTTATATTTTTGTTTTAATGTTCTTTATAGATAATAAATCAGGGCACTGATACCGTAATAATTTATCAGATATCATTTTTTTCTTTTGGTTTTTAACTGATAATACTTAGTTCTTGTACAGAGTTTTAAAGGATCCTTCTAACAATAACACTCGTAATTTTCGCTATAAAATTTATGTTTTAGGGTGTGATTTATAAACTTTTTTACAAAATTATTAATCGACTTATCAGATTTTATATTTATTGAGATTATTACATTTTCCCTTCAATGGGCGGGCACTTGCTCATCAAGCCTTTTGCCACTACTAAGGCCCGAATTACGCACCATTTTATTACGGAGGCAGACAGTCGGTGGTCAGCATTATCCCACTATGAAGGAATGGACAATTAGCATCAAAGCCTAGGCTGGAATCGAACCCGGACCCAAGTTATGATAGAATGGTTTTTTAGCCACTACACTACCTTGGCGGGAGTTAGGATATATTTCCATTCCTAAAATTTTAACTAAGTTTTGTTTATGATTTATGGCAATTTACGCTCATGGATAATCTGCTAATAACGCATTTAAGGAAAAACTATCACGTTTTTAAATAATGCACGGACAATATTCTTTTCCCCTATTTTTAACAGGGACTCCAGTATTATTTTTTAGTTGCGTTTCTCATCCTCAGCATGTAGATATTCCTCGCAAATACAGTTATAATATAATTAGTGTCGAATGATGTTCAAACTTATAAGCTGCTAATTTTCACTGCAGTTTGTTTAAAAAATATTTTATAATCCAAATAATTTTATTTGTCGAAATTTAATAACATTTGCAGAAATTAAAACATTGCGATCTTATTATAACTTTGTCATTTAAATTTTAATGAAAGTACGTTAAATAAATAAAAGCTTGGTCTTTATTCTGATCTTCGTTCTATTTCTAATCTCAAATACTGCAGAACAGATTATACTGAGAATTCTGAAGCACTTTAAAGTAATAGATAAGCTACTTACTATCTTGGGGTGTTCTGGGGAATGTAAAGTGTTGCAGAGAGGAGTAAGTGAATTGAGTGGTATTCAGAGAAATCCTTAAAAGTATACTTGAGGGCATTTCGTAGTCATTCTGAATTTTAAGCTTTGGTAATTGGAATGCAATTTATCATTTAAAATTCCTCGTAATTTAAATACATGACTGCTAAAATATTCTAAATGTTTAACTGCTTGTATTTTATCTGAGAAAACGGGCATCCCTTATTTGTCGAGCATTCATATTTTTCTCTCAAACGTTGCTTATAAGGAGTCAGATTTAAGGCTATTCTTATGCTAAGGATAACATAATGTCATTCTGTTTTGTAATGTAAGTCTCAATATGATTGCTTCTTCCGTTTTAGGATTATGTTGAGAAATAAAATTGGCTCATGCATGTGCAAGCATATAAAATATACAAGGTTTATCTCTTATCAATTTTCTCTGAACTGTTTTTCTTTTTCATTTCAGTATGTGGTTCAGTAACTAATTCATTAATAAAAATATTGTATATTTTACTTTATTCTTAACAGTCTCAATAAAGTATTTATAACTGTTGAACCCCTAATCTCAAACATTTGTACGTTGTACTTCTAGTCTATTCGTATTTATTTCATAAAAGAAATGCACACTACAGATTGAAATCCATTTACAGTGATGCATAAAAGGACAAATTTCAAAAGACAAAATTAAAAAAGATAAAATACTGAGATAAAATAAATACCAGTCATGACTGCAAAAGTTCAAAACACCTAACTCTAAAGACTTTAAAAGACATGTTAAAAATATCCAAATCCAAAGAAAACTTATTATAAATTTTATAAAATTTATATAACGAAAAGTATATGTAATTACATTTTATAATTGGATCCACAAATAAATGGCTATTACGAAGAGACCGGTTCGGTACATTTACACAAATACTTTGAAGAATATCACTGCAGTCTACCATATTATTGACAAATTTATAAAAAAATAATAAACAAAATAGATCACGACGAGAACTTAAACTAGGAAGACCAAAAATACTTCTCAAGTAAGATGAAGAAATATTCGGAATGTAAATAGGATTACTTTTGTAGTATAAATAACGAGTAAACTGAGTCTGCACCCGCTCAAGAATTTTCATTTTATTTTTATAATACGGATCCCAAATAAGACTACAATATTCAAGATTAGAGCGTATCAAACTAAAGTATAAGATTTTTAATGCATGAAGTTTAGAAAATTCTTTAGTTTTGTACTTAAGAAAACCAAGTTTTTTGTAAGCCTTAGAGATAATGCTATTGATATGGATTGAAAATTCAAGTTTCCTGTCAAACACAACGCCCAAATCAGTTATGGAATCCAAACGAAATAAGGGAAGATTATTAATATGATATGAATAAATTAAAGTTTGAGATTTACGAGAATAACTAAGAATACTACATTTCATAATATTAAGAAGTAATTTGTTGTCAGCGCACCATTCATATAAACTATTAAGATCGCTCTGTAAAAGACAAGCATCAGTAACAGACCGTATCTCTTTAAATAATTTCAGATCATCAGCAAATAAAAGATACTTAGAAAATTTCAAAACTGAACACAAATCATTAATAAACAAAATAAAAAGTAAAGGTCCCAAATTAGAACCTTGGGGAACACCAGAAGTAGAGGTAAAATTCTCAGAAACAGCACCATTAAAATACACACAAAGCTGTCTATTACACAAGTAAGAAAAAATCCAGTCAGTAAGATTAATGTGAAAACCCAAGTCAATTAATTTCTTAAGAAGAATTCCAAAGTCAATAGAGTCAAATGCCTTGGAAAAATCGGTATAGATGACATCAAGTTGATATCCGTTTTCAAACGAAGAAATAATATTGCTATTTAAACAAAATAGATTAGTAAGCGTAGACCGTTTAGGAATAAAGCCGTGTTGAGATGAGGAAATTAAATTTTTAACCTGCTGAAAAACTTTATTGTGCATTATAATTTCAAATATCTTAGAAAAAGGACTTAAAATAGCAATAGGTCGATAATTTTTGCAGTCATTTATATCACCCTTTTTTTAAAGACAGGAATAATTTTAGTATGCTTCCAAGCATCCGGAAAAGTATAAGTTTTTAAAGAAAGATTAAATAAAATAAGAAGAGGATAAATCAACCCATCAGCACAACCTTTAACAATAAAGGAAGGTACATTGTCAACACCAACAACTGAAGAAGTCTTCAGCTTCTTAAATGCCAAAAGAACATCCTCAAAAGTAATATTATCAATTTTAATGAAATCATACAAGGAGCTGTCAATTAAGGGAGAATTTCTGTCATAATCCGAACTAGATTTGTACACAGAGCTAAAGTAGGTGGCAAAAACATTAGCGATATCACTATTGTCATTAAAGCAGACATTTTTATAACAAATATTGTTAGGCAAAGATTTGTTTTTATTAAAATAAGACCAGAACTTTTTAGGGTCAGAGATCAGTTTATTTTCTGTATTCTGCAAGTAAGAAGCATAATCCCTGCCAATGCTGATCTTTAATTTAGATCTAAAATACCTAAATTCATCGGAAATGATCAGATCCCCACTTTTTATTAAATGCCTACGAACTTTACTTTTACATTTAATTAATTTAATAGTTTCAGTGGAATACCAAAAGGGGAATTTTTTCCTTGAAGATTTCAGAGGAATCGTATGGTTTAAAACATCATAAAGATACACATATAAAAACAATGCACAGCTTCATCAACATTATTAAAAGCATTCAGAAAATTCCAGTCAGTCTCAGAAAATAAATGCCACATAGTAAAAAAATCAGCTTTTTTAAAATCATAACCACCAATGCCACTACTTTTTTTAACAGCCAGAGTTTTAACATAATTAATAACAATAGACAATGCAGGATGATAATTATCCTCAGAAACCAAAGGCCTATCACTGTGCTCAACAAATACATTACAAAAATTGATATTAGCCAAAATCAAATCTAAAAATTTTTTGTGACAGTTAGGTACCGCATTAAATTGGTTTAAATTATAGAGTTGCAAAAAGTTAAATAGTTCATTTAAAATAGGATCCGAACAATTAACATTAAGACACTCTGTTGTTACGGGTAAGTTAAAATCACCACAAATAAAAATATCATATGTAGTGAACTTCACAAAAACATAAAAAAATTTTACATATGTTTCACTACCAGAACCAGGAGGGAAATAAATAACACATAAAAGCATTTTAATCCGATAGTTCACATCAATGGAGATCCAAAGACACTCAAAGTTCAAATCAGGAACATCAATCCGAACAGCAGAAAAACATTTTTTAACAGCAACAGCAACACCCCCACCCCGTTTAAAAGAACTAGTTGAAGAATCACGGTCCCTCCTAAAAATATCATATCTGTCATCAGGTACATAACAAGGCTCTGTTTCTCATGTCTAACTCACCTTATTTTTATATATGTTTAATTTTGTCAAATATTCTTTAACTTAAGAACGCACACGCTTTCACAGCAAGAATTAGAAATGGCTTTAGCTAGGATTTATGCCTTTCTTTGGCAGTGAATTTAAGACTCTGTTGTAGTCAATTACGCTTACTTGCAAGAAGCGTTAAATTGATTACCACCGTATTTTCTCTAACCACAGAAGGCTCTAAATTGTAAGCTCGATCCATTTGGCTGTCTTCTACATTGAATATCACCACGGTCTTAAAAACTAAATGGGTCGGCAGAGGTATTAATTGTAAACATGTAAATTTACTGAATATAGGAAATAGTATTAATGAAATTTACGAGTTATTTTTTTATTTTTATTTATTTATTTATTTATTTGTGGACTCTTGAATGAATTTCTCTTAGCACATTTTCTTTTCTTAGCAGCGAAATATGTCAACTCCTTTCCGTATTTTATCCGTATATAAAAAAAAGAAAACGATGCTGATACCCATATTCAGGATTTAATATTTAAATTTTTTTGTCTTTTGGGTAAATTTTAGCATTTTGAAGTGCCATCTAAGTTTGAAATATTTTATTTAAGCCATATATATAATCATTAATTCAACATATGAAACTTCATTGTTCTGAATAGCAAACTGAACCAGTATGCATTTATATTGTTAAACTTTCCTTTAAACTACTATTTTAACTAGTATATTATCTGATACTTACAAACTAGTAGTCCAAATGGAACAGAAATTTATTTTGGAAGTTTTGAAGAATTAATTGAAAAGAACAAACTGGATTTTTAAGAATTAGCTGAAAACAAAATTTGTATACTCTCATGAAATTTTGGAGTGTGAAGTAATAACTAGTAATTAATATGAAAAATACTAGTAATATACTGTCATAAAAATGTTATCAATACCTCAAGGTCATAATAATTTTCTGAATTAAAATATAATTAAGTGCATACATTATACAGGTTTTTGTCATTCAAATATCAAAAATTTTGCCATTCTGCCTTGATTATGAATTTTCTAAATAGTCCACAACAGTAACATGTAGTTTAAAGTTGAAGCATCATTTGTAATTGGAGAAGGAGGAAAATATACAAGCGTTATATGCGTTTTTCCACTACAAGTTGGTTTTACTTCTGCTGCGGAAATTTAACCATAGTTATAAATGACGTCTTCAAGAACTTTCAAGGCTCTTATTTTCCTTCCAACATAGTTTTGAAATATAATAATAGTTAAAATTAGATGAGTTTATAACAGCCTGTGTCACTCGGATTTCGAGAAAAAACACTCGTCGTTTAGCACAAAAAGATCGGTAGGAATTGCTTTCCTCTTAAGAGTTTTGAAATATAATATTTTACATTCCTTGCGATATTACGTTTATATTTAGACAATCACACTTCATTATTTCAAAGAGAGATAGTCACGTAGCCATTTGGGAAGTCACTTAGCTCTTTATGGCACGAGCAAATGCCAGACACCTGCGTTCCTGACAATTTAATGCAGGTATGGGCTAAACCTTTGAAAATTTGCGGACCAAACTTTAGGATGTTAGCGAAGTCGCGTGTCGTATAATTGGGATTTACGTGGGAGTTTGAATGGTATATATGTGGTTTTTGGTATATATGGGGACAAAAGCCGCGGTGGCCCACATCCGGCCCGCGGAGATGGATTTAATGCGTTACCTATTTCTATTAAAGAAAAGACGCTATCGGGCCAAGTGGATAAGGCGCGGTACATGGTAGATGACTGATGTGTGTAGGTCCCACGTTCGGGGGTACCGCTTGGCTATTTAACGGTCTGAAATTTGGGTCGGTTTTCTCTAGATGCATGTGAATGCACGTTAAAATTCCTGAAAAAGTCCTCTGACCAGGGCATCCCTCCCGCCTTCCCGTAGACAGAATTCCCTCGTGTAGGGTTGTCGTAACACAAAGCAAACAAACAAACAAAAAAGAAAAAAAATAGTTGCAGGGTTTCTACAGACCTGGAAAGTCAGGGAACTGAGTTTTGGTCAGGGAATGTCGGGGGTTTGGGAAAAAAGTCGGGGAAATTTGAAGAAATTGAAGAAAAGTCATGAAATGCAAGAATATTTGAATTTTGCGGCAAAATCAAGAAAATACTTCCTATTTGATTCTAATTGTAGAAATTGTTTTATTTTCATTTTCTTATTTAACCTTATAAATAATTTTAAAATGTGTCCTTTATTAACATATCTTGTTCAGTTGAAATATTCTTAATTTTATCCTAAATTATTATCAAACATGGTTTTTGTTAGAATCCAGTGATGTCGAATAATATTTTTGTGTATATTGATTTTATTACTGTTATTATTTGTAAAAAAGGGGCAAAATATATAAAAAGTTATTAATTAAAATATGTAATATTAAAAATAGAAACGCAAAATTCAGGAAAGCACGCTAGATAAAAAGTCAGGGAAGAGCATGATAGATGTCGGGGAAAGTCAGGGAAGCAAAAGCTGCGAAATCTGTAGAAACCCCGAGTTGAATGCAACTATAATAAATCGTAGCAGTCTTCTGATGAGAAAAAACGGAAAAGTTTAATGATAGAAATATAAATCCTTCAGTATTTTCCCTTCTAATATTAAATTTAGTCTGGTAACAATATCCTTTGTCACGCGGATTTCGGAAAAAACACTGTTGTCACTTCATACTAAAACGTGAGGGCGGACATCACTTTTCCATTCACGTGGCGTTTTTGATAATTGATAACCATTTATGTTCCTTGAAGTACCAGGTTTCTAATTCAATCCGACCGCACATCATTAATCCAGAGAAATACAGCAGAGCAGCAATTAGGATCATCGATTTGCTCTGTTGCCCGATATCGCAAGTACAACTGCCAGACGCCTACGTTCTTGACAATTTAAGGCATAACCAGTTCTGATATAAGAATACACTCAGTATGTCATATGAGGCTTTTCCCGAGAGTTAATCAATTTTATTTCTAATATTAAATTTGAACAGGTAACAATAATCTGTGTCACGTGGATTTCGAGAAAAACGCCGTTGTCACTTCACGCTAAAACGTGAGGGCAAGCATCACTTTTCCATTCACGTGGAGTTTTTCGTAAGTAATAACCATTTATGTTCCCTGAAGTACTAATTTTATAATTCGAGCCATCCGCACATCTTTATTCCAGAGAAATACAGCAGAGCAGCAATTAGGATCATCGACTTGCTTGCTTGTTCGCTCGATATTGCAGAAATTGGTTATGCCTTGACGCGAAATTTATCGCATAAACAATTTCGACATAAAAATATACTTGAATATAACTCTAATAGTATATCGTATGAGACTTCTCACGAGAGCTAGGTTTAATCGTTTTTATTTCTAATATTAAATATGGACGGGTAACAATAGGCTGCGTTACGCCGATTTTGAGAAAAACACCATTGTCACTTCATACTAGAACGTGAGGACGGGCATCACTTTTCCACTCACGCGACGTTTTTCGTAACTAATAACCATTTATGTTCCTTGAAGTACTAGGTTTATAATTCGAGCCGACCGCACATCATTATTCCAGAGAAATATAGCGGAGCAGCAATTTGTGGAATCGATTTGCTCGGTATCGCAGGTACAAGTGCGGGACGCCTACGTTCCTGACGATTTAACACATTGCCTTTATCAATAAACCGCGTGTTGTGAATTAATTTCTTCTGAACACGGATTTTCAAAAAAAGTAGAAAAAAACAGTTAAATACAGCGCTAGTATTAAATCGTATGAGACTGTGTGAGGGGAAGGGTGGAGTTACTGTAGAGATCAGACTGTTCAAGGGTACGCCTTATTGGACGTAGGAGGAAATTAAGTTCAGTGATGGCTGTATTTTCGAAGCTTCACATTGTAGTTTCCATGCTTATTGTCTTGATAAAATGATACAAAAAGGAATCAAAGCATATAAACAGACTGTCCCAAAAATACTGACCAAGGCTCTTATTCTTTAAATATTGATTTTAGACTATACAAAATTATGTAAAAAAGTACAGAATTTTACGGTAACAATTAAGTTTCAGAAGATTATCTCTAAATAAATAGAAAATTTTAATTTTTATGTAGCCCCCCCCCCAATACAAAAAAAATTCCTTTATAGTAAAATGTCCTCCATGCATTAATTCTGTGATGTACGAAATTTCAGTCTTTCGTCCAAAAAAAAAAAAAAAAAATGATCATATAAAAGTAAATATTATCCCACTATTTTCTAACGTTCCTCACGTTTTTAAAGCTCCAAATTTTCGTACAGCACCTCCACCAGAAAATAAAAAAAAACCTACAAGACCCGTGATAACGGTTCAACTATTTTTTAAAGCTTTTTATAAAAAGCTTTAAAAAATAGTTATATTATAATAGTATTCCAAGTTTTTTCATGGGAGGCTATTTGTGTATTTGGCTTTTACTTAACTTTGGAAATTTTATTACAAACTTATATTCATTATTTAATTATTCGATTGCTTGAATCTCGTTTACCAAACATATGGGGATAAAAAGGGATTAATCCCCTCGGCCTAGAGCCCACGTGTAGCTAATTGGCTGTAATCCCACAACACACAAGAGATTCAAACATGGTCAAGTATACCTTAGAAAATGTTACTAAAATTAATCTCAATGTATTGATCCTGGCCATTTATTTATTTATAAAAGCGAGATACTCTTAGAATTTTAAGTTGTGCCTGAATAAAAATCTGGATAGGGGTAATTTAATATTCTTAAAAAAATAAGATATTGAATCCACTAAAATAAAAAAGAAATGGCGATTCAGGCATTTACAGTTTGCAAAATATTTTTTTCATCTAGAATAGAAAAATAAATTTTGAATCAGTTTTTTAAAATAGACAAAGAATGATGATTCTTGATTTTTCTCCAGTTTTTCTTGCATGCACTTATGCTGTTTTTCTTTTTCCTCATTTTTTCGTACATTTTCTTAAAAATTTGTTTATGCTGTGCCATACTGCATTGGGTCACGAATTCAGAAGGATACAACATTCAGGTTAAAAGAAACGGTTTTTATGTCATTTACTTGAAAACGAAAGAGAACCGCATGTTTGGTTTCGCAAAATACACAAGTAAAATTATTCTGCTCAGTTCTTTGCTATATTTTATTTTTTAATGTTTTAGTTTTTAAAAAATCTTTAACTAAATGTAAGGGAAACGATTGCACAACGCAGGGCATCAGAATAAGTATGCAACACGAGGTAGCATATTTTTGATTATACATCGCTTTAAAAAATAAGACAAAAGCTAATTTTCCCTACTTTTCAGGGCTCGTTAATTAATATAACGTAAAGTAACATAATTCAATAGAAATTCCACTACCATAATTTATTTTTAATATTTTTCCCCAAAACATTATACTACTTTCAAAAACAATAATAGATATATATCGAAAAGCTGCACCAAGAATATAAAGAGCTAAACAAGCTCAAAACATCTTGGAAGGTACTTGGTTGAGAGTTTTAAAAGTCACAAGATGGTGATAAATTTGGGAAGTAAAATTTGCATTATAAGTTTAACATCAGAAGAATATTTATTTTTGGATAAATGATATTTTATCCCCAATGAGAATCAATTTAAAGTAAATGTTCTCCACACTTTATGATGCAAACTGTGCCATTTTGTCCGCTTTTTTAATAGGAACTTTCTGTAATAAATTTTAATAATTTAAAACTATGATACATTGACTTACAGCAGTGGTTTTCTCTAATGTAACATTTATTTGTGATTTTATTAGATGATAGTTCCGTTTGCGTACTATCCCCCTCTAGATTACTTAGTCAATTTTAATCGATTTTAATCGTAAAAATATATATAAATCCATCAAATATTTTTGTTATAAATATAGCTTATAAGATCAGGCCAAGTAAAATTATATTAGTAATTTTTAGCCAGTTTAATAAGTCGAACGTAACGGTTTAGAAAACAGCAGTGAGCCTTCTTTAAGAGAGTGCTTTCTTCTTTAATTGTAAAAGGTGGCATGAACAAAATCGTCTCTTTCCTTTACGTAAATTTAACGCCCTCTCTTTATGAGTTGTACCTTTTTTTACATGAATCCAGCGCAAAGCATTTTCTTTCTACAATAAGATATCAAAACCAAGAAGCCTAGCATAAATCCTTTTTATCCAACCGTCACGAAAGAGAAATTGTATGTAAGAAAATATGAGCATTTCAAAAGAGGGTTTTTGTCAACTGAATCTTTAGTTATGGCAAACAAACCAACAATGGATAGCTGAAAAACCACTGAAATTCTCATATTTTTTAAGAGAGCGTCCCATAGAGATATATATAAATATCTGTGGGAATTTCTCTCACCTCAATATAATTTCTCTTTTGTTACGAACACCCTGCTCTGTCAGCTATTCTATGGTGAGTCTAACAATTTCCCGCGTACTTAGAGATACGCCCGTTTGACCTTTTTTGACCTGAAGATGCTATAAATTTCGAGAGCTGAGCTGTTTAAGCTCAGGAAAGTATACGAAATGTGAAGAGAGCTCTTGAAGCTCTTCTTTTTATAGTGTGCGGGAAATTACCGGATGTTTTTCCCCTTTAGCAGGGACATTTAGGAGCCATAGGTAGACACTATCTAAAAATAGAAATATTTTCGATTGGAAAAGAGAAAATCGGAACTCTCATGTATGCCTAAAATAAAAGGCGATAAAAATTGACGGAAAAAAATCTCATTCTCAATTTATCAATTCGTCCCAGTACTGTAAAACAAAATATAAACTGATTAATAGCAAAATATTAAGATATGTTTTAAGTTGACCCTGAAAATACTTAACATTTCCAAGTGTTATTCAGTGATGTATTTTGTTTGAAACTATCTTTTATTGAACCTAGAATAGATAGCTTCTAAAACAAGACACCTACCTACGTAAGCAACAGAGGTTTTATGACGTGCTACAGCCATTTTACACTTTATACCTTTATCATTGTTGAAGTTTTTCCTTAAAAAGGACAGTTCATCTTTAAAACTATTTTTAACAGAATTTTGAAAAAATTTAATGCTAATATCTAAAGGATTTAATTTTGAAAACAGTAATCCCAATCAAGTATATATTCGAACACAAAATACATGATACCCATATAACAAACATAGATACAAGCATATGTATACGCAAGTGAATAACATACACAAAATGCAAAATACTTATTCGGTTTGAAATACCCTAAAATGGCAATAAAAATATAATTTATATTTTATATTAATATAACCATTTATGTTCCTTGAAGTACTAAGTTTATAATTCGAGCCGACTGCATATCACTATTTCAGAGAAATTTAGCACAGCAGCAATTTGCGGGATCGATAAACTGTAATAGTTGCATGGACCTACACATTGTATAAATAATATAGTATTTTGAATTATTAAAAAGATTATCGCTATTAAGTCCCGTATATAATTCTAGCTTTTTTGAAAATTGAGCACGTTTTCAAATTTGTATTTTCGGATCTTCTCTGTTTAGCATCCATCCAGTATAATTATTAAAAATATTTTAGATCTATTATTTAAAATCTTATTTAAAATACGATTTTTATAACAAATAAAACTGACTGTATAAATGCAGAAAATTTAAATGAAAGTTTGAATTTTTGTAACTCATTATATTAATTAATCCTCACATAATTTGGCAAACAGTTTTCAGTCAAATTATTTTGTAGAAGGTTGTGTTTAAAATTGGGAATCGTTATTGAATTCCAATTATTGAATTTTGCATGCAGTAGAAATCAGACTTGATTCTTTTTATTTGTGCACGCGTGTGATATAAAAGAAATTTTTTATGTTAAAATATTCTTCTATGAGATCGTTAAAAGTAGATAACCTCACAGGTGTTTAGTTTTTTACTTGTACATTGTAAAATCTGAAATTATTAAAATATTTTACATTTTCCAACTGTTAAAAGTGCATTGTCTTATGCACATTTCGCGGTTTAAACAGCACTGGATTTCTTTAAATAAAATTATGCAAACAACGTTAAATGTTACTATAAGAAATAACGTATCGAATTCGGCGATACATAAAATACAGGCATTTGAAGTACATTTTGAAAATACATTTGTACCTTGTATTTTGATCAGTAAAAAGCAAAGCATTTTGAAAATGTATTTTGAAATACATTTTAAATTTACAATGTATCCTGTATTTTCAAATTTCTGAAAATACGTTTCGTATTCTGGCGTTTGTGGATTAAACGTAATACCACAAATTGTTCGGATTGAGATGGCCAAATAATTTATGCGATAAAAAAAATTCTTTTGCAAGTTGCACTATTTGAATGAAGATGTTTTTAGTAATGTACCTTTATGAACAGTTTAAAAAATGTCAAACATAAACTCAATTTTTTTCTTTATAGGCATGGATGTTACTCTTACAACAGTGAACCCTGTGAGAGTTAAGAAATATTTTTCAATGTCTAAAACACTTTTTTTTTCAAAACATGTCACGTTTTAACAAATTGAGAATCTATATTGTATTTGACTTTCTTCTGAAAGTTTCAATTTATCATTTATAAGAACTCATAATGTGGCTTTCCAGAAAACACTCTGAATTACATAGTGACGGCTCAATATATTTCTTTAAGCTGTTCAATTGCCGTATGTCATGAGTCGGTTTTTTTTTTTTTAGAGACTTTCTTAAAAAGGTTTTTAAAAAATGTTTAAGGTGAATTTCTATGGAACGAGTTAATTTTCGATTTATTTTTTGTGTTATATTGTGTATTAAAAATATCATTATCATTGAAAAAAAATTGAAAAGTGTACCGCAAGTTTTTCGCAAAATAAGGTTAAAAACAGCGACAAGAATGCAAGATTGATGGTAAAATAAGCGGGAGGTGATATAGAATGTTTAGAAATCTTTGAAACGGAGGGGAAAAAAAGAATTATCATTTCTTTTTAAAGAGTGGCAGGTGTCCTGCAAACATGTTTTTGCACTTTGGTTCATCTCTTCTATACTTGAGTAAAGCGAAATAGATACGGAAAACAAATTTAAAGGAAAGTTTCCATTGAAATTTTCAGACTAATCGGAAAGTTAAAATGAACTAGAATAATAACCATAAAGTTATCAGTGCTTTGATCGATCAGGTTTTTTATAATTTCTTTTTTTAATCTATTATGTTTTATTCATGTATTTAAATTTATTCTGTGATCTCTTTGCGTTGTCCTCCCATTTAAACTGTTTTGCATATTTAAATTTTCTTATCACTGTTCTTGTCATCATAACTTATAAGTGTTACGCGTTTCAAATTTTAGAACTGAATATTGCGCTGAAGCTTTTTTTTTTCATTGAAGAAATAATATTTATCTATTCAAAAATCATACGACAGCTTCGGGTTTTTTTTTTTCTCTCTCTCTCTATTTTTCCTTTAGGATATATCGCGACAGCTTAATTTTTCATGTTATTAATGGGAATTTTCACGTTAGTTTGTGTAGGAGAAAAATATAATATTCTTGAGAATCGCCATTTTTCAATATCCAAAGCTCCTGATCTTATTATTTGTCACCTTTATGAAATTACTTTACTGCAGAAACTAAATCAAAATATTAACATGTGACTTAATGTTAAAGGAATTCTGGCAGTTGATTTCTTGTATGCCAATTGTATGGATTTTTACAGATCATTGCTTAAATTTCTGTGTACAGGATATATTACATGTCAAATAATTCCTAACTAATCATTCCAGTAATATAAATTAATTTGAAATTAATATTTTAAAGTTTTAACATGTAGCCTTAACTCTACGATTTTTTCTACAAATGCAGTTTAACTTTAATTAACAAGGGCTTCCAATTAAGCCACTCTGTGGCTAGATGTGGCTACTTAAATAACCTGACTAGCTTTAGCTACTTTTACTGCTAAACCACAGAAACATTCTACAGTATGTAAAATAATCCAGTCAATAAAACATTTTTTTCTTTTGGGTCGGCTTATGCAATCTAAAAAAATTTAACTTCGCATTTAACAAACTGAGTGTAACGTTAGCTCGTTCACTGAGTAAGACTCTGCTGCTAAAATAACCCCCTAAAAGACACCTTCGATGCTTATAATGATGCTCTTTCTCCATAGTTCCTGACGCAGTTAAAATTTAGTTTAAAAGTTTCAAAATAGATTACCTAAAACGATAGAAGTCATTGAAGAAAAACTTTTCTTATGAGGGTGAATGATATTAGATTTGAAAGAAATTGAATTTGAGACTAAAATAGCTTAAATTGAAAGTCGGTGAAACATCCAGTGCATAAAACGGATAAGCAGGTCTTTAATTGAGGAATTTGGGAAAGACGTTAACCAATACAAATATAATGGAAGGTCGATTTTGAATTTTTAGAGTTAGTTTCATTGGATTTTTCCATACTACCAGTGACATTTGAACGTAATTACCCTATGTCTCGGCTTATAATACGCACTTTCAACTTCAAACAATTACTTCATTTTTTCGTGCGTGTGTGTGTTATACACCAAATACAAAATGCATAACATAAAATATAAAATAAATTTCTTGACACATCCTAAATTTACTGATGCGTGGTATACGCCAGAGCGTGTTATATGCTGGGATATACGGTACTTTGAAGAATGCATTCAACCCAATAAGTAAAGTCAAAAACAAATTTAGAAACAGGTTGAAGCTAGAAAAATTATCTTGGATTTTATAAATGAAATATGGGTTCCGCTTTGTGAAAAGTATTGCTTTTCATAACAAAATTCCAGCTCCAGATTTGTAACGAGTTAGGACGAAGAAGCTTACAATTGAAATGCAAAGGATACAATCAAAATAAACTCAGCTTAATTTGAACATGCATATAATGACGACATATAAGATTTAATAATATTTGATTAAATTTTACGTTATTGCCAGAATCAACTAGCTATTTATTTTTGTCTAGGCTTGGCAACAATTTTAGACATTTGTGGTCAATTTTAACCACATTTTCTCCTGGAGTGTTAGTAATACTGAATTTAGTGACTTTCCAGATATAGTAAACTCTCGGTTATTAGCAAGCGAATTATTCCCTTTGTAGATCAACAGGCGGTTTTCTTCTTTTCCTGGGGATAATTGCAAACAAAGAAGAAATATTTTAACTTAAGAAAACAAAAAACAGCTGACCGATTTTTTCTTAAAGTTAATAAATTTAAGTTATAAGTGTTTGTGTATGTATAATAGTTATTTACGTATAGACAGGGGTCCCCAAAACATTGATTTCGGCTTTTATTACTTAATTATTGATCAGACATGTATAATAAACTACAAATTTACGTAAAAATATTGCAGAATGTTATGAAATCGTTTAAAATTTTCATGGCATTCAGTAAATGGTCGATAACTTTTAATATTAAAACTAACTTTAATTGGTTAAAATTAAGTAAAGTTATTTGTGATATTTGAGGCTACCGTGCCATAATTGTATTCGTCAGTACAATTAGATTACTTGCTCTTTAATTAGAAACTATTTGATCTTACTTATTTCTGTGGAGACTGTGCCGCTTTTCTTGTCCACCAATCTGGAAGCTTGTTTTACAGCAATCGATGGACGACCGATGGCTGTGAGGTCTCGCATTCCTGATTAAAGTTCAAAGTGGTTATGGCGCTCATGTTTGCTTCAGATATGCAAATTCTGGTGTCGGATGGTAATTTCCGACGCCAGGCATGCGCACTTGATGCAATCATCCTATAAGAACTAAGCTTCGAATGAAGCTTGTGCAGTCTTAGTAGCTGTTGCAGTTGTGTGTGCTCGTGCAGCTCTTCCGCCAGGCAGCCGCTGTGCTTCTGCCAGCCAGCCGCACTTGTTCCCGGGGGTTCTGATGTGGTTCCAGCTGCCTCGACATTGCCATCTTCTGAAGTGTTAGCTAGGAGGTTCTAGCCCAGGGAGAATAGAAGCTGCGTCGATGCTGACATCTGATTGAAGCAACACCAGGCTGCTTAAGTAAATTAGAGAAGTTCATCTTATTCAGATCATCTTTTTTCAGTTCAGTTAGTTGCGATTTTTTAGTTCAGTCTTAGTTACGAGTTAAATAAAGCTTGTTGTTTAAAAAGTCGTAATCTTTTGACTGCACACATAATGTTGGAGTCAGAAGTGGACAAACAGCGTGTAGCTTTCTACCATCCCCGTGCTTGGGTCCCTCTTCATATTTAACTTTAATAGGATATATATTATGTAAACTAATTATCATTATTCATAAGTAAAAAAATCTTTCTCCAAAAATATTTTAATCCTAGCAAAAGGAAATGTTTAGGTTCCCCACTGGAAATGGAATTTTTCAAAAGAATTAATTGTGTTGATTTCTGTACTTTTTCAGCTGTTTGCGAATTGTCCGAAGTTCGATCATCTGCAATTGTCGTCGCATTCACTTTCCCGGATAATCAAGAGTTTACTGTATTTCTTAGTGCAATACATATAATTCTACACAAAAATGCGTTTATAAGAAAAAAGAAATAAAATTAATTAGAAGTTTTAGGTTTTCGTATTGCTGTGTTTTAAACATAAAATAGCAAAGCCTCCCGCAATGTTCTTTTAAAATAAGCCGGTTCGAAAAAAAAAAACTGCTTACTAATCTGGATCGTCTTAATGCTATAATATATAGTTTAATATTATCAAAAAATTACAACTCACGATAATAATATCCAGATCGAAAAATTGTGTTTACTAACTTCGATCGTCTTATTCTTAAACTGTTATGTAAATAACCCGACGACTTTCTTTTAATCTCTCCCTCTCTCACACGTAGTTTTCTTTTACTTTCAAACATCCCAAAATAAAAGAAAGTGGCTGGTTCGGCTGTTTTGAACTACCAAGTTCTGCTTACTAAATATTCGCTATGCTCTTGAAAGCTGTCTTTTTTGTTTTTCACTTCTGTATTCATGTACGGAGGCGCATCATGTCAATATATTTCATACTGCTTGGATAAAAGTTCTTCTACTTGGTTAAACTAATCTAATTTCGTATTTGTCAATACAATCAGAGTACTTGTTCTTTAATTAGAAACTATTTGATTTTACTTATTTCTGCATCGTTCTATCCTCTGCGATGTAATTGCGTGCTTACTAAGATTTTTTGTTTTGCTTCTCATCCATCCTTAACTTCAGCATGAATAAATGTTTGTTAGTTTATAAACTCATAAGGTAATTAATCATTGAATAAATTATAAAATATGACGGGAACTAAACTATTTACATAGTAGAGTTTGTAAAAATAATTCAACAAATAACGGAGAAATATTTCCACTAGTATATCCTTCACATTTATAAGACTGCCTACTGAAGTCAATAAAAGTGACAGTCAATAAACTTGTCGATGAACTTTGACATGGAAGTTCTTACTGTAAAACGTTTTCATAAACTATTTTCTAGAAAGTCTATTACAGTATAATATACTGTAAACTGGATTTGGGGGTTCAACTCTCCCTCCCCTTATAACTTTCAGGTAGATAAATTACTATTTAGAGAAGTGTGCTGAAAAAACGGTGTCGTGCTCGTAGCGGCCGTGCTCATAGCATCCATCTCATTAAGGGTGCTCCTATCGGCCATCTTTGCAGCCACCTGTTTTCAAGCAAGTAATAATTGAAAAGAAAAAATAGAAAGGCAAATCCGATTAAATGTAGACTACTTCAGTAGCGGCCATTTTAGTCCACAAAATCGTAGATTTGATTGCTGCGGGCTCTGAAAGCTCCTACAATAAAGCAACCGCTATTGAAAACATTTCAATATTTTTAAGGCGAGTAAATTATTATAAGTATTTGAATTATTTCATAGATACTTTCTTTTGAATTCAACATTAAAAATCAAGAAACTAAATCTTTCTACTTTTAAAATAAAGATAAATATGCTCAAAGGTTACAAAAAAATATGTATAATAAGTTTAGAAAACAATAATATATGAAAAAAACAGTTTCTTTAGCAAGCTTTTCAAGCTTTAAAATCAGTTGTAATGAAGGAATGACCATACTCTGGTAAAATGCTCCGTCATACTAATGTTTATTAATACTACTAATTATTATTCTGTTAATTTCATTTGTTAAACAAATTATTATAAAATGATTAATATATCTATTATTTTTATTAATTAATATTATATCATCCCTCCCTTGATACTTGAAAGAGTCCATCACTGCACCGATAATAACAAGTATTTAAAATTTTTGTTATGTACAGTCTGAGACTTTCATGTATCTAATAATACGCAATTTTCTTATGGGTTATGTGAAAAAATATATATAATGAATTTTGAACTTACCAATACTTTTTTTCCTAAGCCTTTCCCTCTCCTTATTCATACTGCAAGAACACCTTTTTTCTTTCTTGCTTTCTTCGTCTTTTTTTTTTTTAACTGCTTTTAATATTTGAAACTCAATCCAGTATTCTAACATACTAAGAGAAATTCTGAAATATACACAGCTAGATACAATTTTTTATTTTAAATGCTTCGTTATAATTCGGAATCGTCCGTAAAACAGTTCCTTAAATAAAAATAAAATTTACTATGACTTTCTGCTGGATTTGATTTATACTTCACCTTATTTGTTGAAAATAAATAGTACTAATCAAATCTACGATTCAGTTGACTGAAATGGCCGCTACTAAAGTAGATCTGTATTAAGTCGGATATGCCTTTTTATTACTTCTTTTCAATTATTACTGGGATGAACGCGGGTGGCGGGGAAGATAGCCGCTACGAGCACCCTGAATGGGATGGACGCTATGAGCACGGCCGCTACGAGCACGGAACCGAAAAAACTACCACATAGAAATAAACTTGAATTCCCTTGCCGAACTTTTTTTCTGGCTATGGCCTTGCAGTATAGGATTTTAATTTAATGAAATAAAGTTGTTTTAAAAATATATTTTCCCCTTTGTAAACATAATTCGCCAAATTAAAAAAATATAACTTTTTAAACTGGACTCGATTTATGCTTCTCTAAAAAGTTTTTACACCATTACTAATAGAAGAGTGATTGACCTTCTGCTGTGAATACAAGAAGTTATTCACAGCAGACTTCACAGAAATCTAAGTGGCGATCTTCCAAGCTGGCCTATCGGTAAGCTAACTAATTAGAAGTCCTTCCGTTGGTCCTACAGCGTCAAGTAATCTTATGTTCTCCATTTTTATTTTATTTATTTTTTTATTATTATTATTCAAAAAAGACTCCTTTTCGACGAAGCAATGAGTCAGAACAAAACTGTAGATGAGCGAGTTTGTGTTGAAGGACAAACGGAAATTGTCAGGATTATTTGCTGTTCAGTTAATTGAAGTGCCTGAGACAAAGAAGAGAACAGCAGGACACAAAAGATAAATAAAAAAAACATCGCTCTTATTTGAGATAAATATTGTTTACGAATTTGTTATTGCTATAAATTTTTTCTTAGTTCTTGGAGTACATTGCACGACAAATTTACAGGGGCATCATTTTAGTGATCCATTCTGGAATTTGATTTGATACTGAAAACAAAAGGTTTCTAACAATAAAGTTATTAATCGGCTTATACTCTTTTTTCATTTTCTGTATAGAAAACTTGTCTAAAACTATTTAAATGCAATTTTGTTTTTATTTATTTCTTTTATCACTTTTTAATTCTGTGAACTACCAACAGATGTGCATTATCAATAACGATAAATCTTACTGGCACCAAATTATATCATCAAATCTTGTGATTCATGTTATGTCAAAATCGTTTCTATTATTTCTTTCTATTTATAACTGGAACGTCTTTACCGTATTTATTGAAAGTCAACTTATTTTTAGATCAGTAAATATTGATTGTTTCATTAAAATATAATTTTCATTCCCAATCTCGTTGTTTATCAGTTCTTTACTAATCTTGTTTTCAATAGAACAGACATTCAATGAAAGCAGTTATTTAAAAAGCATCTGAAGTTAACTGAAATATTTTTAACACTTTGTTTTTTTTTTCTTTGGGGGGGGGGGTGGAAATTTTTCTTCTATGGCTATTCTTTTGATTCCTGCGCTTATACTCTTCCAATAAGCTCCATGTAATCGTCTAGTTTTCGCCAGTAACTCAACATTTTTTGTAATTTTAATATTATAAAACTTTATATTTAAAAAATTATAAAGTACGTTTTTAATTTTTTCATGTTTATTTGACCATCTACTAGAGTTTTTAAATTAGTGGAAAACTTGATTTTAATAATCTCTACTAATTAACACTGCCTAGAAGCATCTGAAACCGTGATGAGGTATTTCAATATTAATTTACTGACTAACACAAATTAGGAAACAAATTTAAGTGCAAAGTAACATTGCCCCCTTCCCAAGGACTGCACGTCCCGGGCAGTACAATCCCCAGTTAGGCAGTCACACAAATATCTACAGTGTATAACCTTTAACAAGATCTTAACAACATAATTTAAGCAAGTAATCAATAAACACTATAAGCAAATATACACTGATAAATAAATAATCAACATAATAAATAATTACATATTAATAAGTAATTACACACTAATAAGAAATTAAATAAATACACATTAATAAAAACCAATATATTACAAATATATGCACTAAACATGGCGTAAGTGCTGAGTAAAAGAGAGTTGAGGGAAAAGGAAGAGAAAAGAGAGACAGGAAAGAAATGAGAGATGGAAGAAAGGAGGAATTACGCCTTACTGACCATGGTCTAATATTCAAATAATTAATTACAACCGCGGTAAATCGCTAACCGATCGTAATGAACAACTCTTGGTTTCGAGTTAGGTGACTTACGAATTCGTACGATGACGTCGTTCAGTCTGTTTAGGACTGTGTAAGGACCGTCCCACGGCGATTGCAGCTTGGGAGACAGGCCTTTCCGTCGAGTAGGATTCCATAGCCAAACTTTGACACCTACGTTGAACTCGCGTCACATAGCCTTTGTGTCGTAGCGAGTCTTCAATATAGTTAAATCGCCAAGCAAAGATGTTTATTTTAATAAAAATGCGATTTTAAAAAAAAACTGTATTGATTTTGACATTTGAATAGCGGTATAATTGATGAATAGAAAAAAGTCACGAGCATAAATTTTTATATTTTCTTAATATGATGCCTTTCAGCGGTGAGCGTACTTTCTTGGTCAAGTGGCGTTTTAAGGTGTTTTTTATTATATGGACGAAATAGTATTTCTCATGCGTATTTTTAATTAGTAACAATTTGTGAAATTCCTGTAACAACTTGAAAATTATTCTATCGTTTTAATTTGTACTAATTGCTTGTGAAATATTGTTTTCCCATAAGCTCATTTAGCAGAAACTGAGATTTAAATCAAATATTTTTTTAAAATTTCGCTATGAATCGGTTTCTTATTTTTTTAAATCTTTAAATGTATTTACTTGTGTTAATTTTTGTAAGATATTTTGACCGGATAGATGAAATTAGAATTTTAAGTAAAGAATCAAATTGGATTGGATAATCACAAACACGCTGCAACTGCATTGAAAATTTTAGAATAAGTGGGAGTTTTGTAATAATGACATAAAATTAAAAAACGGTAAATCATAAAATTAAAACACGTCTTTTGGTAAAATGTAAAAAAATATGGTTCCCCGAAATTATTTAATACACTAGTTTGATGTTCCCTGAAATTTTACTTATCTGACTTCTTGTATTTCTTAAAATACGAGAATGTTTGTTTCCTTTAATACACTCGTAGTCGGGGAAAAAAATTACTGATATGAAAACTGAACCTGATAGCATGAAAAGAGTATATGTAAAGATGGTAAATCAATATTTTCAATAGATTCGAAATCTAAATAATCTTATTTTTGAATAATCTTATTTTTTTAATAATCTTATCTTTGAATAATCTTATTTTTTTAATCCCGATTCGAAATTTGACAAATCTTGTGATTCATGCTATGTCAAAATCGCTTCTATTATTTCTGTATACTTACAACTGGAAATTCTTATTTATTGAAAAGTCAACTTCTTTTTAGATCTGTAAATATTGATTGTAACTGAAAATTCCTAGTACGGTAATTCTGAATTGTTAGTTTGGAATACTCTTTGGTTATATATTTCTACTATTTAGAAGTTTTATTGCTCGAACGATACTTTTTCTAATAGAAAAAGTAAAGTGCTTGAATACCTTATATTTTGATCCTGCACTTAACTATTTATATTCAGACATTTCCTGCAGTTTCTCATGTACCGAAAATTTGAAAGTAACCCCGTTTTCTGCTGTTGAATGATTAGTTGTTTTTTTAAAGATATGTTGGTTAAAATGAAAATAATTGGAATTTTAACTAACTAGAATTAAATTTAAAATATCTTGTATATTATTTTCCAGGATATGTGCTTGAAACTACTGGGAGCTACTTGATTTGTCAAATTATTCTTGGTTCCGCTCAGGTTGCTGGTGCAGTCGTGTGGCTGGCTGAGCCATGGGCGTCAAGACTTGAGAAAAGGAGGCAGGACCAAAAAGCTAAAATGAAGTCGCCTGAGGAGGAGCAGCTTATGTGATACTAAGTGTCTAACACTCTGAATTCCAGTAATATTTTTGAAAATATAATGGAAATTGAATTATCTTGTAATTGCCAGTGATTGCATAATAGTGTTGACACTAATTACGTCTGTAATTGGTTCATTTGCCATTTTCCTTTTAATGATTGTAATGCGAATGAAGTGTTAAAATCTTAAATAAATTTACGCACTTTGTCTGTTCAACACTTACTTTACAATGTCATTTTAGTTTTATTTTGTATTATAATGCTGTATTTCTCAACTGCGTGATACAAAAAAAAATGTTAATTTTTACTGTATGCTGAAACTGTTGTACTATTTTCTTTAGCAGAGTTAACAATATATCTGAATATGTTTAGATATCTGTGATGTGATATTTCTTATGAATTTTTCTTTTAATGGTTTGGAAATGTTTTAGTGATAAAGCCTTATTTTCTTCTAAATAAGCTTTTCATGCCAATAACTCATTTTATAACATTGTAGTATAAAGTGTTTCATCTCGTATACGATGCATCCTAACACTTGTGTTCTGGTAACATAACAAACAAAACGCAGCCTTTAAATATCCCCCCCCCCAAAAAAAAAGAAGAGTTATCTTAATGTGCAGTTAATGGTTGTTACAGTTATTTACGTGTCTACTTTTCCGTGAAATAATATCAATAGAACCAAAATATTTCAGAAAACCCATCATAGCTGTTGTTTCAATTAAAATTTAATATGTCTGTACAGTGTTAAAATATCTATATTTCCCTTTGAATATGAAATTTGAAATAAGCATTAATATCGTTGATAAGATGTCAAACTTAATTGCAAGATTTTAGGGATGTCAGTAAAGGAGAAAGAATGCCTGAATATAAATATTTACTTACAAATAAAGTTTATTTTACTTTTTTAGTGCGTTTTTGTATTAATAGAATAATAATACATAAACATGTTGTTTTATAATGAAAATGTTAATTTTCCTTCTGTAAAGCTTTAGTGTGTACCAGCAGCAATGTTTGCAAACTTTTTAAAAATTCTGAAATTTCGTATAATCATTATAAAAGCACGAATTTCATTAATATCACAATTGAAATTTGTGGGTTATAAATTTAGAACATTTAAGCCGAGTAGAATTGGATCATGCTGGTTAGCAAGCTAGAGAATTTGCATGATGCTTTTTCCATAACATCAAACGATTTCAATACGTCAAACATGTTGTAATCCCATTGTCACTTTTACCTCCCTGTGATATCGCATGTGATTCACTTTGAAATCAGTTCAGTTTAGTGATTCAGTTTGAAATGTGATTTCAGTTGTTACCATTTACTGCTGTTGCCTATTGCCAGAACACTTTTGTTCTGTTATTATTTTTGTGCCATAGTTAGTAATTTTAAGTGTGTTGTGTTTTCTTTAAAGTACTTACTGTATGTCAGTGAAATGTAATTTTTTGTGTGTTAATGGTGTTTTATAAAACGTCTTGTAAATTGAATCTGCTATTTAAAATTTATGTTCAGTGCAAAAGGCTCTTTAAAGTATCGATTTCTGTGAAGTAAAGTTTAATTTTTCCCCTATTTTCGGGAACTCACTGGAATTCTATATTTGAGCTTGCAATGGATATAAAAATAGAGGTTTGTAGATTGGCAGGTGCAAGAATCTCAAAATTTTTATTTACATCAGGAAAGTAACTGCCATTTCCATTTTACAGAAAAAAGAAAAGATTCCAGTATTTTCTTTTGCAAAACATGCAATTTTCAGAATATTTTAATTTCTTATTTAAAAAAATATCCTTTGCGATTTAAGTACTGTATGAATATTAGTATGCAGGATTTAATTTATCTGAACATGATTATGCACAAACTATTTTTATTTGGCGTTCATAATTTATTTATAGTTAACTTATCAAAATGTGTTTCTATATGATCTAAAGAAATCTTTTTCTTTTTACTTATTTTTTGTAACATTCTACTTTTGTAACATCAGGTGGAAGAAAAACTCTTTAAACTCATAAAATAATTCAGTCTTTTTTTCATGTATATTACAAAAAATTCAAATTAAAACTCACGTCTAGTTATTTGAGCATTGCATTAGTTCATTAATATGTGTCCATATGAATGCGTTAATAAATCATAATTTAGCATTAGTAAGAAAGTAAAATTTTAGTTTTATTTGCAAAGGACTGATAAAATTTGCATTTCTTCATTTTACTCATGTAAAAAAAATATTTTGTATATTATATATGTAATGTGCCTCTCTGAAAACTTAGTGAGTACATTCAAAATTAAACTTTTTAATGTTTTTACAGATTTCGGTTTTAGTTAAATAACATTTTAACAAATATTTTATCGGAAAGCTAACTATGTACTTTCGTAATTTAGAAAGAACCTTTTTACTACCATCGACCTTGTTGAAACATAAGATATCGTTGCAAAAGGTTCATTTGTATTGTAAACAACATTTCATGAAGTAACTTCTAAACAACCGCAACATTCATGAATTAAGCTTCTCTCTAAGAGCAAGGCCAAGTTTTCTCTTTTTCCTGATAAATCCAAATGCTGTAAAAGAAAAAGATTATAAATTCTTTCATTGAAGCGTTCTTTGCTAGTTTTAATTATAAAGATTTTTGCTCAGAAATGCTATTACCGGTATTATTTTTGATTAGAATTTACAGTTTTATTTTTATTATCGAACAGATTCCCATAGTCAGATAAATATTTTTATTTCTGATTTTTTTAATTTTTAAGAATTTTTGATAAATGTTTTTGTAAGAGTGCATCTCTTTGATAAGTACTGCTATGGATTTTTTGTTGACAGTGCCTTTTTAAATACTTCAATATCTTTACACATAAATATTTCTTTTTCGTAGTTTTTATAGCTTTAATGCTACAAATCTCAATGTAAAACACGTGTGCTTTTTAATTACATGCCTCCGCTTCTTATTTGGCTATCTTTAAAAGTACATGGGCTGGAAATTTAACTGCGAAAACTCAGTTCAGATTTACAATACGATTTACAATAGAATCAGTGCCATCTAGCTCATACTACACGGTATCTCACCAACTATCATACTTCAGACCATCCAGGATTGTATTTATTTTCTGTGGTACTTTTTGGAAAAGAAGTATGCCAATCAATTTTGCAGTAAGGAATAATCAATTGCTGTTAGTTCGCTGAAACTGAAAAGTTTTATACCAACACCTTGCTCATAAAGTAGAAACTCCTCAATTATGTGCGGATTTAATATGAAATACCTTTTCTGGATTCCGGTAGTGAACTCGTATTCTTTCAAATGATTAATAACTTCATCCAAATCGCCTATATAACTGTTGCAACGCATGAGATTATAACATAGTGATTACTTTACTAAATCGTTCAAGTTTCACTGAAGGATCTACTTTATATCGGCTGTTACAGTTACGGGGTTGCCACTATTGAAATTTGAACCCATGTGCACGTCGAGGGCGCTTTGTGGAAGCTAGAATTTGCCTTATGACGTTAAAAATCTGCATGCTGTTAAATCCCATTTGTAAGTCGGCTTTGTCTTGCTTTTAAATTTTTTTATTGAGATCGTGATATGTTATTTTTATCTTCAAAAAATCATTTGGTTATCTTTATTTCATAAAAGCTACTTTCTACTAAAAGGACAGTATATTAGAAAGCGATTATGGCTATACTTGTTTCAGTACTGTAAAAACAGTTTTCTGTAAACAAATCTTTATTAACGTATTGAGCTTGCAAGAGTTATTAACCGGAGTATAATGTATTCGGGCAATCTGTCTGTCAGCTCTTTGCTTAAGTGTTAAATTTAAAGGACTTTATCTCAGAACTTTCTTCCCCAAATTTTTGCTTAATATCTGGTAAAATTTTTTCAACGTCGATTAGAAAAAAATCTGTTAATGTAAATCTTTTCAATCAAATGTGCGAGTTTAAAAAGAAAGTACCCTTTTTTTATTTTAAACAAAGAAACTAAATTGTTGAAAGTTCATTTGAACATTATATACACATATAGAACTGTGACGTCGAAACATGTATGCAGACTGGTCTCACTGAATTTGTGAGAATGTTAATCGTAATGAGGTCGTCATAGAGAAGTAGTAGCGGCAGGCAAATGGCCACCTGGGGGCAGTTTTTGTGACGTCTGCAACGTCACTGTGACAAACATGTTTCCCGCACGGTGACGCCAAATTGTGACTAATAATCAGTTACATTGAAATGTCGCTCTGCAACGTCACATGTTTGTCACGGAGGAACGTTACAAAAGGCGTACGTTCATATCACGTTTGTGATGTGTGAAAAAAAAGTGACAATGTCACTGCCAGCATGACTAATGTATGGATAGTTATGCCTAGAAGGTTTTTTAACGAAACTCTACAATTCTAGTACTTATGATTGATTAGCTCTGTATAAAAAAAAGGAAAAATACACTCGAAGAGTTTTGCAAAAAATGTGCGTACAATTCGCAGAAATTCTGTATCAAAAACTTTATTGAAATGTTGGATAGGATTCACTAGCAAGATGTAATTTAAGAAATATTTGGACAGTTATGTTAACCACTCCTTCTATAATACTTGTAATGTTATCGTTATGTTAAATAGGAAAAAAGTACTAGCAGCATTAAAAACATAAACGAAACTTAAGGGAGGTTGAGAATTCAAATTTATCAGTCTCTGATGATGACCAGAATTAAATATTGCGATTACGTTAAAAAGTGAAATTATTTCTCCTCATAAAAATAACAGTAAACATTATATCCTCAATATATTTGTCGAAGTGCATTTCATTTATAATGTCTTTAAGCTTATTATTATATATGCTAACAAAACATACCGTTGAACGTAATCCGAAACTTTTTTAAGCTTTTACAATTCTGATGCGGTTTACTTTTCATACAAGAAAAAAGTAGTTAAACATTTTTTAAATCCAATTATATACTCCATATTAGACTATAATATTCTCTAATAAAGTAAAATACATGTTGATGTATTCCTCAAATAAAAATGAAAGTTCCATCGATGTTTTCAATATGTAAATTTATTCCTTTTTAAATTTGAAATTTTTATTAAATCATGCAAAAGTTTAATGTTAAATATATACATATTTAAAACAAACAAACGTTATATAGTTCAAATTACCTTTATAAGAAATTGCACAGTAGTACAAAATTAATCGATAATTAAAAAAATTGTTTTACTCTGCTGTGGTATCAAAAAAATTTTTTTAAAGTGTAATTCAGAAAGTGCATATAATTTCAAAATTAGTAAGTTTTCAACTGGTTCCACAAACACCTTTGCCTTAGTAAAAGTCTCACCAAAGATGTAACATACATGGGAGATGTTTTTAACTCTGAATTATTAGGTATAAAAGTGTATGAAGAGTTTGTATTCTTCAGAGAATAAAAATCTTGTCACTACTTTAGCTACGACGAAATAAGAGAAAAAACCGTAACAATTCATCTGCTCATGCACCATTAAAAATAATTTCTTGTATGTTTCTATGAGTTAAATTTTTTGATTAAAAAAGCAAATGTCTAACAAAATTTCCTACAGTGAGAACCAACATCAAGATGACACTGCTGTATCTGTGCAAATGTTTGTATGGTCGAATAGAATGAATTAAGATTTTCGTTTTAATATTAAGCTAAAGCTATTAGAAATAAACTTTATTAAGTAAGTGTATAAAAAGTTTCATAAAGCTAATGTGTACATTTGAAACTTGAATTAATATCCGTCCAAGGATGTCAGGTTTACAATTTTGTTTCATTATTTTTTGAAGTTTTACCTAAACTTTCAGAAGTAATTTCATATGCTTCTTAAAACTTAAAACTTGAATAATTTTTAATAGATTTTATTCGTTTGTTTTTAAACTTTATAAACTTCTGCTTGTTCTTACATTTTTATTCATCATCATACTTATATTAAGATTTTAACGAAGGAAATAACAAAGTGCTGTAAATGAACGTCTTTTTACTAGAAAGAAAAGCTGTAAGACTAAATGAGTTAAACAAACTTAAAATATATATGTATATTATGTACTGCTTGTGTTCACTCTCTGTGTTCTAAATAATTGTTAAATTTGTATCGTCCTTTACTTTAGATCCAAAGCAAGTACCTTACAGTTGTATGTAACTCATACAGGGATTCTCAATTAGGACAAACATAGTGGTTCCCTATTAAAGTTATTCCTTAGGTTGATAAAAAAAGGCTCTGATAAACAAAAAAAACATTAAACTGATATTTCTGTTATTTTAACAGTAACCCTTTCAGGGCTCGCGTACGCATCGAAGGCATAAAAAATAAGCTAAACTATCGTAAAGGACTGATATCCTAATTTGTGCACTTAAAGGAAAAGCGATTTTTCCTAAAAAATTTAATAATTAGAATTTTTTTATTATTTAATGTCTTATTGCAAAAAATATTAATTTAAAGAAAAATTATTTAATCAGATCTGACCGAATTAACTTATTATCCTGATAATGCAGACGCGAATGTATTTTTGACAAGAATGAATTCGCCTAACAAAACTTTATCTTTCCTAATATTTAACAGCACATCTCTAGGAGTATTTCAGTCAAACCTTTCTAATTTTTAAACAATATTTTATTGCATTAAAGTATTGTTGTGATATATGTATTACTACAGAAAATTACTGAACATTTAACTCTAAAGCTTCGTTTTTATTTTTACTTTTTTATTTATATTCATGTGTGAATCTTTTTACCTCTTTTGCAGTTGTAAATTTCTGTTTTATCCGAGAATATCTTGAAACAGGTAATTTATGCACTTGTGAACGAATGGTTTGTCTTGTAACATTTTTACATGTAAATCTTTGAGGGAAATTCGATATGCGAAGAATTTTTCTGTCATGCTTTGTGCAAGGTATTTTTTCTTTATGTAGCATAAAACGATGTCTGTTCTATTTTAAAGAAACTTTTATAAGAAATATAGTTCTTCAAGACACAGTTTCTGTTTCGAATAGATTTTCGTATTGTCTTCAGAGTATTTTTGGTTTTATTTCGGAAAATCTCGCGTATCCTTTATTCTACCTGAAAAGAAAAAAGGTAGAGAGAAAATTATCTTTTCAAAACGAAATTTAGTTATTTTTTTCAAAAAGAAATGTTTCTCAGAAAGAGCATTTAATTTCCTTTAATTTGTTGTGCATTTTCAATTCAATTATGACCTGTGTATTAACTTATATGCATGAATAAATTTGAATTTTCTTGAATAACAATTAGTTTTGATAAGCATTTAATTCATTAAATATATGCTAATATAGTTTTATACTCATAGTTACGTTAATCCTTTAAATGTTTAAGTGCTACTTTCATTCCGAAATTAAACGAGAGTTGTAACTAAGTTCGTTTTAATTTAAACAGAGGTACAGTAATCATTTAAATTTATTTTGGTGTTCTTACAATATAGCTATCAAACGCAATAAACAGTTGAAATGGAGTAAGGAAATATTCCTATTCAATGGAGAAGACGATAGATTCATCTCATTTAATTTTGAAAAATACCGACAAATTATTAAAATTAAGTAAGCGTGAAACATTTGGCCATTTAGAGTTTTTTTTTCTAAAGGTCATAACTTTATTAACTCTTATGAACGTGAAAATTCTCATAATCGTACTTAGAAATACAAAAAAAAAAATCTTAATATTTAGTTCCTTATATTCTTACAAATAGCTTTAACTGAATCAGATGAAGAGGTAAATGTATATAATAAGTGAATAAACCAACCAAAATTTGTATGAATATAAATGCATTAAATTAACTAAAAATTTATCGTTATTTTACCGTAAAAACTTATTAAATATGCTTCTATCTTTTGCATGAAAAATTTGCATAATATGTATCGTTCATGAATGGCTAAAAAGCGTTGAAGAGTACTAAATATGTATTACGCACTCGTTTTCAAGTACTTATCAATAAATAGAAGTTCAAGTAGTATCTATAAGCTAATGTAAATCTTTTAGGGGATTGTTTTAATATTTAGCAATATTTTCATCGTTTAAATTATGTATTCTGAGAAAATATATCTCAACATGTCTACTATTAGGAATTTTTTTATTGAAAAAAACCACAATTGATTATAAAAAAACAATTATAAATATTTTGTTGCGGCTTCTTCAATCTGATTCTGAAAAGCTCAATTTGGTTTAATTTTTTTTTTATGTAAATTTCAGTAGATATTAAAAGTAATAACTTCCTTGATATAATTGCTGGCGCAGTATGTCCTTTTTTGACCTTGTGCCATTAAACACTAAGTAACCAACCTTGATATAGTTGTTGCTTTAAAAAATAAGTATTTTTGTCCTTTTAAAATATTTATTCTAAATTTAATTTTTAAAATGTTATATACATTTAAACCTATCTAAATTGAACTCTAAATTTATATTTTCCACCTAGCTATATGTGTTATGTTTAGTGTTAAATTATAATCTCAATCGAATATTTCATCATCAAAGTATTTTCTTCGTACAAAAATATTGATCTGTTTAATTTTACATTTATGAATTTAGTATAATGTTTACTCATTTTAAAAACAAAAAGAAAAAATACTGTAACTTCTGAATTGGAGAATCTTTAAACGTAATTAAAACACTAGTTTACATATTAGCATACATTTCATTAGTTTCGGACAAAAATTTCTGATTATGCTTATTCGGCATAGATATATTGATAATTTATGCATGGCGTACATTATAACAAATTTATACTATTTTAATTTTTGGAATAAATGAGATGTTATTAAATCACTTTTCGTTCATTAAAACTAAAATATTACTCAATCTGAATTTAAAGAATTAATTAGATTTATATGAGGGAGTATGATTTTGAAGATTCTGTAAACCCATTACTGATAGCTTTACAATATCTTTCCCGCTGAATTAATCAGTTTTTAATATAGAATTTGTAATTCCCTATCTTTGATACGCAATTTCTTAGACATTTTTGAAACAAATTTTATAGTAAGTTTATTTTGCGATCATGCAGTAAAAAACTGACGCTATCCATATACTAATTTTAAATGCGCAGCCTGCACTTAAAATCAATATTATAAAATTTGATCATTCTGTCTCCTTGTACGCCCGTTTTATTTTAGAACGTTCTTCTTCATAAGACATTAAAAAAATAAGAATAATATTTAAATGAAGATATTTCTTTTTAATCTGAACTATGGTTCTACTTACGCATTAATTTACTTGGGGAGACGGTAAATTCAAGCAAAATACCGGTCTCAATGTATATATTTACTCTTTTTAATGGAACATGCAACAGAGTCTGATTAACAATTTGTTTTTTTAATCTGAAGAAGCAATTTTGTTGAGAAATGGGACTTTAAAATATAAGTCTTTTTCAAATAAAAATAATTTGAATTGAACATAATTTACATATAACATGAACGATAAATTTTACCTTTAAAAAAGTGGTTGACGTGGAATAGTTATGCTATTAGAGGAATAAAAATTTTGTGTCTTGCATAAACATCATAGGATCTTTTAATGTTGTCTTGGAATTCCAAGTTTTGAGTGCAAAACTATATTGTTTATAAAGGCTTGTATGAATACATCTTTTTTATAAAATATTTACCCACTGAATAAGAATACCTTGTACACTAGGTGCTTAACTGTGTAACACATCTACAATATGCAAGAATAATAACATAGATTACCAAGTCCATTCTGGATTATTTTTATTTTATCGGTGGAAGACTATGTACAGCTATTTACAAAATACTATTAGAGAAGATAAACATTTGGTTGCATCAGGGTTTGATAGAAATTGCAAGCGAGAATGACTCTCGGATAAGATTAAGAGGTTGCTATGTTTTGGTGTGATTCTCCAACAAGAAATAGACCTATCTCCTTATACCTTTAGGTGGTTTAGAACTTAATGAAGAATTGTTAAATTAACTCACGGTTATGATAAAACATCGCCGAGATAGACAACACATTTCCAAACAAGGAATTGCTGACGGATAGAGTTTCTTTTGGGGAGGGGCGATTGCTCAAAGTGTAGTAATCAGACAAGGTATGGAAATACTTAAAAAAGGAAATATTATTTAGTGAAAGTTAGTTATTTTAAGTGCATAGCTGTGGGAAAATAAGGGGTTTGTTGGACTTACTAAAAAGAAAAAAAAACGAATACTCAAAATAAGTGGTGTTTGAAACATAAAATAATGAAAAACTTTGTAAAATAACACATTTCAAGTAACTTTTATGGTGTTATTTTACAAGATTTTTATTATTTTATTTATATGCCTTAGCCCCCCCCCCCACTTTTAACTGATGTACTATTGAAGCATTCTACTCACGCACTTCGGATACACAACTTGGCGCTCCCATTTCTTTATTTAACATTACTTAAACTTGTATACAACATCTTTAACGCTATTACCTTTAACTTTTACAAAATAATAATCACTAGTTAAAGAGTTACTTTATTTATAATTTCTTTTTATAAGGTTCCCAAACTACGTTTAAAAAATATATAAATCAATGATTTTTTAATATTTTATGCACAATATATACAACAATTATAATACAAGGTCATTGCTCTGAATAAAAATTGGTAAGGATATTTTATAAATTCGGTTTTTAATACTTCATATTGCTTCGGAGTATTCTTTGCTATTTTTTCATAATTTCTTTTGTTTCTGAACGAGCTCATGCAGCCAACAGGACCAGCAGTTGTTTCATTTCACCAAACTAAGTAATCAGGACTGCCATTGCATTTGGATCTTCCATTATGTTATCCATACCAAAACTCATTCATTCCGTTCATTAGTAATCCTGCAAGTGCTTCATTCTGTATTTTTGTGGAGTACTCGCAAGTACTTATCTTTTATATCGTTCAGAAAATAAAATTTTGTGAGTTCTTTTTAAGTTTCCCATTTGATGCATGAAACATTCTAAGTCACATTATGAGAGCTCAACATATGTTTATTCATAATTACATTGTTTTGGAATACTTTGCAGTGTTTAAAAGTTAATGTTAAGATTAAACTAACCACAATTGAAATTAGTGATAAGAATAAATTTCAATCTAATTTCAGTTATAAAAATGTTTGAATTTTATATAATTTTATTTAATTTTGTGTTAAGCCGTATTGTTTTGTTTACCTCAAAGTTTCTTCGTACATACTTCATGTTGTCAATTCCTGGATTTCCTTTAAATTCTTCATAAATTTCAGGCAAAAATATTTTGTTTCTCAGTATTTCCTCGTACGCGTTTCATAATGTCAAGTGAAATCTTAAGTTCTGAATACAAATATTTCGTTTAAATTTCCTTGGAATCATGTTTATTGTCGATTCACTATCCACGACCGTTGGTATTCCAATTTCCTCAAGACTTTTTATTCATACAATCAGAAAAAAGTTAATTGTCAAGATATTCTGCACACCTTTGCTCTGGTACTGTACTTCAAGCAACTTGAATCCTTGAAGAAATTTCGAATGTTGTGGCAATCTCTGTTGTCCAGTTCCGTATTGTCTTGATGTAGCTTGTTGGTGACAGCGATCCATTCTGACGTTGCCAAAATTGCTTTATGTTGCCACCCTTACGTTACCTGCTTCACCAACAACTTCTGTACGTGAATAGGCAAACACGAGTTCAATGCTTTAATAAGATAACTTCAGATAAGTATTGTTAGATTCCTATTGATATTTTTGTCCAGCAATAATTACGAATGTCATTGTTCACATGACAGAGCATCTTCAAGTTCAAAAATTTGTGTAAATGGTCACCTTCTATTTCGTTAAAAATGATTTCTAAAATTGCTTGGATTTTCTCGATTGCATTCAAATCTAGGTAGTTTTTCAGATAAATATATAATGCTTCCCGTTCTAGGTATTCGTGCATATATTTTTTTCCATTCATCCTCTTTCGTAAAGAGGATGAATGGGAAAAAAAATCATCCAGTTCTTAAAGTTGATACTATTAACTTTATCCCACTTGGGAATTTAACTTTTCTGCCGTTGAGGTAGTCACTGTTTAAATTTTAAAAAATGCATTCTTTAAGTATCATTGAAAATATTATTGTATGAATTAAAATTAATACTGTAACATTTTTTTTTCGAGAACTATACTAAAGTTAATATGTGGAGAGAGATTTTACAGTCTTATGCAGGACACTATATTTAAAAATTTACCCTTTCTAAAGTTAGTATTTTGAACACATTTACTATCTTCGACGGACACTCAACCACATACTCAGAACTCGCCTAAGTATTAGGAATAATTAAAACATGAGTCGAAATTTTTCTTCCTTTTGTCTCATTCACTCTTGCAATAATAAGAAAATTATTGCTAACGAGATTATTGTTACATAAAATTTTAAAGTGACTTTTAATCACTTTTTTTTATTTTTATGACGTTTTTATGACGTTTATTTTTGTGTTGTCTTTTCTCCATACCATATTTTGTTATGAAGTTTTTATGAAATGAGAGAAAAAATAAACGAGAATCCAAGATAGTAACGACTGATCTCGTGTACTAAACACTTCCCTTGTCAAAAAAAAAAAAAAAAAAAGTGAATTATTCAGATATATTTGCCATACTAGTATTTAACTTCTTATTTTTATTTTCATATAAGCGTACTATCTTGAATTGAGGAAGCACTAAGTAAAGATAGTGTGTACTGAAGATCTCCACAAAAGCAGAATTCATTATTAAAATAATCTTTCAAGTTAACATGTACTTTATGGAAAACGTAAAGGAAACAATTCGATATTTACTCTAAAAATATGATTTTACAAATTTGAATTATTTAAAAAATTAGTACTTTAAAATCTCATTTTACAACATAAAATTTAGTTTGATAATTTTATAAGTAGCTTTAATCTCTTAACTACGTGTTTCTGATTCTTTTACTTTTAAACTAATGTTAAAATGAAACGTATTAATAACAATCGTTCTTTTTACGTAGTGAATTACTAGAGATCCATTAACTGTGTGAAGTATCAAGCACTCTTAATGTGTAATTTAAAGTAAAATACTGAAGATTTGGATAGTGTATAAAATATTAACTGTAAACCCTTTTCTTACTTTAGTAAAGCCACCTATTAATGAATTGAAGTATGTACTGCTTTTGTGGATGGTAAGAAGAACAAGACTTGGTATTTTTTTCTTCAATAAATAAGTCAAATTTCGATTTAGAAGATAGTTTTATTTGATTCGAATACTGTCAAAATTTTCTAAGAATAAAAATTCATCTCATTAGTTTCAAAATAATTGCTGCTAAAAATTCTTGCTCTTCTTAAAAAAAGGGTTTCTTATGAAAAAATATTGCTTTTTATCAATTTAACTATGAAGAACATTTTTTTCATTTTCACCATCTCTTTTATAATTCTGTATCATACTTTCTCTGACGTATTTTGATCGGAATAATTACTTAATTGGAAACTATTTGTAAAAAAAAAAAAAAAAAAAAAATGCATTTCTTCAATTGTGCCTTTCTAAGTGAATTGAGACTTAATTATTATGCTGAAAGTTGCTTTTAAGTTGAATAAAAAAGCCAAAATCCTCCTTTCTGGCTTAAGAAAAATGTGCCATTGAATAAATCCAATCAAAATTTGTTTAAAACTGTAATAATTTATTTCATTTCATTTAATGTGAAATTGTAGGAAATGTTTTGTATAAGTATTATTTTACTCATTAATTTTATGTTCTTTGTATTAAGAATATATCTCTGTGTATTCAATAACATGCATGAATTGTGTTGGAAAAAAAGAAATAAATGTTTTATTTATGTCTCTTACATTTGTATTTATTTCCAGCATGTCTAAATTCTATGTTTTAAATGATGAGTTCTATATGCTTGAATATTGACCAAAAAGAAACTATAGGTATCTTCTCTTCCCATTCATGTGCATTCCTCTAAAAAAACAGTATTTTTCGAAAGGGCCGTAAAAATCTGTCGAAACTTTTCAGGAATCAATAAAACCTTGAAAGTTAATTTTCAAGAACTTGTTTGAGTTTATTATAATGATTAGACTTCATAATATATAACATTTTTATTTTACTAACCTATTAAAAAACCGTATTTGTCTAAATGAGAAAATCCTAGTTTACACAGCCTATGAAATGACAAATTCAGTTTGTCGCTTTGTCCTGAGTTTTTAAAACTCTTAAATAGTTAATGTAGAACGAAACACCGTTAGTAAGCCCCGCTGAGAGTAAAAGCCACAGACCGGTTTCGATAAGTATGACTAACCATCATCAGTGCGAGAATGAAGACTAGGAAATTTGCTCTGGTTTCTATACGGGAACGAGAAAGGCTGTAAGCAATAGGAAGGGCTGAAAGGAGGTCACGTGAAAAGTTAGGTGGGAAAGATGATTTCTAGCAATCGGACAAAGGGGATAGGGATTGCAAAACTACATTAACAAGACTATTTTTATTTTGGTGCATGTTAGACTCCTAAAATTTCGCACACTAGGGGGACGGAGTGCACATATAACTCTAGCTGAACCGAGATCAAAAATTTTTTTAACGTCCCAGTAATGTTGTTCTTCAATAATGTTCTTCGAAATTTTCTAAAATTGAAATATAGCGGATCAAAACTTGTACATTTTTTCACTTATACGTCATTTGCAGTATGCACGCAATTTAGCGATGTCTTCATTCATTTTAATGCAAATAAATTTTGCTTGCACTGTGCACAATTTCTATTAATTCATTTTTTATGAGTTAGATACGTTTTCTAATACGGTTTAATTCCACCACCGTTTGTTCCACCTTTGGAATGAATAATATCCGCAAAGCTTTGTACTAGAGTACAGTTCGAAGAAACAAAATCTGCCTCACGAACACTATATACACAAAGGAAAATAAACTACTTGTATCAGGGATTCAAAAAAATTCAGGATGAATCTTTGTTAACTGCACTACACACCGTAATAAATAAAACAAGTATCCTGAAACTTTCTGAAAAACTTCTTCAACATGGAGTTGCACAGCAAAAATTGTCAAAGCTCGACACATCCTGCTAAATTTTCGAAATTTTTCTGAAAGTTTCGTACTTGATACAGGTTTATCGTTTATTACTGAGTATAGTGCAGCTTAAATAGGTAGCGTAAAAATTTTGAAAGGCTTAACATAATTAGTTTAATAATATAATATACTGAAATTGCACTTTTTTCCGAAATACACCGGTTTCGACATCACTTTGATAAGCACTAGCTTGTGATTACAAATTACAACTTTTTCTTTTGATGTAAAGCAGGCTGAAAGGCTTTGCGTTATGTTCTCAATCATTGCTCAAATTTTAACAACCATTCCGAAGCAACGCGATTGTCGGAAGACAAACAAGGGTTTTCTGCACTGAATTTGAAGATTAATAAAATAAAAGGGTGAAAAAAAGACATCTATAAGAAAATTTTAAACGTAAGAATTGTAATTCTTATCTCCTTTTACATGTTTCTTCTAGCCTGCTTAAATGATGTATAATAATTTATATTTAGCGAATAGCATGTAACCTACTATATATATTCTTTAATTTTCAGAAGATATAGTTTGGACATGAAATATTTATGAATCTCTCACATTTTCAATATTTTTGTGTGCAGTATAAATGAGATTATAATAAGAATTTCTAATCTTGTTTTAATCCTTTTTTCTCCCAAGTTATAAATTCGTATAAAATTCTCGAACCATCAGATAATACAGAAGAAATGTTAATGGTTCTCTTCAATTGCTTTTCGTTAATTCTATTGCCTGTGTTACGTCCAAAAGGAATTTTGGAATAGTATTCGATAAACATCTCGACGTTGAATTAATATTTTTGAATTGCAGCTTCATATTGTAAGGCTTCTTTCTCCCTTCACTTTTCCACAGGAACTTAAAAAAAGAATCGTCATTGAGTTATAGCTATATGTTATAAGGCTTCTCTCTTTAAACATTTTCTCGGATAATAAAAATATCTTTAAATATATAAGGCTGGTCTTTTAGAAATCATGCAACTTTTGAATAGCTCTTTTAAGAATTCAGTAGCCCTGGAGGCTCGAAAAAACTTTGAAAGTTTCTTTACAAGTTTTACTGTGAACTATTACAATGATCTTATAGCGCTGGAAACACTCGGGAAAAAATGCCAAACATAGGGAATTTTACAATATTTTGAAAAACGGGTGACACTTCGGCTCATTTTTGTATGCACTTTTTGTGCGTACGAATTTATTTTATTAATTTTTCTCCTGAACGTTGTACGAGACAAGTTGTCTGTTAATATTAGTCTATTTTGCATTGGGTGAAGAAGCTATATATATATATATTAGTGTTCAAACATCATTGGTTTATTTTTAAAGTTGTTCAAAAGTCTATGATGCCTATCGCTTTTTAAAAGGAACACAATCAGAATATCAAAATAATAATAATAATCTACGTATGTTCAGGTTAATGTTAAACTCATGTATTGGTTAAAGACTAAATAACATGAAATTTTTTTGCAAGCAGGTGTGTAAAATCATTTTTTAAACATCTGAAAGTTAACTTAAAAGTATTGATATAGTGCCATGGATTTTACAGAATGAAATATCAGAAATATACCAATAGACTAACATGTACGCGAGAGTTAAAAACTGATTGTAGGAAACCTAGAAGGAATTCCTTTGAAAAAATGCCCCCCCTATCTTTGTCCCCACAATTTTTTTTATTTAAAACACTTGTTTCGAAATGTTAGAAAAAGTCTCTTCTCTACTCTTGATTTCGACAAGTGCCCCTAAAATTATCTGCCTGCCATGCTAGGCTGGTCAGACATGTAAAGCGGAACCTACTTACATAATGCATCGAAGTAACATATTTTACTTAGTATATATTTTTCTCATTCATAATGCTAAATTTACCTGGAAGGCAAACATTTAACTTCACGAACAGTATTTATATACAAACATAAACTGTAGAATTCGATAAAATTAGAGATTAGCCTTCAATACTAGTTTCAACATAGTGAGAAAATTAGCTTATATGTGAGCATTTTATTAAAAAAAAGTCTTACAGCAGTAAAAACTGAAGATGAGTGTTCAGAATTTCATGTCGCCACCGCTAAAAGGTTGAAAGAGAAGTGGCGATTGATTTCTTTCTTTTCAATTAGTTTACTTCCATAGTTTAAAATGTTGGATAATTTATCAACCATTCTACATGCAGTGTGTTTGAGAAGTGTTCACTTCTCCTATATAAGCATTGCTTAATGAAATTTTAGGCTTAAATTAATTAGTTGATATAGTACTAGTTCAACAATAATGGAGTTGTACACGTTCTACTGGTGTATAATTAGATGCAAAAGAGCTGAGACAGGATTCTAATTTTAAATGGGGAAAACATTGATTTTTCAAAGTACTCTGCTTTTGAAAAGTGATTCACGGTGTACAAATCACGAAATAACAGAATTATTTTTTCGTGCTAAAATTTGGTTGGTTGCAAAGCTCTAATGAAATATATAAGGTATGTATGTAAATATCTACTGCAATAACAATTTTTTGGCCTCGAAAGTAAGGTTCGCCGGTTGTTAAAACGAAGTTTTATACTGATTGTAGTCGCTATATAAATACTTTTATTCTGAACAATCTCCTTTCTCTTTTATCCACTCACATTAGATCTTCGTAAAACGGATCAGAAAAATACCATAAAATAAAATAGTAAAAGAACTGTTTCTGTCTGGCCTCTTCTCCATGCTTTTCTCCCGCATTTTTGGTTTTTACTTTCTTTTTTGCTCAAGTGGCGCCATCTCTAATTTTAAAAGTTGGATATATTCTTTAAGATTAATAAATTAAATAATAATAATAATAAAGAAGAGTATGTATTTACAAATTTGACGACTATTTTTTTTTTTTTTTTTTACTTGTATTGGGGCGGAACGTGGATTCAGACTAATGACAAAAGTAATTACAATCTACAGCGCCGTTTTATTTTTTTCTCTCTAATATTGCGGAAAAAAGGACAAAATCAAAATATTAGAACACTAATACTTGTGAATTTGGACCATTTCTGTTTAAAAGATGTTCTCTGAATCTCAAAGAAGTCCTATAAACTTCATTAGCCCGAGAATAATTAATTGCGGCTAATGGGGAGAAGCTTATAAATTATTGTATTCGCCAATCATAGTTCATTCTCATTCTAGCAGATTAAGTATAATAAATACCTAATTAAAACTATTTAAATTTCATTGATCAGGTAAAATATAGTTTGCATCCATTAAGGTGAATATCCGATTGGATGCTACCATAATGCAAAACTTTCTCCGGTGATATTTAATGAACCTGATTTTTGATTGCTAATTTTAAAGTCATTAACCCATTTGTGCCTGGATATTTTTGCGACTTTCTTCGATTTTTACTGATAACTGAAATAATAGATAAATTTCTAATGTCAACTTCTTGAACAAGGGATGATTTCTTTTAAAATCATTATGCATAAAAATCGAAATATCAACATCCTACTTGGTCATGTTAATATATTTTGTAGAGTTGAGGCTTAATACTCATGAATAAAGGGTAGGAAAAATAAATAACGTTTTCGACTAATAGTGAAAATGCCGTCCCAAAAAAGGGACACAACGCATAAATGGGTTAATTGTTGCTAAATTAAAATGTGGGAACTGGGGAAGATAGAACAATATTACAATTTATTTTACATTATATATTTTTGATACATTTTTTTTAATTAGGCCTGTGGGGAAATATCGGTAATATTTACATTCTTTAATAGATTGGTTTCTATTTAAGCCTACAAGTGGACGTTTTCGTCGATTACATCCGTCAAGGTAGTCTCTAGGCGTACAGAATAAAAAATGTTGGAGATATTTGATCTGTTGTAAAAAGATGGCGCCACTATGTATTTCACTATCGACCAGTGATCTTTCTTTTTCTTTCTCCCTGACTCACAGTTCCGCGGAACCTTTCGGTTCCTGGTAACTTTTTCCCAATCATTTCGAGAAGTTTTGAAATCGTATAATTAACTCTGTTTTAAAATGAAATTAATTTAAAACGCGACAAATATAGAAAATCTGAGCATCTTACAAAATGTGTCTAAGCATAAGAGTACTTTTTAACGGTATGTACAACTTTTCAATCAAAATAATTCCGTATTAGTAACTTAAAACAGCTTTATTTCTTCACGAAATTCTAAAATTGAAAATATTATCAAACTCTCGTGTTTTTTACGAATGTACATTTTCCTCTTTCTGCTCACGATCTTTCAAATTAGAATTAAAGTTCTTGTAAATCACGAAGATAATATATTACACTTTATTCACTTCACGTAAATTGAAGAATAATAGCCAGCAAAATCTTCTCAAATTAAACTGAATTTAAGTGTCTGAGAAAGAATTTTTTTTTTTTGAACGTATAAAGGTTCCCCATTCTATTTGTCTTCTTTGGTTTGGTTCAGTTATGCTGGACTGATTTGAAGCTGTTGAGGCTGTTCTTTTTGGAAATCATGGAACTTTTGAACAGCTTTATAAAAAAATTAATTGCGCTAGAGACTCTGAAAAATTTAGAATGTCTCTGTCTTTACAAGTTGTACTGTGAACTGTTGCAAAAAATGAACCTGAACACTTAGAAAAAAAAATGCTAAAAAAGAATTTGGCAACACTTACCTAAATGGGTGACACTTGGACCCATTGGACTTGACACAAATATACATGTACATATGCTGAGTGGCGTATCCAAGAAGGGGGGAGGGTTTAACTCCCCATCCCCTTGACACAAAGCATTATATTTAAAATTGCAACTGTTTGCACCAATTGAAAAATTTTAGTTTAGAAAATTATTTGTTCACAACATACACACATAAACTTACACAGAGCATTCAATAAGTTCTATTCATACATTATAATAAGTTATTTCTAAACTAAAATATCCAGGATCCAGGAAAGTTTCAAGGGAGAGACAATTAGTATGGCAAAGCTTTTTTACCACTGGCCACCCCTCTAATCCATTTAATCTTGAGCCCAGGTTTAACCTGTTCGCTCTCATTATTGAAAAGATGCCACGGAGAAGGCTTTGACCTTTGTTATTCTCAGCTTGGATCTTTGAATGGTCCCAGACGGAACCCAACATTGCGCTCTGTGTTCCGGCAGGAAGCATTCAAAGGCCCATGCTGGGAAGAAAGAATAGGAGTCTTCTCTGTTTCGTCTTTTCAATGATGAGAGCAAACAAGTTAAGTATGGGTTCAAACGGGGATTAAACTCCCTCGCAACCAACAAATTTTCAGATTTACGTGTACTTAAGGCAGAGGAAAGAACTAACCGCCACCCCTCCTGGAAAAATTCTGACTGTATATGCTGAGGTTTCTTAATCATTGATTTAATTATATCTTCTTAATTTAATCACTTCTTAATCATTGATTTAATTATATCTTCTTAATTTAATCACTTCTTAATCATTGATTTATTTTTATCTGCAATTAGTAAAACCTCCTTTATTTTCCTATTTGTGCTCCCCTCCGCACCTGCATAGCAAAGGAAGCAATAATTGTATTATTTTCAATATTATTAAGTTCTATAAAATATTGTAAAATTTACGAAGAGAATCCTGTGAAAAATTTTAACTGTCTCCTGAAGCAACCCCCGTATTTTTATATCCGAAATTGATTATGAGCTCTGAATACATAGCATGAAACATACTCAGATCGACGAAAAACATACATAGGAAAGACAGCATGCAAGAAGGAAGATCAAAAAATTAATAAATGAAACCTAGAATATCGTTTATAAAATTTTGACTCGGCATGTGACCATTTTAGAAGTTAATAAAAGTCTTGCAGAGTGCTTAAAAAAGGAACTTTTGTTTTACAAAGCACTTTATTTTACTCAAAAATTAAATATTTAACTTAATATTTCTCAAAATATTTCGTGCAACTGAATGCGGCTGTTCGGATATGTCTTGTCAAATTTAGTCACAATGTTCTCTAAATCTAACTTTTGTGAGCTGCAACTCTATGAGTGCCCAACAACAGGATAGTTTGCAGTCTGTTTTGTACCATGGACGTTCTTAAATAATTTTTACGATGCCACTTTAACCTTGCCCAGCCCACTTCGTATCATTATCTGGAATCCGGTCGATTTCCCTGGAAACCTCTCTATCCTTAAAAAGATATACAATAAGAAAGCCACGTTGTCTAAAGGAGAATGAATACCTCCCCCCTTTTTTCCCAGACTTTCATTTTTACATTATTGAAATCTAAAATATATCCGTTTCTTTCACCAACACTTCGTTTAAGTTCAGTATGTTTAAAAATTCCATTATTAATTTTTTAATTTCCCGAAATTAAAATAAAAATTCGACTGTCGTTCTGAATTTTTTTTATCTACTTATATGATACGCTAACGTATGCAGTACCAAAATTGACGATATTTCCACGGTGCAAATGGCAATACCTATAGGTAAACATTAGTACAATAACAATAACGCATTTGTAAAAAACAAAATTGACAGTTCAGTGACGTCAAATCGAGCAAGAATATGCCACGCAGCTGCTGGATTACAAAATAGCAATAAGATACACAAAAATTAAAGATCTTTCGGACTCTTTCACAGCTTTAAAATATCGAATTTACAATACTTGGCGCATTAATCGCCCATCTAAAAAATGTCACCATGCACTGGGCTAAAGCACATTTTAGCCATTTGCTGTTTCAACATCGGCTTTTATGATGACACCCAAAATGTTTAGCAAACCTAACCTAAATCAATTTAATAACAAATGCTGTTAAAACGAAGAAACATCCCAGCAAACACACACAGGTTCTTTGAACGTCTATTAACGTTCAGAAGACGTTTTCTGAACGTTAATAGACGTTCAGAGAACCTGTGTGTGTTTGCTGGGATGATTTTCATTGCAATGAGTCCAGAAATTTAGTCAACACTGCACTGAGTATAAAGAACAGTAAGGTATGAGGCGGCGAAGCTGGCTGCCTTGGCGACTAGTCTTAAAAATTCCCCCGACGAATTAGGCAAATAGCCCCTGAGGTTGGGTCACAAGCTCCCCCATGGGGGGGTCATGTGCCCCCGCCACTGTTGTGTCGCAATTTTGTCCTTTACTGATAGAATGTGAGTTCTTAGAAGAGGAAGGGAGGAGTACAACTGTGCAGCGTTTTTTGAAATTTCAAATGTTTGTATTAAAAAGTATTAAATTTCATTACTTTAAATTTCAATTCCTTTCGAATAGAAATTATTATGTGATGAATATAACTTGTGAACAAAGTCGGATTCATCGCTGTATTCATCTTTACAAAATATTTCGGGCTGCATACCTGGTTGTGACTATCATCCCCCTTCCTTCCTATAAAAAGCTCTTTACAAAAATACTACTACAAAAAACTACCGTGTCCTTTAGCCCTTTGAGAGCAACGGAAGTACCGTAAATTTAAAGTCTTATTTTGCTTGAGGCTAAACCTTCTTCTCGCGTATTTTGCTTAGCTGTCGATCGTGGAAAAGCAGTGGAGTGCATGTTCGTTCTTGGATACGTGATTTATTAGTAGTGACTGTATATTTTAATGAATATTTTCTTCAGCAATTTAAGAAATTTGTAAATTAATCAATCGGTGATTCATATCTGGAGGTCCGCACGGAAATTCGCGGCGGCGGCGTAACGATCTCAGAAATCCAGCGGCGCTCCGCGGCGTGGGAAAATTTTTGAAAAAGAGCATGATGAAAATGTGTGTGTCTGTATGCACGCATACACCTATTTACACATCTATATAGGGTAATTCCGGGACTTATGCCGCATATTTATTTGAATTTGTGTAAAAAATCCCAGGCTGCAGATACAGTAAAATAAATCATGTGCTATTTATAGTAGAATATAGAACATGTGTACTGCGACAAAGAAAATGTAAAAAAATAATATTTTTTAGCAATTTTCTTTTCCAGAGCATTGCATTGCCGGTGAAACGCTGCTCTACACTGTGAGACGCCACTCTTGTGCGAGAATTATGCCGATCCTGTCATAAGAACAGAATGAAATTTTTAAAAATCTGATGCAGGCAACGCAAGACTTCCTTGCACGTCTATTAAATGAAAAATATTTTCGGCGTACTTCATCTACTTCATCTCTTTCAAACTTATTTTGTTTGAAAGAGATAAAATACTGAAGTAAAGTATTTTAAGATTTAGCGATTTCTAGACAAATATTTCCGATATCGCCAAGCTGGGTTCAGTTTGAAAGATTTGCTTCTGGCACTTAATTTGGCGATATTTCACCAAAAGCCGACAAGCTTGAGACAGTTTGCGAGATTTTGGGGATAGCCAAAGCAGTAATTGACCAGACTTTCACCCAGACAGCACATAAGCTTAAATCAAGCTTCACATTTCTTTGAATTTGACGTATTAATACAAGCTTGACAGTTCAATTCAATTTAAGCTTGCAGCAAGCTTTCAGAAGTCAAGTTGAATTGTCAAGCTGGAATACAGCTTGATTTTCCCTTTCGAAAGCGAGCGTTGATGGCGCCATCTGTGAAAGAGAATGGACATTGTCTAGCGTTTCTCAAATTTGCTGATATTAAATAAAGAAAAGTTCGAAAAAGTTGTGTTTTAATTTATTATCGCACGAAACCTGGACATTAGAACACGCAAGGGGAAGGAATGAATGGGATAAGCCCCTTTGAAGTGTAACACGAGGGGAGTTAGTTTTATTTACATCTAATGAACATTAGTAATTCCATTAACTAATTAATTAGCCCTGAAAATAAATTTTAATATAATTAACACAATTTAGTTAGTTAATATACTTCACTTTATGGGTGGTAGAATGAGGCGCAATCCGGCCTCCACAAAATAATTAATCAGTCATAACTGTACTTGACCATGGAATAAAAAAAAAGATTCTATATATCCAAATATGGAAATTCTTCAAAATAAAATACAATTATACTACGAAATTGATTTCAAAATCAGTCGTTTGTCTCGATTTTGGCCAGCAGTATTGCTCAACATGAGTACTGCGGTATTGAAAGTTTTAAAACGTGTCCTGCTTTTAAGTTTATATATTATGCTTATTTCCCTATTAGCAGAGTCTATAAATCACACATAACACTATTTAAATTTTGATTCATCCCATGGAAAAATAACAAACTTATCGGCATCGCCCATACTAATTGATCTGACCAGAAAACGGCGTGACAACAGTCACTTCAAACTTTAGTCATAACTTCGCGTGGCTTATTGGCGGAACGGATAGCACGCTGGCCTCCCAGCCCATAGTTCCCGAGATCGAATCCAGCCGCGGACGTTTGATGGAAACAGATTAGAATATGGATGGACGTCAACTTAAAATTTCAGCATAGAGGGGAAAATGCGTGGAAAAATAAAGTATGTGGGGCGAGTTCGCCAACGGGCGCCTCCTGCATTTAGAAAAAAATTTTTAAGGAAAATTCTTTAAGCTTGAAATTAAGCTTGCTATGTCAAGCTTGATTCAAGCTTGCTATGTCGAGCTTAATGCAAGCTGGACAAGTGTAAACTAGAACACTTGATTATACACTGGACTACTTGACACTGGACTACTACTTGACTATACTTGACACTGGACTATATTCCGTATACGGTGCTTTGTTTACATATCAATGGTTTGTTTACAAATCATTGGCGAACAATCTGACGCGAGAGTGAGCGATGCACCGCCAACTGCCGGTGGTAGTTGTGACTGGCAACCATAAAGAATACGTGTTTCGTCAGGTTTGGGAATTTGAAATTGTTTGCGTTATTGATGGAAGGGAATGAAATGTGTTATGTTAATATAAGAAAAGAATTTGTGTGTGTTTGTTAGAAATATAGTACGTTATAAGCCGGTGGGTGTTGGGGACATTTCTGAGCGGTTATTTAAAAAAAAAAAAATAGAGGTAAGTGCTCTTTTTTAACGAATCTTTGCAATGTTTAAGGTTTTTAATGTGAATTTTAAATTGATATTTGAAGTGTTTATGTTTTCGTAAGTGCTATTTACGTGCTATTCTAATCATACTGACTTTATAAGAGGTGTACAACTAGGTTGTTTAATCCACCGATGTTTTTTTGAGTTGAAAACGGGCCAGTGTTTGCCCAGTTTACATTAGCTGTACAACTAGGTTGCTTAGTTCACTGTTGTTTTTTTTTTTAGTTAAAAACGGTCCACTGGTTGCATAGTTTACATAGCTGTACAACTAGGTTGCTGAATCCGCTGAGGTTTTTTTAGTTAAAAACGGTCCACTGGTTGCATAGTTTACATAGCTGTACAACTAGGTTGCTGAATCCACTGAGGTTTTTTTAGTAAAAAACGGTCCACTGGTTGCATAGTTTACATAGCTGTACAGCTAGGTTGCTGAATCCACTGAGGTTTTTTTAGTTAAAAACGGACCACTGGTTGCCTAGAATGACTAGTAAACATGGCGACAGTCGCTGGAGCTTGGCGGTCGCCAAGCTCCAGCGACTGTCGCCATGTTTACATGGGGTGGGCACCGGCTTGTATGATTTTACCCAAGCTTGCATTAAGCTTACACGCTTGAAATTTTCAAGCTTAATTCAAGTTTATTGACTTGATAAATCAAGCTTGCTCCTTGCTGCAAATTTGATGCAAGTTTGCTGTGCTGTCTGGGCAATGAATTGAATGTACCCATTCCCCTTAATGTATTTAAAGTCATTTGGCTGGCCCTGTTCATAAATTACCCAGTCGACTGGAATCAAAAAAGAAATGCACAGTTAGATGCTACAATAGTTCTAAATACAAAATTTCAAAATTCTACGGTTAAAAGTTTTAGAGTTATGCGAAATGCGAAATAACTTTTGGCGCACAATTTGGCGATATTTCGGCAAAACTCTCCAAAGTCGACTACAAATGACGAGATTTTGGCCATGGACCAAACAATGACTGACTGCAGATGTAATATATTGAAGATATCCAATGTATTGTAATGTACGAATTGAGACCCGCAGTGGTCTGGGCGCTAAACTCCGTCCCCATAAGAACACGGCAAGTGAAGCAGCGTCCGGCTTGGCCAGTGCTTGGGAGGGTCATCTCCCTTTCGGCTCGTCCGCTGTGGAACCGTGTACGCTAATGGGAGCTGGTGCACGTAAAATCCGTCTTGGCCAGAGGTAACGATACCTCTGGGGGTGCCTATTTCAGGTGGTGGTTGGTACCTCATCTGGAATCGGTTCAAAATCAGCTACCGACAAGTTGAAGTCCAACCCCCTCGGGGGCACTGGCACCCCTATTTCCATGGATGGTGTCGTCTATCCATGGACGCGACAACAACAACAAATGTATTGAAATTCTTTTTGGTGGTCCTGTAAATAAATTCTCCAGAAGATTGGAACCAAAAATCGACATGCACAACTAGATGTTACAGCAATCTTATGTATGAAATTTCAACATTCTACGACTAATAGTTTTTGAGATTTGAGAGTTGAATACATACACACTTATACCAAATGTTGCCAAGCTTGGCGGCTTTTGGCGTAATTCTTGAGGTAGGTACGTGACCGTGGTCGGAGCATTGCCTAACTATATGGTAGGACGGTATTGTGGTTGAAATGGATGAATGTACCTAAAATTGCCATTGACCGTAATGTATTGGAAATTTTTTGAGTGTTCCTGTAGCAGAACTATAAGTGATAAAGACACTTTTTTTGATGGAGAAATTCATTTTGTAACCCTTAACAGCATATATCACTTCTGAGTCGTTTGAAGTAGTCTAAAATACGCTTTAATGAATACGCTCTAAAATACGCTTTAATGAATTTCTGCCCATAGAGTAATGTATTTAAAATCTTTTGAGCGGCCCTGTATATAAACTATCCAGTCGAATGGGACCGAAAGTGGAAGTGTACAATTGTATGTTACAACAATCCTAAACATAAAATTTCAACATTCTACGACGAATAGTTTTTGAGATATGAGTTACATACTACAGACGGCATGGAAAAACTGGTCAAAATAGACTCGCCGCTGGACAAAATGGGTTGCAGACGCATTTATATGATCGTGCAGGCTAGCGTACGATGAGATGCATCGAAAAAATTCTTTAAATTAAATTTAGAAGTATTCAAAATCGGTTTTTTCGTCGAAATTTGGCCCCCGAAATTTTTCGGGATCACATTACTTCCTTATACTTCGTACAAGGAAGTAAAAAGACTCTAAAAACTATTCATAGCTGGACTATACCTATTTAATAACAAAAAGATACTAAATTAGTATAAAGAGATGTACTTTCAGGTTTGAATCAATATTAGTCTGCCTACTTAGTTCACTACTAAAATTAAACTCTTATATTTTTAAATGAATTCTAATTGTTGTTTTATCAGCAGCGTAACATTTGAGAGGGGAAAAAAAAAAAGACTGAAATAGGGTTTACACTGTTTCATTTGTTTTAACATTGTTTTATTTTTTTAATGCAGGCGTTTCTAATAAATCTGTAAATAAATTAACAATTTATCCGGTTTTTAAAAACAATATTTCATTCAAGCCAGAGTGTTAAAATACAAAATATTACAATTACAATTAACTACTAATAACATGCCCAACTTGGTCAGTTTGTGTAAAATGAAAAGGGGAAAAAAGTTAACACTTAATCAAATCCAGCAAATATACCCCAGTAACATCAGTTCAGTAATTTAAAATTTTGCTAATTGGGGCAAATTTTGCTAATTGGGTACAATAGAAACTGCGGCATGTATCCCATTTTGTATGGTTAGAGACGTAACACATCACAATTGACTGTCCTCGCAACGGAAAGTGGCATAACCATATACACAGTACTCTATACAGGTGCTACACTTAGTTTTGACTTCGAAATCATGCATGGATTCAGTAATTAGCGTAAAAAAAGCATTTAAGCGTAACGTGTTTAAAAGTTTGGGTAGTGAAAACATGCGTTTATCTCAAATTAAGACTTGTATAGTTACAGCTAAAGTCTTGAAAGGGATTCCTGCTACACACTAGTTAACGGTGTAGTTCGAAAAAATCATGCTAGTTTAGTACATAAGTACAAATAAACTAATTATGTCAGGCACTTCAAAATTATGAGACTGTCTCTTTACAAGCTGTACTACATACTGTAATACACGATAAGCCTGTATCACTAACAAAACTTTAAAAAAAAAAATTTAAATCTAAAATTTTGCAAAACTTATAACTTTTAGAAAAATTTTGCAGTGCAGATCCATATTTAAGAATTTTTTCTAAACGTTTAGCGAAAGGCACCGCGTTTTCGCTTATCACGGTGTGTAATGCAGCTTATAAAGAATTATCTTGAATTTTTTCGAGACCCCGGTGCTATTAGTTTATTTCAATTTGTGTACCAGACCCAAATACAGGTTTTATTTTCTTCAAACTACAGCCTTAAGGAAATCTCACTGCACACCTATACTGCACCTATCTATTGACAACTACAAGAAATACAAGAGGTGCGGCATCTGTCCCGGATGCGGCGGCTCTCCTTGATTTACCCTATGTATAAATTGACGTTAAAATGGGAATTTTGTTAAGCCTGTGAAAACCGCTCTTGCGTATGGGCTTGCCGTTGTGACACACCTTTAAAATATTTTTTACTACAAAACAGAAGAAATAGATTTTATCAAAATTGGATAGGTTTATTTTGTTTATACGGCACATTCACGATACTGTAGTTGCAGTATACGATTGATATATTATTTGCTTTTTAGCAGGTTTTTTTTTTCTTTCCACAACCTTCTCGTGAACCATTCCAAACTGATAAGATTATGTTTTTTAAGGTATAATACGATGTTTACAAAGTTTTAAAAGCAATCAAATTATGACATTGACTCAAAAGATTGAAACTGTATCTTTACAAATTACTAATGTTTAGAAGTATCCAGAAAAAAAAAGCAGTTGATAGTTTATGTTAAACTTTCCATAAAATTGTAACGCCTCGTCAATCGGAGTTCTACGCCGGGCGGCGGCGCAGACTTCTATTCGTAACCTACTCCTGAAGCGAACCTAATATTTCACTTTGTGGCTAACTTTATCGTTGACTGCCTGTTGTAATATCCCGTAAGACGAACTACAAATAATTCACTCCGAAACAAATTGAAAAGGGGAAAACGTGCAGCGAACTTTGTTTGGGGGAAGTTGATTTTTAACTCAGTTTTTTAAAATAAATAACTTCTATGCAACAGTTCCATAAGCAAATAAGTCAAATATCGATAAATTTTTAAAGTAGGAGGGGAGCATTTTTTTTTCTCCGAAATTGTAGGAGACAGTTTCGCGTTTCAGCCCTGGTATCCTGTTTTTAGAAACTCCGTCCCTGTAAGCTGCCAGTTTGCAGTTTTACGTTAAATCATCAGGATCAAGTTCACTCCTTTAATTTCCTGGCGGTTAATACAGTTATATGTTTATTTTAACGAAAGACGAACACAATACTTTTTATATCTAACAGTAAAGCTTTTTTTAAATTATTGCTTTTAAGTCAAAAATTAAAGATTTATTGAAACTATGTACCAAAATGTAATTTTGGACTCTCGGCTCTTCAATAATAAATTTCTTAAACTAAAAGGTAAAATAAAGTTATTTTACTACATTGAAATTGTTTTAAGTGATCCAGTAAGGAAAATATCGAAACGATCCAGGAAGTTTGAGTCAGTAATTTTAATAAACCTGCATGTATTCTCTTGCAAATTGGACCGTGACAATGTTTTGTTATTCGTTTTGCTGTATAAGCATGGTTTAAAGAAAAGTGCCCAATTTATTATAGTTATTATTTCTTCTATTTAATTAAGTAGGGCGTGACATCAAAAATCTGTTGTTTTTAATTAATTTTATAAATCTAATTTGTAAACCATAACTTTAGCAATGTGTTCTTTGATAACAGTGCATTAATGCATTAATATTAATCGTACCAAAAAGCAATGTTCTTTTTTTGCATAAAATTCAAACAAATAAATTCTCAACTAGTAATGAATTACAAACAAGCTGTGCCTAACCATGGGACTCACATTTGTTAAATTTTAAAGCGAGAATTTTATAGATATTTTTTTTCCTTTCAAGAAAGATGGCCACTCTCCCATTTTTTCCACGTCTGGCCTCCTTGGAGGATTATATTCGAAATGTTCTAAAATCAATTTTTAGGTATTCGTGAGTGTTGTATTTTACAGCAAGAATTTTATGGATATCTCTTTTCATCGCTGAGATCACACAGGATATGAGATTAAAACGCCTTCCAATCTAGCCCTTATTAAAAAATTACATACGTGCCAAATTTCATATTATTAGCTTCAGTAGTTTTGGCTAAGCAAAATATTGGCATGCGAAAAAATGGCATTATTTTCCGGTATACTTAATACTAATTACAAAGTATGAAACTGTATTTGACTCAAAGAACGGTCTTGGTTCCGTCTTACCAAAATTACATTCCAGTAAGGGTTGTACTTTGAAAATATAGTTATTATTATATAAATAAACTACGAGCATCATATTAATACATAATTCTCAGAAAGAATAACGTTGATGTTTAAGACAACATTGCTCATATTTAATAAAATACTATCGTTTCTTCTCTTTCCAGTTATTTAAACTTCAAAATAACTGCGACGGTTTTGACAGATAATGCGTAAAACATATCTCTATACTTTTACAATATTACTGTATGAGTTACTGAATTCAATAATTTTAATTTGGGATAGCTGTTGAAGAACAATAAAAATCCGAAAGAAATGTTGGTCTGTTTTAGGAAAACAAAACTTTATACTATCTTATAATGACTAATAAATTCTTTCCAAGAATGACTGATGTTAGTTATATCTCTGTATTATCTACTGGTATTTTTCAAAGTTCCGTATGTAAATTCGTTTACAGGTTAATTTGCCTTCCTGTGGTCTCTGATTATAAAATGAAAATCTAACAAAACCCGTTTTCCAAGCGCGAGATCTTTCTCGGTGTTGCTTCCTGTATAATTAGCTCTCGCTGGCAAAGTAGATCAATAAATAAATAAAATATCTCGAAAGCAGAATTAATTGAATTACGTCTTCTGTAATTGGAAAGTATTGAGGTTCGTTTACGTGTCAGCTTTCAATGGATTTTACTTGATGCGGGATGGAACATAATTCAACGTCGGTCTTTCAAAACTGTTTGGCAGTAAAGTTTCACCGTATGAGTTACAGAATTTGATCAATGATGCATACACTTTTTTTTTGCTGAAAATTCTTTATATCTCGCATTGCTAAGCGGTCGTTGTTAGCAATTACTCATTTGACTCATCAGGGGTAATTTTGAAACGTGGGGCAAATGTAAACCAAAAACAGGTAATAAAATTAATTTTGAGCAGTTTTTCCTGGAGATGTAAAGTTGAAATGTGACTAAGTAATGTAGGACACTAAGCAATTTCTTTCTACCTGACTTTACATCGAAAACAGGAAAAAGGATGCTAGATGTACGTAATTTGTTTACAATTATTCTACCTCACCGTCTATATGCATCCTATTTTGGGACATTGTCACCGATAATTTATCGGACCGTGTCACTCACTTTCTAGTGTGCATTAGAGATGAGATCGGGCTCATTTTTTGAAGCCCGAGCCCGAAGACTTTTAATCCGAGCCCGCCCGAGCCCGAACAATATTATTTAAGTCGGAGCCCGAAATTTCAGCTGAAGATAAATAAAATTCAATAAAATTCAAAGAAGTAATTCTTTGATAGAATACAATAAATTTTGCGAATTAATTTGTACAAATTAAAGACAAATATAGTTGGAAATTTTTAATGCACTTTCTAATTCTTTACATCTATGTTTATGAAATAATGTCGGATCTCATGACTAACTAAGCAATATAAGCCGCCTTTCTGAAATACTCAAAGATCTTCACGCGCCTTCCAGGCACACGTGCCGCTATTTTTACTTTCCGAACATGTACCATGTAAGGAAAGTATTGTAATCATGAAAAATTCGACTTCGAGATTTTGGTGTATTTACACGTTTTGAGATCTTCTGAATTCATTTATGCTATTTTTATGAGATGTATGTATGTATCTGTGTGTGTATATGTGTTTGTGTGTATGTGAGTGAACACGATAGCTCCTAAACGGGGCATTTGATTGAGCTCAAACTGAGTATATATGTCATAAACCACCGTCGCAAGACCGGTATGGATTTTGGTGTGTGTAGGACTTATAGTTTTTCTACAGGGCTACAACAAAGATTTCTTTTATAGTGTGGCATAATGGCATATGGGGAGAAATTCTTGAAAGTGCGCAAGCGTTTAAACGGTGCATTCGATTGAGTTTCAATTTGGTATATATGTTTGAATTATTCATCGATTAAAATTTATTTAAATACTTGCTAATGATCTTAATGGTAAGTGTTCGGAAAGCCGAGTGGAGTCACTCCAGATTTTTTTTTTTATAAGTACTTTGATTTTCCATATGAATCACTTTTTAAAAATCTGTTTCAAGGATTGTTCAATAAAATAGAAATTTTTCGCGAGCCCGAGCCCGAACGCAATTGTGAATTACAGAGCCCGAGCCCGGTTCGGGCCCGGGCTCGGTCTCGGGCTTTCGGGCTCGGGCTGAGCCCGTCTCATCTCTAGTGTGCATTTGTACTTCTTTTTTAAAAACAGTTGAAGAAATATTTGGAAATCCAAAATATTTGTATTCTTTTGATCACACATGAGTGTATTTCAGTTTAATGCGCGTTTTTAAACCACCAATGAACCACAAAATAAAGACTAGCCTAAAGAAAAATATGAATTTGTTTCTAAAAGTTAGAATGCAACAAAAAAAATTTAGTTAAACAAAACTTTTTTGGTACTTTTTAAACGAACAGTTTTGTTGAATCAATAAAATATTTCGTTAAAAAAATTACTTCATTAAAATAACGCCAAAGTTTCTCTGAATTCAGCAAAGTATATTTTCAGTGTACAAACATGGATATTTTTAAACATAATTTCTTTAGAGTTTTAGGCATTTGTCTTACCGGTAGATTAGCTTCAACAAGCCTTTCATCAAACGGATAATACGTGACATGTTATGATAAAGCTGTTAAGGCACCAAATTTTGTCGCAGGAAAGGAAGAATACAGTGTCAAAAGATAAGAGTAAAAAGAATGGAAGCTACATCGAAATCAAGCCACGAAGGTAACAGCAGAATCTAATATAAGTATAGGAGGCTTTGATAAAAAGGATTTTTAAGCATCCTTGTACAAAATCAACATTCCTTGCAGAAAGCGGACTGTCTGGCTTATGTTCCATTATTTTTCAATGTGTTACAAATTCATAGTTAGAATACAGATAAGACGCAAATAAGTCTGGCATTCATACAAGAAAGCAAATTAATTTATTGGATTTTACGTTATCTATTGAAGAATCTAGGATTATTGAAAGGAACAAAATGTAATTAAGGTGTAAATTAAAGGATGCGATCTTAAAACTTCATCTTTTGTGGAATGTAAAAAGTTCGACCTTAAAACCACATCTTTTGTGAAAAGTAAAAAATAGTTTGTTTTCGTGCAGAAAGAAATTATTTTGAACCACTTCATACTCTAAAGATATGAATATGTAAGAAATTTTACATGTACTATAGTTGGATAAAATCACTTCAGGTCGATGCATGTAATAGCCATTGAATTATTTTGAAATTATAGTTTTATCATTTTGAGGCAGTTCTACTAATAATAGAACATATGGAGAAGTCAAAGTGTTACTCAAACGCTCCTTGTTCTATTAATAGTACACAATATAATTATTTAACTGTTGATCTAAATTCAATAAAACTTTATGTAAACCATTTGAAATAAGATAAATATATGTTGAGAAAAAAAAACTCCAAACTAAAAACAAAATCTGAACCCGAAAGAGTTAAGAGAGTAGTTTCATTCATTACTCACAAGAGAAAGAAGTTTCATTCATAATTTTGCCGTAGTGTATAATAAATAAATAATTTTATTTTTTTAATGTCAGTATCTTTTCTTTCCTGAAAACAGTATTCTCAGTTAAAATGAACATACAAAAAGGTTGTTTAAGAAGTACATGATCGTCACCGTTTTACTCTTAAGGCGGTATTAAACTTGTTTTTTCCCCGTCATCGTTAAGTTAACAGCTCTTTAGGTCTAATAAATAGCTAAGTAAAACAATTCGATTGCTTCAGACCAGCATTGGGGAAAGAAAGTTAGCTTGATTTTAATTCTTCCTTTGAAAATATTTTCTGTGTTTTGGAAGCAAATTTCTGAATTAGATATTTTCGTCACGGTAAAATTACATTATTTTAGTATTTCTCGTTTCAGTGAAAAGATAAATGAAATTCACCATTAAAAAAAATCCAAACACTGCTGGTATAAAGCAGTATAGTTAAAAAAACCACTCGTAAATCCTTAGACTTGGATTCATGCAGTGGCGTATGAATATATGTCACATGCATTATGTATGTGCTTTTAAACAAAAAAGTCTAAATAAAAGCTGAAATTTAAAATAATTTTTTATGCTATTTTTAATTTTTTTGGGGGGAGAGGGGGGGTGGGTTGCTGAAACTTGTATCCAGAAATGAAAGTGTCACGTGTGTATTTAGTGGCTGATAAATCGAACATTTGAATTGAAATATAGAAATCTGTCCAACATAAATGTTTCTATACACTTCAACATAGCGAATAATTAACACCATATACAGACCATGTTCTGAGATTACGGCCAATTATCTATGCGGGGGATCTAGGCCGATGGGTGGTGTGCCCTCGATGGGGGTCTTCCTAAAGGGGTCGTAACCCGTATTTACGCTAATTCGGGTGGAAATTCGTCCGAAATGGAAATTTCGGAGAAAACTGCCATATACAGACCATATAGGCACTATTGGAACATTGCATTCAGCTATTTTCCATTTACGTACCCAACAGAAGAATTTCTCCTTGCTCATGTGAAAGAGCCACAAATGTTATGCATGCCACTCTCAATGGAAAATTTGCTATAGCGCTTATATATAAAAAAAAAAATTACGCTTTGTATATAAAACAACAACTAATAACTTCCATTTTGATAGGTTCCCTCATTACTAGTAGCGGTAATTTTTTTTTTAATAACAACAGACTGTTCAAAGCCGAAGTTCATTGACTGCTTGACAATAGGCGACCAATTTGTGTGTCGGAATAAATTACGGTTGCCTTTGTTTACAGTGGTTTCATGGGTCAGAAAACGCTGATAATTTTCGTAGAAGTAGGATGGTTATATGCAAGGTAAAGATCGATACGGATGAAAAGTCTATCTGAAGCTACACGCAAGAGGTTTAACGGTTCGAAATTCTACGCTTAAATTAATTTTATCTGCAAATTAAATCCAGATACACTCGGATAACTTTTAAATGCATAAAGTAGAATTCTTGAGCACTGTAAAAAAATCTGTTGTTAAATTCGGCACAATTTTTTTGGATTTCGTTCGACCAACGGGATTTTCGTTGATATTTTGCTGATTCAATAACATTTTTCATTCCTCGCGCAAAATTATTCAGAATAAACAAAATTTTTCCCTTGAACCAAAAAAAAAAAAAATGTACTGTTAGGTGGAAATACGCTATCGCACTACAGTCAGCTGACAGAAATCGAAACTTACATTCCTTATCTCGAAAAGTATGAGTGATATCCAAAAAATATATCTGTTGCACCAAAGTCTATCTAATCTAATTTCCGATTCAGTTTGAAATGACGTCATCTGTTGTAACAATAACTTCATTAGAAGCCTTAGAATGAAGCAGAATTCACGAGCGACATTCTTTTTTTCCCCTCTAACATTCATTGCAAGGGAAAAATGAAGAAAATTTGAGTTCTGAATGCCGTGAACTTCTCACATTAAAACGCGGACAAACATCACGAAATGTCTTTTGAAATACCAGATATGGGAAGAAAGTGGGGGAAAACAATTATATGGTTTTTGAAACGAAGAATTTTCTGTTGAAGTCGCAAAATGAAGGGATCAGAATAATAAAAATATTCTGAGAGTTTTTCAATAAATTCAGTTAAATGCTTTGATTATTAGCTACCTCATTTCGGTATGAGTATGTTATTTGAGATCAAATGAAGAGTTCTTTGGGCACTATTCCATCTGCATGACTAGCTTCAGGCAAAATGTAACAAAAGATGATGTGTGCACGTTGCAGTAGTCAGAAACAGAATTCTCAGACTTAAAATCACATCAGCAGCAACTTCGATCAGTACTTGAAAACGTGAATTTACAAAATGTAATCTGAAAAAACGTCAATTTACATAAGAGGAAATCGGGGATGGAATTTAAAAGGACGTGAATTTGCGTGAACATCAAACAAAAGTAGAATTTAAAATTTTCATTATTTATGTCAGCAGTCGCAAATGTTAAAACTAATAAAATTGCAAATACCAGTTAATAAATTTTTAGACTGCGTACTTTCACACACAGACTGGGTTATCTTTTACTGTAAGTTTTTCATGCTAATAGTTCTTTCAGTGTTTTACTACATTAATTAGAAGACTATTAGCATCTAAATTTTTCTTTTCCAATAATTTATTTATTCGAAACAATTAACACAGTTGCACATTGTTATTTTTTTATCTTACTAAATATTTATAAAACATACAATTTTCACTTTCATAAAATTACTATAAATTCCCTATTATGCTGCTATTTTTTTTCCTTCACTATTGATATAATTTTTAAAAACCTTTGCCGAATGGCTTTAAAATTTTTATTTTATGTTTTGAAAGAAAAGTTAAAAAGGAAGGATTCGTAATCAAAGTTATAACAGTTTTTTGCGTTTTCACCTTGAAATGGGGCCCACCATAGTGGAGTGCATAAGACACTGAACATGGTAAAAAGCTAGAGTGTGAAGCTTTAGCTTACTGGCTTTCCGCATGGCTGTCGATAATACGTGGAAATAGATACTCAGTTAAGAGTAAAACTTATTACTTTTTAATTGCTTAAGTGATTTTTAAAATTTAAGATAGATTTCAATGTTCCGCTTATTATCAAAGTTTTTGGCCTGCATAACAGGCTTTGCGCTTTAACTTTTTCATTTTCATCCACTGACAGAATTTGGAAAAATTCTCCACTATTAAATGCACATATGCACTACCAATTTGCAGAAATACTGAATTTTCTTCTGTTAACTTTTTAAGGCAGTTTAACTTTAGTATTTCCTTGTACGAAGTAAAAGGAAGTAATGTGATAGTGAAAAATTTCGGTATCCAAATTTTGGCGAAAAAATCGATTTTGACTGCCTCTAAATTTACTTTTAAGAGTTTTTGGGCGACATCACATCGTACGCAATGCATATATATTCAGATAAATACATGTACAATCATTTCGATCGAACACAAGTCCATTTTGACCAGTTTTTCCCTGACGTCTGTACGTACGTATGTATGTAACTAGCGTATCTCAAAAACTGTTAGTCGTAGAATGTTGAAATTTTATAATTAGAATTGTTGTAACATCTAGTTGTGCACCTCCTTATTTGGTTACGATCGACTGGATACTTTATTTACATGACCACCCAAAAGATTTTCCCTGCATTACGCTCTATGGGCAAAAATTCATTAAAGCGTATTTTGGAGATATTAATTATTTCAAACGAATCAAAAATGATATATGTTGTTCAAGATTACAAAATCAATCTCTCCATCGAAAAAAAGTGTATTTATCTTTTATAGTTCTTCTACCGGAACACTCAAAAAAATTCCAAAACATCACAACCAACGCAGAGTTTGTTTACTATGGCAACCCTGCGTGCTCATCTGGACTCGTTGACTTGCGGAAATGAATTGCAGCAACTGGTTGCTGCAACCAAAATTGCTCTAAATTTTGTCCGTGTAATAAGGCCTTTATGGAAGTGCCCGTCTCCGCCTCTAAACCGGGTGTTTACGTTTTTATGGAATCGGTAGTCAAACAGTATCCGTCTCCACGGAAACGTTAATTCGGTATTTTCAAAAACAATTAAACTAAACAGAAATTTCTCAACCAAGCAAACGATAAAAGTAAGGTATTTCAAAAATAATATCAATTAAAATGATAAAAAAATTATGAAGAATTTTTCAGTTTGAAATTGCATTAACTACCACAGCGTTAAAAAGATTTTTAAAATATGCATTGCGCATAATACAAAAATTATTAAACTTAAAACTTCTGCGCTATTTTTATCAATACAAATATTTGCGTTATAGTTGAGGAGATTAGTTGTGTGTATCAAGGTAAACCCGCTCGAAGGGTATCTGCCTAAGATAGGGGGTGCCTTCGCCGGAAGACTTTCTAAGGGGTTCTGACGTGTATTCACGTTACATCTGGATAAAACAGACCAAAATTCCAGACCGTTAGATCGACATCCATGCGGCCGGGCGCGAACGCGGGACCTTTTACACTTCAGCCAAAATGTTAGCGACATTTAAGAAAATATATTTAGTTCAACTCAAGACACAACTGCCATCCTGGATTCCGGAGGGGGAGGAGGGGCATATAGTCCAATGCGAATGTTTTATCTGTCAAGTTGGGAAACATTCGTGGCAGTTTTAGACAGAAAGTAAATAGTTTCTCTCCGCTTATTAGAGCGTGTGAACAAATCTGCTCGTTTAGGCACCGTTCAGACCTAAGTCTTCAGTCTTCTAAGACCTCAAAGACTTCTTAGTCGAAGACCTCAGTCTTCTTTTTTGATGAGACGGGATAGAATAAATAAGTAACAAAGAAATTTTTAAAAAGTTGTTTTTTTTTTAAATATAAGAGCAATATTTGATCCGTTAAGTTGCAACAGTAAAAATTTGAAGAAGTCTTGACAGACCAGAAGTGAGCACCTCGCGGGCCATAGTTTGTGCACCTCTATCTTAGAGAAATCTAATAAATACTCTCAAACATACGTTTTTGGATTTGTTAGTGAGTTATCAGCAATCCAGAAAAATTTCTAGACGGAACATCATTATTCATTTCTAAAGGCTTTTTTCTCCATTCCTGTTCAGTTAAACATAAGAGTCACAACAGATCTTAACACTCCTTAGTTAGGGATTCAAATACTGCAGATGCACACACATAAGACTTTTTTTCTTTCATAAAATATATCATCAGGAGAATGTAAATATCAGTAATTTTATTGTTTTCATTCGGCCCTCCAAATCCGACCAGAATGTGGCACTACGATTAATTTAACGCAAAATAAAAATGCATTTCCAGTATTTTGAAAATGTAAAATACATTGAAAATGCATTTTAAAATGCATTTTCCAAATGCTTTACTTTCAACAAGTGAAAATACAAGATACAAATGTATTTTGAGTATGTGTTTCAAATATACGTATTTTCGATACTGCCCAAATCTGAACATTCTACCTTTCACTCTTCTGCTACGCTCACTGGCAGGTGCCAGAGATCAGTTTCGTTTTCTGAAGGCTAGAATTACCCTCATGCTATTCTAATGGCGGTCATTACTCCAGTTCTAACAGTTTATGTATGTAACAGAGTATCAACTATCAACAAGTAAAACTTTTTTTATACACTCAACATTTTTACAGTATTTTTATGTTGCAGTTACTTCGTTTACAAAATAATTTTTATTTAAAAAGTTATTGTGTTTTTTTAAACATAAATATTGAGAGTAGATATTTCACTTAAAACTTTTATTGATAATTGAAAATAATTTTATTGGGTGAAAGCAACGAACAGTTTGAAATAAATGTGTATCACTTAATTCATGTATCAATATAAACTTTAAAACAATCCAAAATATATTGGTTTCTGCCGGAACAGAAAATAAGAGCAAACTTAAGGAAATCATGCATAATATATCACTAATGGATAATTACGTAGCATAAATTAACAACGCCTTTCGTTCATTATACCCCATAAAGTTTAGTTCGTGAAAATTTGTTCGTATGCGGCCCTTGGAAAAAAAAAACTTTTTCTGCTAAATACATTATTTTAATTACGAATATTGTTGTATTATCATTTTATTTACCTCCTGCAGATGCATATGAGAAATTACAATGCATAAATTTTGCAAAATCAAAAGCGTTTTGTGCCACCCAAAATAATCATAAAAACTATACAAATTATTTTTCTTAGAGTGCATGCTTTGTAAACCTCTCAACCATGTATACTGTCTTTTAAAACTTTCTGAATACTTTAATGTATAGAAATCCTTTTTGTCCATAGAAAACACTGAAACTATTACTCGCATCATTTTTAATAAAAAAAACGTGCTATAATTAGCAGCAGTAAAACGTTCAAGATTTATATAATGCTTTTATAAATATTTACGGAAGTTGGTATCTGGATAGACGTAGAAACCGAAGTAATGAGACTTTATTTGCTAAAAATGATGTTTGTTTCACTTTGGGTAAACGTGAGTATCAATATTGAAAGTGCAACAATCAGGGTCAGACACTGCGCGTAATCAAGTTTATCTTTCTTCCTGAATTACTCATTTAATACGTTGAATCCATTCATGTAAACTTAAATGTCTGGTTAAATGAATTGATTCCTTAAAATTTAAGTTTTGAAACTTCAAATAGCGATGAACGCTTTCTATTATTATGCTTTCAATTACTCAGCAGCGAATAGCGAACGCTCACTTCTAGAATAAGTTTATAAAAGGGGGACGTTTAAATTTAATTTAACTGTGGCAAATAAGAATAGTGCATAAAGAATTTTATTTTCTCGCTCCAGACAGATGCTTTCAGTGAATTCCAGGTGAAAATACTGTAGAAATAACAGATTTTCCAAGTATTCCGAGAAATTCGCTAGGGTTTTGTTTGTTTTTTACTTCCAAAATGATTCTCTGGGTTTTTGATTTGATCTAAAGCACACTGTAACGTCATCGCAGGCTTTTTCGGAGTTAACATACAATATAAATTTCCTTTCACTTCGTAGTCCCGCAGTGGACTAGTCGCTGAATTCCGTTGACGTAAGAATACGGAAAGTGAAGCAGCACAGGCTTGGCCAGTGCTTGGGAGGGTGCAAACCTCTCTCGGAAGGGCTGCTGTGGGATCGTGTACGCTAATGGGAGCTGGCACGCATAAAATCTGTTCGTGGCTCCTATGTCCTCCTGTTCAAACGATACCTCTAGGGTTGCAAATTTCAGGTGCTAGGTCTCTGATCGGAAATTGGTTCAATATTAAGAGACCACTCATAGGAGCAACGTCGGTCTTCCTACGCCTCCATAATGAAATGACCAACATTTTCGTCCCTCTTAGTGGTTAATCCTCCTGTAGGCCCCTGGCCCGGCCATTAGAAAAAAAAACTTTCAATTAATCATTCAGTTAGTTACAGTTAGTACTTGCTTTGACCGATTCGTAAATAGTTCTGTCTAAAGATTTGCAACTAAAGCCTTGCTGTCATTTACAGTCGTGTCACTAAATAAATGATATTTTCATGAATTGAATATGCTTGTAGGTTATGTGAAACACACCTCAGAAACTAAAAACTAGCCCCTCACCCCCTCAAAAAAAACTTGAAATTTTAAGATTTACTTTGTAAAATCAAAGCATACAATGATTCGTTTGAATGATAAGCATGCATTCAGGCTGAGATTCCCCTTCTATACACGGCTTTGGTTTTTAATACCGAGGACAACCTATTAATTTCCGCTATTCCCTCTTAGATTTAACCCGTTAGCTCTCATCGTTGCTGATTTCAAGACGGATTAAACCCCAAAATCCCCTTGCGTAGAATTCTGTGGTTGGTTACTGAGTGGGCCGGGTATGCAGACTTCTAGCTCGGCCCAGGATTCTCATTCTCTCAAAAATCAAGTGTCTGAAAAACTCTGCTTTACAACATTCCCCCTATCGCACCGATATCTTTTCGGGCACTATTTCAGTGCCAGAAATTGTTGTCCGGCACTATGAAAGTGATTTTAGCGTCATCTTACGATTCTTTGCCTAAGATTTCTTTTTTGTCTCTCACATTACTTTTGAGCACGTTCCGTGTTGCGCACGCTTCATTTCTAAGTCTTAATTGGTGGGGAATTTTTATCATTGCCTTGGTTTGGCTTGTTTTAGCGTGCATGAGCGAGGAAGTTGCGTGCAGGACCTGCTTCATTTCACAAATTTATCGACAGAAGTCGGCGATTCTCAAGAAACGATAAATTGTACTTGCACTGCTAAAATCGAAAATGTATACCATTTAATTTTTGTCGGGGAAGATGTCTTTGAATAAAAATTATCTCACGGGAGAACCCTTGTTCTTCGTGAAGCGGCACATGAATCGATGCTCACTAAGCGAAAACAGTGTAAAAAAAAAAAAAATCGAATCATTATAGAGCGCACAATTTCAAAATCTTTTTTCGGAAAAACCATGCATGTCGTATGAATCTTAATCTTGAACAATTTAAAAAACAGGGGAATGTGGGGTAGGATGACGAATTTAAGCTTCAAATATTTTTCCAGGATTCAGTAAGTGGTTTAAAAACCTGAAATTTACTTTGAACCTTTTCGTCTCACAAAAAAAGGCCACAATAGAAATGATTTCGTGTCTTCTTTGGAAGATGGCAAAATATTCCTCAAAACATGATTTTCATCGCCTTACACCGTGGGTCATTTTGGTGGCGTAAGATGACAAACAGACTGCCATAATAGTTTGCCCTAATAGACTATAAAAGTTTATTTTGAAAGATGCAGAGAAACAATTCCGCTTTTGTAGTTAATGAAAATGACACAGATAATAATAAAAATTAATTTAATTTTTAAATTTTTTAAAAAATTTAAAAGAAAAGACGTATAACCCACAATGAAACAAAAACTTAACTATATTCAAAAAGTAAGAAAAACCACACTTAATAAAGTTCTTAAACAAAAATTACATTCTCAAGTATGTCTTTTGCTTCATTATGATCCCAGCCGAATCATGGATCGTGGGCGCAAGATTTGTACCTGATTCGTTCTCCGTTGCTTTCTTGTTAGCCATCGACGAACTCCTCGTCATCTTGTCCTACATCACCATTGTTGATTTAAGGTTGTGTATCAATACCCAAGCTTATCGTAAACAAACTGTAAGACACGTTATTTTTAACGTTGTTGTATTAGTAAGTAGTTGTATTTTGGAAATCTTTTATGGGGGAGACTATATATAACTTATCGTAATTGGGTAATTCCATGTGCTGTGAAGTCCAAAATTTACAAACACAGATTAAAGAAATACATTTGAATCGTCGCTATTCACAAAACGATCTCAAGTTACATTACTTGTAGTGGGCTTCATAAACTATTACTCGGGTCTTAGGAATTGTCCCGACAGAAGCTGCAATTTGTGATTGCGGCGGAGAAATACGGAGTTCGTTATCTTACCCTACTTTCCCCTAAATAAGTTTCGTCTCAATTACTCAAAAAATATCGAAATGCCTCTTCTTTTTACAAATATAAATCTTTTGTAAAAAGATTGTCTTACAAATATAGTGGTTTTAATAAACTTTCAGAAAAATCTGTTAAGCAATGAATCAGAAAATTCTAAAGCCAATTATTTTACCGTTATTTTCTATACATTTGAGTACATATCCTTTCATAAGAAGAAAAAAAAAATTTCTGGTGATATTTTGTCGGAAATGGTGTACAGGTCTTATTGCTTAACTATAGCCAGCAGTACTTTGCGCAGCTCAGAAATTGTATAGAAGAAAGCTGCCATTCTACAAATCTTCCATTCTACACATTTGGTTTTTAAGTGTTTGCCATATCCTTCCTATAAACAATGGATTGCATATCACGCTTTCCTTTTTTATGTGCAAATCGTGTTCAGGCGAGTATTTTTGCTTTGATATCCTGTTCTGGCTGCCCACATAAACGCACGAGAATCCAATGTCAAAAGAAATTTTAAAGACAGCAATTTTCTCTGCATTCTTTGAAGACTTCTTTTCTTAACTCTAAAAAGAGTTCAAAACCCTTCATACACTCTATGCGAAGAAAAGAACATGGGCTCCTTTTTTTATGATATTCTTTATGAAATTGAGGGAAAATTAAGTTTTCTGAAGCAAAAGGATTTGCAGCTTAAAGAAGAATGACATTCTTCGTGATATAATTATAAACGCTTTTGTGAAGGAGGTTTAAAATTATTCAATTGCTGTTTTTTGTCCAGATGAAACCGGAAGCATTTCTTTAAACGAATTAAAATGGTGATGAAAGAGTTAAATAAATGATGAAAATTAGAACTTCGATAGCACGAAGTATATGCAAAAAATTCCATAACTTTAAAGGAAAAAGAGAGATGCGGAAGAAAAGTAAATGCAGGGTGTCCATTATGAAAGGATCTTATTTTTAAATTGCCAAGGGACAAAACTATTGTTCAGAAAGCTATGAAATTTAGGCCAGGTAGAACATAATGAAGGGATAGAAGTGTCTTTGAAGGAATAAAAAATTAGTTCAGTTTCGCAACCAAAGAGCGGTTTTCATGAAAGGAATTACGCATGTACGACTGAATCTTTTTTTAGATTTTACCACCTTTTCTATCGGTAGGTCGCCCCAGCAAAATAGCACAATGAAGAATAAAGTGCTAGATTACCAGTTACTTGGTAGATCACCAGTCAGCCATATGCATCGTTGTTACCGATTCAAATTGTTCCCGATCTGCAGCGCATGTCAGTTCCTTTCACACTTAATTTTTGTGCAAGATGTAGCTCCTCCACACATTATCCATTGTGCTAAGGACGTCCTTAAAAATCACTTGAAAGAAGAATGTGTCATCAGCCACCTCTCAGACGATCTGAACCTCCCTATTCTCAGACTTCAATGCTTATGAACTTTTGACTGTCGGGGCACTTGAAACAATTGTCAAGTTATGATAATCTGAAAACCTTACCTGGTATCTTAAAGACAGCATTTCACGACATGTTCTTAGCATTTTCCAGAGCGCATTGCTTTCAACTGTGGAACATTCTATCTTGTGTTGTACTAAAATTTGCAAACTTAAGCACCTAATTATAAGCACCTTGTATGTTGATATTTCTTTTAATTTTTTTTAATGTTTCACTGCACTCGGAATAATAATAATCGACTGCTTGATTTTGGCAGTAGAAACCTTTCAGTAATTGCATGAATACTTAAAGCAGAATCGTTTGAAGATCTTGCGAATCAGCTAAAACTCGAGCGTTTATCACTGAGGAGAAATTACTAAGGATTCCCTAGTCTTTATTTCATCGGATTATCGTAGAATTCTAGAGTTTCATTCCCTTACTTTTTTATTCACATTTGTTTGGACAGATTATTTAGACATGCAAGTTGCTGCCCTTTTATCATGTCATGAACGAACAACGCTTTCACGTAACAGTTTTGTTATAAAACTTGGGATTTACTGACAGTTTATAAGAGTCAATATACAGTTTTATATCGAACCGCTCACAGAAGATTGAATGCTCTCTCTGTAGCATACATAATTAAACATTTTAACATTGGGCAAAGTTTTTCATACGTAAGTAGACTCAAGTGTGGAACATATAAAATTATCTGATTTTGTGTATTAAGAACACGCTTAAACCAAACGAGCGAAATTCGATCAGTCGGAGCGATTTTTTGCCCAGTTTTCAAAAGTGCGCTTCTCCTTTACGAGCGTTTTCGATCACAAGAGCAGAGCGAAATATAACAATAAGCGAGTAGGGGAATTCTCAGAAAAAAAGACTATTTAAAGAGCACTTTTGCGGAAATACCGGTAGGTTTCCATGGAAACGGATCGCTCCGCACTGTATCGTTTTTTCGCTCTTTGGGTTTCAGTGTGAAATTTTGCCTTAATACTTTTGAAATTTTAAAGGACACTATTCAGTTTTATGACAGAGTCGCACGTGCAGTATAATAGTATGTGAACAAATTCATTCTTTCCGCTTTGAAATGCAAATCGGAAGATGATAGTTACACCTCTTTAAAATAATTGCATTTCATTGAAGACAGTAATTTTTTGGAGCACGTTTAAATCACTCGTCCAATTTTAACCGACTACCTACAATGACGAGCCAAAACATAATGACCACCTGCACATTTTTCAATGAACTCGCCTGGATGGCATGGAGAACACATAATTGAGTTGGAATGGTATTTAACCGTTGCTGGAGAAAGTAAGTAATCATTCTTGTGCACTTACCATTGTGAGTGATGGGAAAGGCTGTTGATCTAAGCGAATTTGATAGAAGGTAGGTTGCAATGGCCCGAAGACTCGGAACGAGAATCTCCGAAACTGCACGATGGTCGGTTGTTCGCGATCTGCCGTTGTAAGTACTTATAAAAAGTGAATTAATGACGGTAAAACCAGCAGTAGACGCCAAGATGTTGCGCGTCCACTCATCATCAAAGAAAGAGGTGAGAGAAAAGTATGTGACTGTCCCGCCTAGTACAGCAAAATTGGCTGCAACCAGTAGCTCGTCTGACAGCCCAATACAATGCAGGTCCAAGAACAAGTGTTTCGGAACACACAGTTCAAAGGACACTGTTGGATATGAGACTGCGGAGTAGGCGTCCCACTCGTACGCCTCTGCTTACCAAGCGTCATTGTCAACTACACCTACAGTGGGCACGGGAACATAGAGACTGGCCCATGGATATGGGGAAGAGAATTTCCTGGGCGGACGAATCCCGGTTTCTCCTTCATCACGCCGATGGTCGTGTCAGGGTACGCCGTCTTCCAAGAGAACAGCTGCCCCCCTCTCCCCGACAGCTCAGAGCTCAAACACCACCATGTTCCCATATGTCGACTTTGTGTGACCGCTGCTTAAATATTTGGTGCAATCTTCCTCCAGTTATCTACCAACAACTCGTGGCATCTATGCCCAAGCGAGTTACAGCTGTTTTGAAGGACAAAGGAGGCGCAACGCGTTATTGAGTGGGTGGTCATGTTTTGGCTCTTCAGTATATACTTGGGCTATATCAATAATCTATTATTTTAATTTTTTAATTAACAAAATAATATAGCTGTTTTATAAAATGCCTCTGTCACCATTTCAATTAACTTTCCTCATTATATAAAACGGTGTTTATATTGTAAGGAACCTAAAAATTTTTTATAAGTGCTTTTCAATTCATTTGCAAAGAAAACTCCATACTTAAAGATCTGATGCAGGAAATGTTGTTGATATTTGAAATAGTACAGTTAAAGTACAACTAATTTTGCAATGAATTACGCTTCCCTTTACTGTTTCATTAAAAATTATAATTCGCATTCCTTAATGTGAGTACTAGGATAATATCCAACCTTTGTTGTAGTATCTCATGCTGATGAAGCAAATATATACAGGGTGATTTTACTGTTATAGAACAAACAACTGATTATTGAAAAGTAGATAAAGACGACATTGCGACCGTACATTGCTATGTGATTATGAATCATATTCGATTAACCTATTTTTTCCAGAAGTTTTCCCCCCTGGTCCTATTCACTATCTACCAATAAGTATTTGGACATATGTGATGGAAGAGAAAAACAAAATTTATCAATATTCAATAATTGGCAGAGCCTCCAGGAGCGACAATTGCAGCCTCGACCCTCCGGAACATGGACAAGACATTGTATGACGGCCATTGGTATTTTCTTCCACTCGGCTTGGATAATGCATGTATGTTCCTTCACTGATTTTGGATGATTTTGTATCCCTTAATTCGGCAATCTAAATCGTCCCAGAGGCTCTCAATAGGGTTCAGGTTTGGGTTCTGGACAGGCCAGTCCATTCGCTTAAACCCATTGTCTGCATGCTGGACCTCGCAACGTGACAGCAGGCGTTCTCGTCCTGGAAGTAATGTGGCTCCAACCCATAAAACTGCCACAGCATAGGAAGCACACTGTCTGAAATAATACAGTAGGCGTGGTGTTGAATGTACCATAAATTTTGATCAACGGTCCCAGTCTATACCAAGAAAAACAATCCCAAATCATAATTTTAGCTATGCCGAACTTTACTATAGGTACATTCATTCTAACAGGAGCCGCTTTCCAGGCAGACAGCAGACCCAGTTTCTGTCTGAAGTTTCTTTTTCATCTGAAGAGTAAAATGCAAATTTTGATTCGTCGCTCCAGAATACCCGTTCCTACCGACCGGAAGTCCATTGTCGATGTGAGCCACCGGGGGTTGGTTGAGGTTCTTCTGAATTTCTCTGAACAGCACCAGATGGTCTCTATCTCCCAGTTTCGCCAACTCGGGGAATATTCCAGCAATCACCGCTCACCGCCCACTTCTGAATCGCATAGGCCATTGTCGATTTTGCGTGATTCATCTCGCTAAATATGCTCTTTAAGGATCGACCATTTCTATGATACCCGACAATTACACCGTTTTTGAAATCAGATAACTCTGCCCTTCATGACATCCTGCATGCGTCTAATGCCAATGTTGTTTATTACACGATATTTAGCGGCAGAAAGCGTGGCGTGTATCAAGACGGCAGATAGTGGCATTTGGCACTTGTGTGGGCGTCTAAATACATATTGGTAGATAGTGTATATACTATAATAGCCATGAAAGTATTTCTTGATATTTTTTCAGTAAAATGTATTCAGTTTTTTGTAAAAAGCGCCATCCCCTCTCCTCCTTCATGAATTAGACTTTAATTCTTATTTAGAACACCTGATTGTTTTTATCAATCCAGGTATGTCTCACGCTACTTTCACAAAAATTATCAAGCCCAAAAATCGCCTTCGACAGGGAAGCATTAAAAATATCTCTTTTCTTAATGTTTCATAACTTTTGCACATCTCCAGTTTAAAAAAATGTGCATAAGACACTGAACATGGTAGATGGCTGAAGCGTTAAGGTCCAGTTTTCAGACCTACCGCGAGGCTGTCAATCTAACGGTCCGGGGTTTTGGACGGTTTTCTCTGGATGAAAGTGAATACGCGTTAGAACCCCTTAAAAAGTCCTTCGACTAAGGCATTACTCCGTTTGTCAGATAGCCCTAGTGAGCTATGCCTTAACAAAACAACAAATCTCGGTTTGTAAAAGGTGTATAGTATAGCATGTGGTGAAGAGACGTTCTTAATTTGTTCATGTCTCTAGCTTCACCGGGTTGGGTTCTGGATTGGGATTAAAAACACTCATAATTTCTTAAAATAACAACTTTTAAAAAAAGTGTTGAAGCTCTAGTAAGTTATCTTAGCAAAATTTCGGGAATAACAGGTTTATCCGCTAAGATCGCATCATTTAAAATGAAGTAGGATTCGTAATTGTTAATTTAAGTGTTTTTTCATTTATCGAAAAATGTATCATCTTTTGGTGAACCATACTCGTAAATCTGATTAATGCTTCCGTCTTTTTCTTAAATGCTAGCATGCTTTCATAAAAAATATTATAAGTATACACTCATTTATTTAAATGTGAAATTATTTACTTTAAAAATAAACAGATAGCTTTCTAAGAAAACACTAAATCAAGTGATTTGCCATTTGCCTTGAAAGTTAAGTAACTTAACTCAGACTTATGTGTAAATTTTTGTTGAAATCTGACGTCAAAATTTTGATATGGATTTTTGCCGATTTCAATGATATAAGAATATGGTGAAACTTTGAGTTTTGGTATATGTATTTTATTTGTTGTTGAAACGACTGTTAAAATTTTAGACTACTGATATAATATCTACAAAAGCTCTATTTGTTAAGAAAATATTAAAGCAATTTCTCTTTATTATCATTGGTTGTTAATTAATAAAACAAAGCGTAACCATACTTCTTTTGTTGTTTTGAAAAGTTATGGTTCCACATTATTCTCATGCATTCCTGGTTGTTTATAACTACCATTAACATTTTAGGCTATTACTTATAACAATCCATTAAATGAGAAAAGGTTCTTTCTCCGGAACATTTTAAAATGAATTCTTTCACAAAATTCTTTATCATCTGCACTTATACTCCAAATTTAGAAACCTTCTTCCTTTCAGGAAAATCATTATTCTGCATCTTTTACTTCGCAGACGCATTCATTCGCTTTGTTCAATTTTTACCTTTTTCACGTTTACTACCGATTATTTTTTATTTCAAGATTCTTTTGTTTCCTATAGCACTAAAAATAATCATTCACTTAGAAGTTCTCTAAAAGCATTCAAAGTACTCATATTATCAGCGGTTTTAAAACGCTTTTTAAACGCCAAATAGTCCAAGTTCAGTTAAAAGTGTTTTCTCCGTTTTGATGATAAAGGCTATTGAAGATTTTTGTGAATGTATGCCAAAGTAAAAATTAACTATAGGAACTATAATTTCAGTTTATTTCTGAGTTAATTATCGTCTGTGCAGTAATGCTGGCTTAAATTCAAATTTTAACTTGAATTTTTCTGCACATTTCGACGTTTTAACTGATTTTTTTTTTAAAGCAAAAATGTTTATTAAAATCTCAGTTCGAAAGATATTTAATGCAGATCATATTCCTTCTATTTAATAAAGCTTTTTATAATTGCATAGGGCAATTTTAATTCGTGTTTTGGTAAAATGTACAATTTTTAGCTAAAACATCATACTTTCGTGAATCCTATAAAAGTGCATCCCCCTCTGCAGTTGTTACGGCCAATGAAAATCTGTGATCTTCTTCGACTTTAATGACCATTCCTACAATGAGCATTGCCTATGGTTTCTTTTCCTATCTATTTATTCCCTTTTATGGAGTGTACCGAAGTTATTATCCTAAACAATAGCACCCTAAGCATCAATAACCCATGCTGAAGGAAAGTTCACGATCAAAACAGTGATAGACTTGGACAAATGTAAAAAATAGACTCACACAATACCACACAAAAATGCTTTCTGGTTAAATAATGCTTTCTTATGTTGCTTTGTAGTTAATTTTAAGCGTAGTATTGGAAATAAAAAAGGAATTTTCCACATCTGTTTGACACAGCATGTAGAGAACTACCGTATTTGCTCGTGTATACAGTACCTGATTTAGAGGTGTAGAAACCCTGGGCAACAAAGGAGTGGCGGTCCCTAATTGTTTCTCAAACAAGTTAACAATTTTTTCGACGACCAGTGTGGCGAAGTGGGCTCACCGTACACTCATAGCCTAGAGATCCAGGGTTCGATTCCCGTGAAGCTAGATTTTATTTACACAAAAAATAATGTCTACTTCTTCTCCACACTGAGAAAGAAATATGCCACAGACATCTAGAAAATAATTGGCAGACCTAGAATTTATGACTAAGTACTCCCTATAAATACTAGATCATAGAACGAGACACTTCTGAATCCACTTACCCAATTTAGAGATATCTTCTCTATTAACTGGTGCTTGAGCAGATGTAAATATCTGTAAATCGATGAGTACGCTAGCCATCAGACTCTAAACGATAATTCTAGTGCTCCAAAAATTGAACGATAATTTTTCGTTACACAAATTAGTCATTCTGCTGGGATTAGCCAGAATACTACGGACTAGAAATTCTTGACGATTTCGTCCACACCAGTCGGACATATCACCTACACACATAATTCTACAATCTGTTCTAGTTTTGGGATACAGAAAACAGCCATCTATTCGTTCTAGATGAGAGCGGTATTTTTATTTTTCTCCGTGTGGTGTTGCAAGTAACGGCGATATGACTCGCATTCGATCATATTGACTTCCAGTAGTATGCGAAATGTGTGCAAAGAAACAGATGCTTTGCATTTGACTTCTTTGGGGACACAGATCGTGACGCTATTTTTGAAGCAACTTTTTCTTTTAGCTTATAATAGGGAGTTTTTGCGTTACATTTCTTCCTTCGCTAACGGCAACGTTAGAGGATAAAGTGGTTTTCGACCATATCGCGCATGCTCACGTTTACCGGAGGTTAGCGTTGTACGCTATTTCTTCAAGCTTAGCGGATGCTGATTACGTTGAACGTTATTCGTTAACAAGATGGCTGACAGGCAAGTGTGATTTTACATTCCTGATATAATGGGAATAAATATAGCAGTAAAAGGAACGAGATTTACTATAAAAGTTAACTTATTAGTGTTACAGGAATTTTTAGCCGGAAATCTTGACGATAATACTATTGGATGGCTTTATTAATTGAATTTTGTACACAGATCTCAAGTTCTGCATTGAATCAATGGACGATATCGACACGAGGCTATTTTAGTCACGTGTTGGGAGAAAATATACATTTGAACCAATGAGATTGAAACTTTATACGTGCGCATGCGCTGTACTGTTCAATGGGAATTAACGTTAGCGTTACAGTGAGCAAAATCGCTGCACAAAAACTTCCTGTTACGTGGGTTGACTACGTTCGTAAAGTAAATTCCTTTTGGAAATAAAAAAAGAACAAGTACAGATACAGGAAAGAAATTTATTGGCCAAAATTCTACCATCCTTATACTATTTTTTGACATAGCTCCCCTGATTTTCCAAGCATTTGTCATAGCGTGGTACAAGTTTTTGTATACCCTCTTCGTAGAATGTTCCCGCCTGTGTAGTCAGCCATGAAACTGAGCAGCGCAATACGGAATAAGCGCCGAGGAAGGCTCACAAAAGACGTGGTTTTCATTCATAACGATACCCGACCACACACTGCGAATGTGACAAAAAGACTGCTACAGGGCTTTGGCTGGGACGTTTTTGACCATCCACCGTACAGCTATGACCTCGCTCCTTTCGGCTTTAATTTTTTTCGGTATCTGAAGTCTTTCCTTGGTGGTCAGCGGTATAACAGCGATGACGATCTGAAAGAACATGTTACCTTATGGTTGACTACACAGGCGGCAACATTCTACGAAGAGGGTACACAAAAACTTTTATCACGCTATGACAAAATCGTTGTTAGTAATAAAAAATCGTTGTCTTTGGTTTGAATATTTAACAGAATGGTAAAAATTATCTATAATATGGAAGCTCAATTGGAATTTTTTTTTAAATATATAAATCACTTATTTTGTTGTGAAAAAGATTACGTTGGAATGACTTTGACTTTCAAAATATTGAATTTGGCAAAATTATATAAAAAATTCCCGTATCTGTCATGAAAACTGTGGAGTATTCAGAAGCGAGTGTAGAAAACACATCCAGTTCTACCTAAAAAAAAAAAAAAAAATCTTCAAATTTTATATTAAATGTGTTGTTATACAGAATGTACGAGGTGCTCCGTGCAGAAGAAACGTGCGAAAATTTTTACATTTTTATAATATGTATGGTTTTGGGGGATTTCAATGTATAGTTTATGAATAATTTTTTATATTCGTTATTTTAATTTTCACCCAAATTTAAGGAAATGTGTAAACTATTGATAAGAGTTTACACTTTTATCGAATTTTGGCCACGCCTCTGTGCTTTAAAAACATGCAAACTGGAGTCAAACTGAATTACAAAAGGCAGTTTTTATTGAAAACTCTGTATAAAAATTTAATTTTAATTTAAACATTTTCTCAAAGGAAAAAAACTAGGCGAAAATTCTTTATAAAACCTTTTATATCTAATAAAATTCCAAAAATGGCAGAATTTGATTTTTAAGGCGAGATATGTTTAAGCGTTTTGTACCTAATGTGCAAAAAGTGTGATAAAAATATGTAAATGCGGATAAAACATTTATACTTAAGATTTAAATTGGTTCAACGTATGGAATGTATAGGCTTAGTGGTGTAACCTGCTCGTATAAAAGACGTAGGTGTGTGTGTGTGGGGGGGGGGGATCGGTTACACCCTTTTAAACAGCAGTTTGAAGCGTAATTAAAACGCTATGAATATTCACAAAGAATATTTTGTAATCGTAATTTAATCGTAATCTAAAGTTTTTATTTGTTTGATGCTTGTATTCTAATAGTAAACGATAAAATTAGTATTTGGTATTACCTTAATCTAATCGTAATCGACAAAATTAATAGCTGGAATTACCGTAATATAGTCGCAGTCTCCATCTGTAAAAGAAAAGTAATCATAATTTGTTACATACCGCTTAATCGGTTCGAAGTTTGGAGGAAACTTTAAAATCGTTAAAGTAATTGCTAAAACTGTAATTTTCTGTTACTTGTCAAAGAACAAATTTTTTAAAAATCACATGTAATTTTCCGTCGTGCAGGAAAATTTTTATCACTTTTGTCTCTACCAAAGAATACCCATACACCTCGACAAAATTTAACATTTTCCCGGAGTAGCTAAACATCTCGAAGAAGAAGCCATGACTTCTTAGTCGCGACTTAGTCGAGAAGACCTGCTACCTTAAAGAATCCTAGTTAGACGGTTTTAGGCGAAAAATGATACAGAAAAATTATGATTTTGGTTTCTCATCACTATTTTATGAAGTTTATCATTGCAAAAATTTGTCTTTGGAACAGCAATTAAAATTACATTTAAACATTGAAGCTGCAACCATAATTTCCAGATAAACTTTTAGTATAATATTTAATTAATAATCAATAATTAATCAAAATAAAATCAATCAATAATAAATTTGATAATATGATGATGAGCAACTAGAATCCAAATTTTTTTATATACGCATTTTCTGTTTACTCCCAAAACGGCCTACTTAGGATGACTCATTCCATTAGATCATCCTGATGGCCACGGCTGTGTACCACTTTACTTTTTATAACCACCTTAGCATGTCAGTGGTTTTCTTGATAAATGTGCTTGATGAATTAAATAGCACCATCACCACCACTGGTCGATGATAAGGTGCTGGCGGACAGAAATCTTTACTATGATATGTTGTCTGAATATCTGGTGTTTTGCTCATTTTTCGATTCATATCATAAGAGTGAATATAGTTTTTCTTTTATATTCGATTTAGTGCATGTAAAATACATTATATGCTAACTTTTAAAACTGTGGAATATCTGAAGAAAAAATATATAAGAATCGTTATTAATTTCACTGGTATTTTTTTACAAAGTGTTTCTGTTTCTATGATATAAATGTTAACTTTCTAAATTTCAGTAATGTTACTTCTTTTGGGTATATATGTTTAAATATTCCCATCAGCTTTTATATAGTCACAAATCATTTACACTACTTGTAAGAATGGACGCTCCTCATTAAATACACTTATACAACACACACCCGCATGTATACAGGGGTGATTCAGAAATCTTGTAAAATATTTTATTGGGTGATGGAAGAGCTGATGTGTAAACACATATGGTCTATCTCCAACTGCTTTCCCACTTTCACGGACAAAACGTAACCCATATTAGAAAGAGCAGAAAAAAAATCCTACAAAATGACATCAGTTGTGTTACACTATCTAGATTTGATGGCGTGATACAAGCAATGAAGCAGTGGATAAATGCAAAATGAAATATTTGCGAACATTTTTAAACGTTATTTCCCTATTTAGGGAAACTTTGAACGTTATTTAACGTTCAAAATCCAATCAGTAAAATTTCCTAAAAATTGTTCCGTTCTGTTAGCTTTCGAAAAAGCTTATAGTAAACTAATCGGTTGCCTTGTTTAGAAGAAATTTTATTTTTCTTCGCTACAAATCATTACATTTTTCTAGTCTCTAGAAAAGTGGCTACGCCCACCCGAAACCTGTGCACGCCTCAAGTCAGTTTGAATTTTAGGTGTAGCTAAATTCATTTGTTTTTGGTTTAAACTCCAAAACATTTTGCTCTAGAAGTTCTAGAAAACTTTTAAAGAAAATTTTTCTGTGATTTAAAACCAAAAACAAATTCAGAAATTCCAGATCTTCAAAAACTGACTTAAGGCGTGCACATGATTCGGGTGGGCGGAGCCACTGTTTCAATAAACTACAAATTCAGTGATCTGTAATTTAAAAAAATATTAATTTCTTCTGAACAAGGCAACCGATATAGTTCACTGTAGGCTTTCTTAAAACCTACGAGAATAGGCGAATTTTTAGTAAATTTTACTCATTGTATCTTGAACGATATTTAAGGAATTAATGTTTTAAAATGTTCGCAAATATTTCGTTTTGTATTTTTTCACTATTTTATTGCTTGTAACTCGCCATGAAATCTAAATATTGCAACACAATTAATGTCATTTTGTAGAATTTTTTCTGCCCTTTCTAAATATGAGGTTACTTTTGTCTGCTGTGTTTAGAAAGTTGAGAAATGAGGGATTTACTAAGTTTTTAAAATTTTTTCATTCTATCCGTGATAGTGGGAAAACAGTTGGAGATAGACCAGGGGTTCTACGTTGATTTGTACTCCACATGAGCTGTTTTAATCATCCACTAAAATATTTTACAAGAGTTTTGAATCACCCTTTATATATTATTTGTATATACACACATATTCTGATAATTCTGATTGAAATTTTAGCAAAATATATCGATCCATGTCTGCTATGAAACAACCACTTGGAATTCTTCCGCCAGTATAGTCAACCAAGAAACTGCTCAACGCAATACAGAAGAAGCGCCCAGAAAGGCTCACAAAAGATGTGGTTTTCATTTACGACAATGCTCGACCACACACTGCGAATGTGACATAAAGGCTCCTACAGGGCTTTGGCTGGGACGAGTTTGACCATCCTCCGTAGAGCCCTGACCTCGCTCCTAGTGACTTTCCTTTTTCTCGGCATCTGAAGTCTTTCCTGACGGTCAGCGGTACAACGGCGATGACGAGCTGAAAGACCATGTTACGTCATGGTTGTGTTAGGTTGAGCCTGTAGGTAATGGTCGCGTCGTAACAGTTGACTACTCAGGCGGAAACATTCCATGAAGAGGGTATACAAAAACTTGTACCACGCAACTTGTACCACATGTCCCCGATTCTGACAACAAAACTGGGGACATTTATAATTAATGCAATAATTAACAGAAATTTAATTGAAAAACAATGCAATAATTAAAAATTGTCCCCAGTTCCATTTTTACATTCTGGGGACAATTTGAAAAACGTCCTGAAAATGGGGACTGTCCCCGGAAAATGGGGAGGTTTGGTCACCTTAGTCTAAACTAACCTGAGTATGCAGGTTTTCTTGATAGTTATAAAATGATCGGCGTCATAAGAATGACACCACAACTGGGCCGATTAATATTTAGAGTAATATCTTGTTTGAATTTGTGGTTGCTTTTCATTTTTCGATTCACATCGCAAAAGTGTATATATATCACCGTAAATATATCAGAATCGTTACTTATTTCACTGGTATTTTTTTCACTGGTATTTCACTGGTACCGTATATGCGTTCTACCTATAAAAAATTTCTTCAAATTTTATATTAACGTATAGAGCAACAGATTATATTTGACTTTGTAGGTGCTGTATTTTCCTATATACCTGCAAATACTCTTAGATTAGTTCACCAAAAAAAAAAAAAAAATTACACGACCCACATACAATGTGTTAAAATCATTTTAATATTTTAACTTTTGAAATTAGATTCAGCTGAAGAAATTTTCTATTGTTTTTACGTAGCGAGGAAGGCGTATAACCGATGAGGACATAGAAGAATATACGCCCTACCACCTATGTCTTTTATATTAAGAGGTTACAACGCTAAGCCTATAGAATAATTATACTAGACCAATTACATTCCTAAGTATAAATGTTTTATTCGCATTTAAATAGTTTTATCACATTTTTTGCATTAAGTACATTGTGTACATTTGCATTGTGTTGTAATACAGAAAGTAAGAGGCGCTCCGTGCAGAAGAAACGTATAAATATTTTTACATTTTTATAACATGTATGGTTTATGGATTTCAGTGCATAGCTTTATGAATAAGTTTTTGTATTCGTTAATTTAATGTTCGCCAAAATTTAAGGAAATGTGTAAACAATTGATAGGAGTTTACCCTACTTTGGCCACGCCTCTGTGCTTTAAAACCGTGTAGACAGGAGTCAAACTGAATTGCAAGTGGCAGTTATTATAGAAAACTATGTATAAACAATTAATTATAATTTAAACATTTTCTCAGGCGAAAAAACTAGGTGCAATTACTTTATAAAATCTTTCATTCCTGATAAAGTTCCAAAAATGGCAGAACTCGATTTTTAAGGCGAGATGTGCTTAGGCGTTTTGTACTTAACGCAAAAAGTGTGATAAAGGTATGTAAATGAGAATAAAACATTTATAGTCAAGATTGTAATTAGTTTAACACATCTAATGCATAGGCTTAGTGGTGTAACCCGTTACTACAAAAGACGTAGTTGGGAGGGAGTATTCTACGCCCTCATCGGTTACGCCCCTTCCTCGTTACGTAAAAGCAATAGAAGATTTCGTCAGTTGTATGGAATTTAAAAACTTAAAATATTAAATTTATTTTAACACATTGCTTGTGGGTCATGTATTTATTTTTCTCCGTGCTAATTCAAGAGTGCTGGCCGGGAAAAGTTCCATCCTTTTTAGGAAAACAAAATACTTACAGAGAGAGTTATATAATCTGTTCCTCTATATTTCACCAGTAAACATTCTAAATTAAATAAAGTTAGAGCAGTTTATTTACATAAAATGAGAAATGCAGAAAATGAAAATTCAAATAATAAATTCCAAGAATAGAAAGTTCATGCATGTACTTTACTGCAGATGTAGATTCGTGGCAGACGGAGATATAATCTGTGTTTGTTGAGAGCCGCCCGCTTTTAATGTGTAAAATTTATCCTGATCATATGTCACCTGCCCGAGACCAGCTCGGTAAAATCCGGGGAAGAGTTATGTATGTTTATTGAAAATTTTGGTATGCTCTTAATTTAAATTGTTACTGCTTTAAAAATACTTAGAACTAATGATGAAAGATATATGCAACAAAATATGTATTGTATGCATTATGCTTAATGTTTTAACCAAACTTTAAAGATTTTTAAAAAATCGTGTTCTTTACAATTACCCAGTGCTCATAATTACCACAACCTACTCTATCGTCTAATAAATACGTCTAATAAATAACGTCTAATAAATACTCACTGTGTACGCCAATGGGAGGTAGTTTACGTAAAATCCGTTTTCTGCAATGACCTCTATGTTCAAACGATACCCCTGGGGGGTGCCGTTTTCAGATGGTTCGTCCCTCATCTGGAATTGGGTCAAAATTAGGGGACCCTGGATGAAGTCGGACTTTCTCCAGCTGGATCTCACTAAAATTGAAGCAGTCCCTTTCCTCTCAATGTCGTCCTATATGTAAGATCCGGCAATGCACCGCGGTCACCAGAGGGGAACAACAATGAATACTCCGGCTTTTATTTAATTTTCATCATTTACAATGTGAATCACAATAATCCCTTCCCCACTTTTTTAAGGAGAGAAAAGAAAAGAAAGGAAAGAAAGAAAGAAAGTAAGTAAAAAATCATTGATTCAATTTTTAACAGCATGGTGAAAATTATCTATAATACGGAAGTTCAATTGGAATTAAACAAAAAAAAAAGTAGAACCCCGGTTATCCGAAAATCGGCTTAACCGAAAAGGCATGATAAAATGTATAATACTAAATGACATAAACGTAAAATATTAATATTTTGTATAGAATTTATTGCAACAACTGTGTTGCATTAAAGTTTTACTTAAAGAACACTGGGGTTAACAAAGTAAGAAGTAATTTTCTTTTGTTGTTCGATTTTTGTTTGTTTGAATGCAGCCTTGTCGCGCAACCTTTTAAACAATAAAACATCTGCAATCGCGGCATCATCTTGTACCTCAATGTATTGAAGTGCTTCATCCAAGATTTTTGTGGCTTCCTTATGAGAAATGCCGGTACCCTTTTCGAAGGGCTCGTCTTCTATATCGGTCTCGACTTCGGTATTGTTAACTGCCGCAATAATTTCTTTATCAGTTAAGTCCTGTTCATCAGTGCTAAGACTCAGCCAGGCCTGTACTTCCACGTCAGGAATATTCCCTGGAAGCAGCTTAAATATATCGGAGAATTCTTCATTATTGACATAAGAATCGTCGCGTACTATTTGTAACGAATCGTTTGTTTGAAAAACAAGCGATTCAACCGTCGGCCACAATTTTCTCAATGCTTTTACTAAAGATTCTATTTGGAATTTCCATGAAGAAGCAGCCCAGTATCGAACTGCTTTTATACTCACCAACTTTAAATGTTGGATAAGTTCCGCTCCATCATCCATTCCTCCAATCAAAAATTCCAGAAGTCGTTTCTGATAACTCCTTATCCTTTAATTCTCGCTTATCCGAAAATTTCTATGGCACCTCCATTAACCGGAAACGCTACGGTTCCCGTGCTTTTCGGATAACCGGGGTTCTACTATAGATCAGTAGCGTAGCAGTAGCGTTTTTCATGGGGGGGGGGGTTACGACTACTTCAACTCAGATATATGTATACGTGAGTGTGATAAGGGAATGAAGAAAATACATTTTGTATGTCAAAAAATTGCTCGTGCTGGGGGAAGGGGGTTGTGACCCCCCTAACTCCCCCTTGGATACGCCACTGAAATATATCTATATATCACGTATATTGTTGTGAAGAAGATTAAGTTGAAATGAGTTTGACTTTCAAAATATTGAATTTGGTGAAACTAAAAGAATTCCTGTATCCCTCATGAAAACTGGGGCGTATTCAGAAACGAGTGTAGAAACACACCCCGTTCTACCTAAAAAAAGTTCTTCAAATTTTATATTAAATGTGTTATTTTACAGAATGTACGAGGTGCTCCGCGCAGAAGAAACATACGAATGTTTTTACATTATTATAATATATTAGGTTTTGGGGGATTTCAATGAAGAGCCACCCAAATTTAAGGAAATGTGTAAACTATTGATAGAAGTGTACCTTTTTATCATACTTTGGCCACGCCTCTGTGCTTTAAAAACATGCAAACTGGAGTCAAACTGAATTACATAAGAAAATTTTTACTGAAAACTCTGTATAAAAATTTAATTTTAATTAAAACATTTTCTCAGGTGAAAAAACTAGGCGCAATTTCTTTATAAAATATTTTATATCTGATAAAATTCAAAAAAGGCAGAATTTGATTTTTAAGGCGAGGTGTGTTTAGGCGTTTTGTACTTAATGCAGAAAGTGTGATAAAACTATGTAAATGCGGATAAAACATTTATAGTTAAGATTTAAATTAGTTCAACTTATGGAATGTATAGGCTTAGTGGGATAACCTGTTCATATAAAAGACGTAGGTGGGAGGGAATTTATTTTATGCTCTCATCGGTTACGCCCTTTTAAACACCAGTTTGAGTGTTTTTTGTTAATTGGTTCTGTCCTCTGCGTAAACTTTGTACAATTAAAACGCTATGAATGTTCACAAAAAATATTTTGGGTATAACGGTATACGTATAACGGTAGTCTACATCTGAAAAAGAAAAGTAATCGTAATTGATTAGATACCGCTTAATCGGTTCGAAGTCGGGAGGAAACCTTAAAATTGTTAAAGGAACGGTTAAAGTTGTAATTTTTCTGTTACTTGTCAAAGAACAAATTTTAAAAAATACATGGAATTTTCTGTCGGGCAGGAAAATTTTCATCACTTTTGTCTCTGCCAAAAAATAACCATACACGTCCACAAAATGTAACATTTTCCCGGAGTAGCTAAACACATGGGCGCCGGCAGCTATGGGCAAGGGTGGGCATTTGCCCACCGTTGTGTGAGGAAATCACACAAAATTATAAATAAATATACATAATCTGTAATCTGACTTTTTATTCTAAGCAAATTAGTAATTTTACATAAATTTACTTAATTTAATTACAAAGTAAGATTCGACAAAAATGTTATAACGGGTGTGTATATGCACATGCGTCATGCTCTGACACTTTGCCCATCCTTATATAAAATACTAGCGGCGCCCATGGCTAAACATTTCGAAGAAGCCATGCCATCTTTGTCGTCCAAAACGCTGTTATCCTGATGGACACGACTGTGCACCTCTGTTCTGTCTAAACTAACCCGAAATCAGGTTTTCTTGATAGTTATAAAATGATGGGCGTCATAAGAATGACACCACAACTGGGCCGATTAATATTTAGAGTAATATCTTGTTTGAATTTGTGGTTGCTTTTCATTTTTCGATTCACATCGCAAAAGTGTATATATATCACCGTAAATATATCAGAATCGTTATTTATTTCACTGGTATTTTTTTTAGAAAGTGTTATTTGCTTCTATGATACGAATTTTAAATTTCAATATAACTTTGTTATTTTATTGGGTAGATATGTCTAAATATTCCCACCAGCTTTTATATAGTCGCAAATCATTTACACTACTTCTCACAATGAACACTCCCCATTAAATGCACTTATATAACACACATCCACATGTATACAGGGGGATTCAGAACTCTTGTAAAATATTTCATTGGGTGATGGAAGAGCTCATGTGTAACACAAATGGTCTATCTCCAACTGTTTTCCCACTATCACGGACCCCCATATTAGAAAGAGCAGAAAAAAATGCTACAAAATGACATCAGTTGTGTTACAATATCTGGATTGGATGGAGAGTTACAAGCAATAAATCAGTGGATAAATGCAAAATGAAATATTTGCTATTTTTAAACTTTTATTTCCCGAAATAACGTCCAAGATCCAATAAGTAAAATTTGCTAAAAATTGGCCGATTCTGTTAGCTTTCGAAAAAGCTTACAGTAAACTAATCGGTTGCCTTGTTCAGATGAAATTTAAATTTTTCTTAGCTACAGATCACTACATTTTTCTAGTTTCTGGTAAAGTGACTACGCCCACCCGAAACCTCTGCACGCTGAAAACTGGCTGGAGGCGTGCACATGGTTCAGGTGGGCGGAGCCACTGTTTCAAGAAACTACAAATTTAGTGGTCTTTAATGAAGAAAAATTTAACTTTCTTTTGAACAAGGCAACCGATAAAGTTCACAGGCGGCTTTCTCATAACCTATCAGAACAGGCGAATTTTTAGTAAATTTTACACATTGTATCTTGAACGATATTTAAGGAATTAACGTTCAAAAATGTTGGCAAATATTTCGTTTTGCATTTTTGCACTATTTCATTGCTTGTAAACTCGCCATCAAATCTAGATATTGTAACACAATTAATGCCATTTTGTAGAATATTTTCTGATCTTTCTGAACATGGTTTAATTTTTGTCTGTTGTATTTAGAAACTTGAGAAATGAGGGATTTCCTAAGTTTTAAAATTTTTCATTCTATCCGTGATAGTGCGGAAACAGTTGGAGATTGACGAGGGGTTCTACGTTGATTTGTACTCCACATGAGCTGTTTTAATCATCCAATAAAATATTTTACAAGAGTTCTGAATCACCCTTTATATATTATTTGTATATGCACACACATTCTGATAATTCTGATTGAAATTTTAGCAAAATATATCGAAATGCAAAATGTCTGCGAATAGCAAAATGTCTGCTATGAAACTACCACTTCGAATTCTTCCCGCCAGTGTAGTCAACCAAGAAACTGCTCAACGCAATACAGAAGAAGCACCAAGGAAGGCTCATAAAAGTTGTGGTTTTCATTTACGACAATGCTCGACCACACACTGCGAATGTGACATAAAGGCTCCTACAGGGCTTTGGCTGGGACGAGTTTGACCATCCTCCGTAGAGCCCTGACCTCGCTCCTAGTGACTTTCCTTTTTTTCGGCATCTGAAGTCTTTCCTGTCGGTCAGCGGTAAAACAGCGATGACGAGCAGAAAGACCATGTTACGTCATGGTTGACTACTCAGGCGGAAACATTCCACGAAGAGGGTACACAAAAACTTGTACCCCGCTATGACAAATACCTGGAAAATCACGGGAGCTATGTCGAAAAATAGAGTAAGGGTGCTAGATTTTTGTGCAACGAATTTCTTTGCTGTATCTGTACTTGTTCTTTTGTATATCAAAACCGAACTTACTTTACGAATGCACCACGTATTATAGAATGAATACTGCTGCAGAAAACTCTGCTTAGTTTCTTTGTTCGTCGTTCTAAATCCAGTAGGTGTAGAACGTTCTAGTTAAGAGTCCACTTGTCAGGATGGAACACGAACTTTATTGCTTCTAGAACTTCGTCGAACAATCAGCTGTACAAAATTCACAGGCACTAACGGCCATTGGCTTGCTTATAGCAGTCCGCTCAGTACCGAAGATTTCAGAGATGCTGTAATTCACACACAAAATAAAACACATCCACAAGCTAAAAATCCAGTGGAAACTTACGAGGGAAATCGTAAACACACCTCAAGACTCAAAAATGAAGAATTTACAGGCAACACTTAAAACCAGCTGTTAAAAACCAACAAATTACTGCCAAAAACAGAGCTTTTATGATCGCGCGCAGACGTCCATTCTCAGTAGCAGAGAGAAACAAAAACTGATTCAAATGGGGCAGTACGCTGCTTTTATAATTTGGGCCGAACATCGGGGAAGCTTCTCGAAGAATGTATTTCTCGAAGATTCCCCATAAAGCGGGACTTTTGAGTATGTCATAGAAATATTAATGAATAATACAATGCTATTTCGCAACACTAATGCAGGAAAACAAGCTTTACAGGCCCAATTGGAGAAATCGCGACAAATGTACGAAATGTTGCCAAGCTTGGAAGGAGAGGAATTATTCTTAATGGAGTCTTATATCCGACCTTATTTTGAACATTTTTTCAATTTACACTGGCCACTTATTTCTAATAGATAGAGAATTAAAGCTCGTTACAACCTTTTTTGCGACACCCTGTAGAAAGAATTTCTGTATCCGTTATGAAAACTGGAGGTTTGGGGGGTTTAGAAGCCAGGTTAAAAACATTTTTCGTTCTACCTATAAAAAATTTCTTCAAATTTTATATTAACATATAGAGCAGCAGATTATATTTGACTTTGTAGGTGCTGTATTTTCCTATATACCTGCAAATACTCTTAGATTGGTTCACCAAAAAAAAAAAAAAAAAAAAAAAAAATTACACGACCCACATACAATGTGTTAAAATCATTTTAATATTTTAACTTTTGAAATTAGATTCAGCTGAAGAAATTTTCTATTGTTTTTACGTAGCGAGGAAGGCGTATAACCGATGAGGACATAGAAGAATATACGCCCTCCCACCTATGTCTTTTATATTAAGAGGTTACAACTCTAAGCCAATAGAATAATTATACTAGACCAATTACAGTCCTAAGTATAAATGTTTTATTCGCATTTAAATAGTTTTATCACATTTTTTGCATTAAGTACATTGTGTACATTTGCATTTTGTTGTAATACAGAAAGTAAGAGGCGCTCCGTGCAGAAGAAACGTACAAATATTTTTATATTTTTATAACATGTATGGTTTATGGATTTCAGTGCATAGCTTTATGAATAACTTTTGTATTCATTAATTTAATGTTCGCCAAAATTTAAGGAAATGTGTAAACAATTGATAGGAGTTTACCCTACTTTGGCCACGCCTCTGTGCTTTAAAACCGTGTAGACAGGAGTCAAACTGAATTGCAAGTGGCAGTTATTATAGAAAACTCTGTATAAACAATTAATTTTAATTTAAACATTTTCTTAGGCGAAAAAACTAGGCGCAATTACTTTATAAAATCTTTTATTCCTGATAAAGTTCCAAAAATGGCAGAATTCGATTTTTAAGGTGAGATATGCTTAGGCGTTTTGTACTTAACGCAAAAAGTGTGATAAAGGTATGTAAATGAGAATAAAACATTTATAGTCAAGATTGTAATTAGTTTAACACATTTAATGCATAGGCATAGTGGTGTAACCCGTTACTACAAAAGACGTAGTTGGGAGGGAGTATTCTACGTCCTCATCGGTTACGCCCCTTCCTCGTTACGTAAAAGCTATAGAAGATTTCGTCAGTTGTATGGAATTTAAAAACTTAAAATATCAAATTTATTTTAACACATTGCTTGTGGGTCATGTATTTATTTTTCTCCGTGCTAATTCAAGAGTGCTGGCCGGGAAAAGTTCCATCCTTTTTAGGAAAACAAAATACTTACAGAGAGAGTTATATAATCTGTTCCTCTATATTTCACCAGTAAACATTCTAAATTAAATAAAGTTGGAGCAGTTTATTTACATAAAATGAGAAATGCAGAAAATGAAAATTCAAATAATAAATTCCAAGAATAGAAATTTCATGCATGTACTTTACTGCAGATGTAGATTCTTGGCAGACGGAGATATAATCTCTGTTTGTTGAGAGCCGCCCGCTTTTAATGTGTAAAATTTATCCTGATCATATGTCACCTGCCCGAGACCAGCTCGGTAAAATCCGGGGAAGAGTTATGTATGTTTATTGAAAATTTTGGTATGCTCTTAATTTAAATTGTTACTGCTTTAAAAATACTTAGAATTAATGATGAAAGATATATGCAACAAAATATCTATTGTATGCATTATGCTTAATGTTTTAACCAAACTTTAAAGATTTTTAAAAAATCGTGTTCTTTACAATTACCCAGTGCTCATAATTACCACAACCTACTCTAAGACGTCTAATAAATACTCACTGTGTACGCCAATGGGAGGTAGTTTACGTAAAATCCGTTTTCTGCAATGACCTCTATGTTCAAACGATACCCCTGGGGGGTGCCGTATTCAGATGGTTCGTCCCTCATCTAGAATTGGGTCAAAATTAGGGGACCCTGGGTGAAGTCGGACTTTCTCCAGCTGGATCTCACTAAAATTGAAGCAGTCCCTTACCTCCCAATATCGTCCTATATGTAAGATCCGGCACAGCACCGCGGTCACCAGAGGGGAACAACAATGAATACTCCGGCTTTTATTTAATTTTCATCATTTACAATGTGAATCACAATAACCCTTTCCCCACTTTTTTAAGGAGAGAAAAGAAAAGAAAGGAAAGAAAGTAAGTAAGTAAAAAAACATTGATTCAATTTTTAACAGCATGGTGAAAATTATCTATAATACGGAAGTTCAATTGGAATTAAACAAAAAAAAAAAGTAGAACCCCGGTTATCCGAAAATCGGCTTAACCGAAAAGGCATGATAAAATGTATAATACTAAATGACATAAACGTAAAATATTAATATTTTGTATAGAATTTATTGCAACAACTGTGTTGCATTAAAGTTTTACTTAAAGAACACTGGGGTTAACAAAGTAAGAAGTAATTTTCTTTTGTTGTTCGATTTTTGTTTGTTTGAATGCAGCCTTGTCGCGCAACCTTTTAAACAATAAAACATCTGCAATCGCGGCATCATCTTGTACCTCAATGTATCGAAGAGCTTCATCCAAGATTTTTGTGGCTTCCTTATGAGAAATGCCGGTACCCTTTTCGAAGGGCTCGTCTTCTATATCGGTCTCGACTTCGGTATTGTTAACTGCCGCAATAATTTCTTTATCAGTTAAGTCCTGTTCATCAGTGCTAAGACTCAGCCAGGCCTGTACTTCCACGTCAGGAATATTCCCTGGAAGCAGCTTAAACATATCGGAGAATTCTTCATTATTGAGATAAGAATCGTCGCGTACTATTTGTAACGAATCATTTGTTTGAAAAACAAGCGATTCAACCGTCGGCCACAATTTTCTCCATGCTTTTACTAAAGATTCTTTTTGGAATTTCCATGAAGAAGCAGCCCAGTATCCAACTGCTTTCATACTCACCAACTTTAAATGTTGGATAAGTTCCGCTCCACCATCCATTCCTCCAATCAAAATTCCAGAAGTCGTTTCTGATAACTCCTTATCCTTTAATTCTCGCTTATCCGAAAATTTCTATGGCACCTCCATTAACCGGAAACGCTACGGTTCCCGTGCTTTTCGGATAACCGGGGTTCTACTATAGATCAGTAGCGTAGCCAGAATTTTTTCATGGGGGGGGGGGTTACGACTACTTCAACTCAGATATATGTATACGTGAGTGTGATAAGGGAATGAAGAAAATACATTTTGTATGTCAAAAAATTGCTCGTGCTGGGGGAAGGGGGTTGTGACCCCCCTAACTCCCCCTTGGATACGCCACTGAAATATATCTATATATCACGTATATTGTTCTGAAAAAGATTACGTTGAAATGAGTTTGACTTTCAAAATATTGAATTTGGTGAAACTAAAAGAATTCCTGTATCCCTCATGAAAACTGGGGCGTATTCAGAAGCGAGTGTAGAAACACACACCGTTCTACCTAAAAAAAGTTCTTAAAATTTTATATTAAATGTGTTATTATACAGAATGTAGGAGGTGCTCTGCGCAGAAGAAACATAAGAATGTTTTTACATTATTATAATATATTAGGTTTTGGGGGATTTCAATGAAGAGCCACCCAAATTTAAGGAAATGTGTAAACTATTGATAGAAGTGTACCTTTTTATCATACATTGGCCACGCCTCTGTGCTTTAAAAACATGCAAACTGGAGTCAAACTGAATTACATAAGAAAATTTTTACTGAAAACTCTGTATAAAAATTTAATTTTAATTAAAACATTTTCTCAGGTGAAAAAACTGGGCGCAATTTCTCTATAAAATATTTTATATCTGATAAAATTCAAAAAATGGCAGAATTTGATTTTTAAGGCGAGGTGTGTTTAGGCGTTTTGTACTTAATGCAGAAAGTGTGATAAAACTATGTAAATGCGGATAAAACATTTATAGTTAAGATTTAAATTAGTTCAACTTATGGAATGTATAGGCTTAGTGGGATAACCTGTTCATATAAAAGACGTAGGTGGGAGGGAGTATATTTTATGCTCTCATCGGTTACGCCCTTTTAAACACCAGTTTGAGTGTTTTTTGTTAATTGGTTCTGTCCTCTGCGTAAACTTTGTACAATTAAAACGCTATGAATGTTCACAAAAAATATTTTGCAATCGTAATTTAATCGTAATCTGAAGTTTTTAGTGGTTTGATTTTTGTAATCTAATTGTAAACGATAAAATTAGTATTTTGGATTACCTTAATCTAATCGTAATCGACAAACTTAATAGTTGGAATTACCGTAATGTAACGGTAGTCTACATCTGAAAAAGAAAAGTAATCGTAATTGATTAGATACCGCTTAATCGGTTCGAAGTCGGGAGGAAACCTTAAAATTGTTAAAGGAACGGTTAAAGTTGTAATTTTTCTGTTACTTGTCAAAGAACAAATTTTAAAAAATACATGGAATTTTCTGTCGGGCAGGAAAATTTTCATCACTTTTGTCTCTGCCAAAAAATAACCATACACGTCCACAAAATGTAACATTTTCCCGGAGTAGCTAAACACATGGGCGCCGGCAGCTATGGGCAAGGGTGGGCATTTGCCCACCGTTGTGTGAGGAAATCACACAAAATTATAAATAAATATACATAATCTGTAATCTGACTTTTTATTCTAAGCAAATTAGTAATTTTACATAAATTTACTTAATTTAATTACAAAGTAAGATTCGACAAAAATGTTATAACGGGTGTGTATATGCACATGCGTCATGCTCTGACACTTTGCCCATCCTTATATAAAATACTAGCGGCGCCCATGGCTAAACATTTCGAAGAAGCCATGCCATCTTTGTCGTCCAAAACGCTGTCATCCTGATGGACACGACTGTGCACCTCTGTTCTGTCTAAACTAACCCGAAATCAGGTTTTCTTGATAGTTATAAAATGATCGGCGTCATAAGAATGACACCACAACTGGGCCGATTAATATTTAGAGTAATATCTTGTTTGAATTTGTGGTTGCTTTTCATTTTTCGATTCACATCGCAAAAGTGTATATATATCACCGTAAATATATCAGAATCGTTATTTATTTCACTGGTATTTTTTTTAGAAAGTGTTATTTGCTTCTATGATACGAATTTTAAATTTCAATATAACTTTGTTATTTTATTGGGTAGATATGTCTAAATATTCCCACCAGCTTTTATATAGTCGCAAATCATTTACACTACTTCTCACAATGAACACTCCCCATTAAATGCACTTATATAACACACATCCACATGTATACAGGGGGATTCAGAACTCTTGTAAAATATTTCATTGGGTGATGGAAGAGCTCATGTGTAACACAAATGGTCTATCTCCAACTGTTTTCCCACTATCACGGACCCCCATATTAGAAAGAGCAGAAAAAAATGCTACAAAATGACATCAGTTGTGTTACAATATCTGGATTGGATGGAGAGTTACAAGCAATAAATCAGTGGATAAATGCAAAATGAAATATTTGCTATTTTTAAACTTTTATTTCCCGAAATAACGTCCAAGATCCAATAAGTAAAATTTGCTAAAAATTGGCCGATTCTGTTAGCTTTCGAAAAAGCTTACAGTAAACTAATCGGTTGCCTTGTTCAGATGAAATTTAAATTTTTCTTAGCTACAGATCACTACATTTTTCTAGTTTCTGGTAAAGTGACTACGCCCACCCGAAACCTCTGCACGCTGAAAACTGGCTGGAGGCGTGCACATGGTTCAGGTGGGCGGAGCCACTGTTTCAAGAAACTACAAATTTAGTGGTCTTTAATGAAGAAAAATTTAACTTTCTTTTGAACAAGGCAACCGATAAAGTTCACAGGCGGCTTTCTCATAACCTATCAGAACAGGCGAATTTTTAGTAAATTTTACACATTGTATCTTGAACGATATTTAAGGAATTAACGTTCAAAAATGTTGGCAAATATTTCGTTTTGCATTTTTGCACTATTTCATTGCTTGTAAACTCGCCATCAAATCTAGATATTGTAACACAATTAATGCCATTTTGTAGAATATTTTCTGATCTTTCTGAACATGGTTTAATTTTTGTCTGTTGTATTTAGAAACTTGAGAAATGAGGGATTTCAAAGTTTTAAAATTTTTCATTCTACCCGTGATAATGGGGAAAATATTGGAGATTGACCAGGGGTTCTACGTTGATTTGTGCTCCACATGAGTTGTTTTAATTACCCACTAAAATATTAATATTTGCACATACATTCTTAGTATCAGAAACGGATTCTCTTAATATAAAAATTGAAATATTGAGGTGCGAGTGAATATACTCTTAGATGCCCTACCTTTGATTACGCCCTAGTTCTTAAAAACGGTGGAGAATTCTTCAGTAATAGTATGAAATTCGAAAAGATGATTTTTTCAAATACTTTTTTAATTCCTTTGCTATAAAATAATCCTTGTCGCTTTTTCAATCCAACAAATTATTTAATAGAAGATTTGTTTTGTTTTGTTTTTTGGTGGGGGGGGGAGGGGGGGTATATCTGTCGAGTATTTATTTTCAGATAGTTTGAGTAAGCAAGTATGAAAATAAATTATAGTACACTAAAAACAATATTAAAGCCATTAAACTAATGGAACGATAAAAGGTAATATCTAAGAGAAAATTTAGATCCATTTTCTTTTGCTTTTTGTGTAAGAAACAGGAATTGAATATTATAAGAAATATGTATAAAAGTAACGAACAATAAAAACGAATGAATATATAATATTCAGTTTCTTCTCATAAAAGCATTTTGTTTTTGTTTTTTTTAATCTTACGATATTAATGTTTTAAATATGTTGATTGAATTACTGATACATTTTTAATAAAGTATCAGTCCTCTTTCTTAATCTTTGAATAACGGAATGTAATATTTTTGTGCAGATCAAACGGTACAGCAATAACTAAAAATTAAATTACATTAAAATAAAAATAAAAATAAAATTTTATTGATGCCGTTATCCGCCGAGTGCATAAATGATAGTTTCAAAATGAGAGAAAATATAATATTACAAAATTAGTTACTTTCAAAAATCACACATTTTATAAATTTAAACATGTTTATTGTTGAATAACATACCATGTTCGTTGTATAATTTCAATTCCTTCGTGTTTTCACATACTTCATTTATATTTTAATCTGCACTCTCAGAGTCAGTATTTTTCAATAGTAAGTTATAATCTTAGGTTTTTGTCTAAATTATTAGATGTATCTGTTAAATCCACTTTTTGTAAATACTTTCAGGTAATCTAAGAGTAGCCGTATTTTAGCATTAGTTTTTGAAGACTTATCACGGAAGCGTTATTTTGCTTTTGTATTACCATTTCTAATTAAGTGCAGGGTAATATTAGCTTTTATTTTTAACTAACTAATAAGTTATTTTACTCTGCAATTTAATTAATATTTAACTATGTATGCTAAGCTTGAAGTCTAAAATAATATTTCTCAATGCTTTTAATTATTTGATATCGAACAAACTATTAGTAAAACTAAATCGTCTAACATGCTGTGTAATTACTAATTATGCTTTGTCTGATTATAAACGCAAAAGTTTTAGAAAAAGAATTTATATCATTGGTTTATTATTTTTCTCCGTGAACGTGAAGTATATTTTTACAGAAATGAATGAAGAACAATGAGGGACAAAGGATTGTAGCTTAAAGACAAAAAAAAAAAAAAAAAAAAAAAAAAAATGTTAGATTACTCAAGTTCTATTAATTAAATTTTAATGGTGTAAAATTATTATTATAATAACGGCTTTTTGCAAGTCATAATAGTTTTAAGTAATTTAAATAAAATATTTTAAATCAAATAGTCTTCTAAAAAATACCTCCACTAAATACAATAAATGGAATAAATAACTAGATTTTTTTTTTTTGAGTCTCAGACTATTTTCATGTCAAGAAGAAACTTGATATATTAAACTCAAAAGATAATTAAAGATATAGATTAGTAAAAATCACGAATTAGCTCAAAATTGTACAAGAAATACAAGGACGTTCTCCCCATTCTACGATAAACAACAAGAACAACAAATAAAAAGATTTTATTACGGAAAGTTAGTTATCGGTAGTTAGTCTCATACGTATAGAGTTAGTTTTCGGATTAATCTTCATGCCAATTCAGATGTTTGTCATAGCGTCCTATAATATTTTACGAATAGAATAGTAATTATATTATATAATTACAAGTATTTGAATAATTTATAGTTGAGCAAACCAAATTCTTTCAATACAAGTGACGGTAATGGGCCGACAGTTCGTAAACTGCTTATCTTCTCTACTCTCTACTTATTATAAAAGAAGATGTCTGTGTGCGGGTCTGTGTGTGGCTCTGTGTGTGGGTCTGTGGGTCTGTGTGTCGGCGGCGTTACGGACAAACGGCTACACCTAGAAATACCAAATTTGGCACTCGGGAAGATCTAAACATGAAGTTGTGCACCTCGAAGCGATTTTTTCAAAATTCGACCTAGAATTTTTTTTTATTTTATGTTTTATGCGATTTTTGGCATTTTTTCTCACCTAATTCGTAATAACGGCGGAAATTACGCTCGCAGCAAAACGGCATTTGTATCATCGGATAGAGGAGAAATTTTTATTTTAAAAACAGTTTGTTCTGAATACGTAACATAATTCACCGATTTTTAGGAATTTTTTTACTAAGCATCGACTTCGGCGAATTTTTCGAAAAAAAATTTTAAAATTGTCGCCATCTTGAATTCTATTCGTCATAACTTTTTGATATTTTGACAAATCGTGAAACATTCTTTTCTCCCTCTTTTAAAATAAAACTGAAAAAATTATGTAAATTAGATGATTTTTTACGAATTTTAATGCAGCCTAATGTTTAGAATTTAATAGCATCAACACGATATTACGCCATTCATTATATTGCGATCGCGGCACGAGAATTTATGTTCGGTTGTTGCCACAGAAAGGATTACAAAAAAGGGTTTTTTCAACCAATCGAGCTTTGAAATGGGATATCAGAATTTCAATTCGCAAGTGAGGATCTATGACGTCAAATGCTTTAAGATACGTAAAAATTACGCCATAATTTTAACTCATTTATTCCAGCTTTATTTTCAACACAGGGAGACGATATTTTGATTAAAATTTACTGTAGAAATAAACTAATAAATTCACGATTATTATTATTAGAAGTGGTATTTTAATCCGGTGCTTATTTAAAAATTGAAATGTCTTCACGGTGCTGAAAATGTTCATTTTAAAAGTTACAAAATTCGTTTCAAAGCGCGATATATTAAAATTTTTCTATTTACTATTTTTATTTTTGGCATTTAATTATGGCGCAGGCGTTGCCTAGCGTATGCATGCAGGTTGCGAGTATAGTTGTAACGTTGTATTACGTTCCTCCATAAAGGAGAGCTTACGGGATTACATTAATTGATCATGACACGTGATAATTTAATTGCGTTGCCACAAAAAGGATTAGAAAAAAATGTTCTTTTTCCAACCAATCGATTTTTTAAATGGGATATCGGAACCATATCAATCGAGGTATTTAATGCTACAACTTGAACCTCAAAACAATATGATATAGAAATAACACATTTTGAAAGTCAGGAGTTCTCTGCAAACCGCTAAGCTTTTTACTTTTCTGATCGCGAATGACACTGATGTAGTTTTTTGAGTCATGATATTGCAATGATGCCAAGTTAGTACTCATGACGCAAACTTTACATTATAAGTCAAATAATTTCGCTTTTATTTTAGATTTCACATCACTGGAATTAAGTGGAATTACACATGTAAGGAACATTTTCGTTTCCTACCGTGCGAAGAACGGGCACACAGCTAGTAATAAATATTTCCATTGGACGAACAGTCCAACTATTACTACGCAGTGTTCGTGATTGATTGCAAAAGAAGACAGTCCTTTTAAGCCCTTAAGCCTCGCTCCCGTCAGAATTACGGGCTAAGCTTTCTCCCTCTATTTCTTGTGCCCATGGTATTGCCGGGAAATAAAGAGTTCAAATGTTATTCGCCAGAAGAATAAGAGCATTTTAATTCTTATGCACGGAATTTTTTTATATCTCATTTTAAAAAATAGAAGACAATACCAAACTATTTTTATCTTAATTTGGAGATAGTTTATTTTTAAATTGATGATAGCAGTACTCAAATACGTGTATTTGTGATATGCATTGTGCAATCTTAGCTCACTGTTTTTACTTATGTTCAAAGAAAGCTTTACAAATATTTATTAGTAAGTATATAAAATTATCTTTCTCCTTTAGTATTTAAAACATATTTTTAATGATTCCTTGCTTACTAGAAAACACACATTCAGTCACAATAACCCTGAATGTTGGCTTTTCCTAGAAATTTAATTTTTCTTCTTTCGCGCCAATTAAATGTCCAAAACCTTAAAATGAATAGGGTCACCCTGGGTAAAACGGGTATAAAAATCTGCTTTTTTATTTTGAATGTTGCAAAGAAGGAACACATTATGAAACATAATCGTATTTTTCTTCGATTCTTTACATTGCGCATTTTAGGTCTAAATTTAACATAATATGTTTTTCTTTTTGCTTTAATTTTTGTGTAAAGGGTTATACCCATTTTACCCCGTTGTATACCTATTTTACCCCATGTTTCGGGGTAAAATTGGTATTATTAAAATTAATTACATTTGAAATACAGTATAATTAATGGATAAAATGGGGAATAAAGTAGCTTAAGGTATTATTGAAGATTAATTTTTAATTAAAAGTAATTATAATGTATTGTTAATTGCTGAACCAAAGTTTATGAACAAAAGATATACAGGCAAAGACTGTTGCAGCTCGGTTGAGGTAGCTTTCTGACAAAATGTGATACCTGTACATCAGGTATGTCATGTTTCTCGGGGAAGACATAGCATAACCCGCCAGTTACTTTGCTGCAAACTTCACAGTGTATTCAACTTTATCAGGAATTTCAATAATAAGACCTATAAATTCTTGAACAGACTTCTTTTCCACAAATTTCAAAACGACCCTGTCTCCAATCACTGGATTTACTGCAGCTAGAGCCACTGGATTAATTTCCATTTCATAGATAGTTTTGTTTATTTTTGTACTGTTTGTCTTTTTTTTTTTTTTTTTGCCTTTATAGCGTCATAGCCTGTTCTTTAAAGTGTTAAAGCCACTTGTTTTGTAGTTAAATCTTTTCCCACACTTACTTCCACCCCCTTTATCCGTTAGAGATAGGTGTATCTTATATGGTCTGTATCTTGTGACTGTAATTCAGTGCAAATTACGTCACTGTCGATCATCTGAAGGTTATCAATGTTGCGATTTCTAATATTCTAAAATATAATTTTTTTCAAGGAAAAATTACTCATTAGTTTTACTCTGTGGTTATGCTGAAGTTTTTTGAACTTGCAGCTGTCAAAGCAGATTACATTGCTTACATTGAACAAGCAGTGCGAATTTTAGAGGCTTGTGGATTTTGGGTCTTCTACTGTACTAATTTGTATAGGATATAGGTAGCCTATGTAATAATAAGTTAAATAATAGGCCTTGTTAGTAGTACTAATAAATACAGAGTTAGGCCTACATACAACAATTAAGATAATGCTTTATTATTCTTACAAGTATATACACTGCATGTAATGTGTTTAGGGTAAATGCATAACATAACTCTCCCAAACCTAAATTTTTCTCTCAAAGTTCTTTCAACTTTGATCAATCTTCATACATTCCATCTTGAACTCAAAAATATTGGCTATACCCATTTTACCCCGTGTAACATGCTATTTTTAACATGCTATGTCTAAACATGCTATTTTTTTTTTACTTGATTTTAAGTTTTCTGTTAGGATAACCTTTCTTCTTCGAAATTCAAACAACAGATTTCTAAAACTCTTCCTGCAAATTTTTATGGAAAGAAGTTTGTCAGTTACTAAAAACACAGTGTTCTATCGTCTGAAGATCAGAATGACTGTTAAGCCAGATAAATGTGTTGCCGGATCTTTTTACCAAGTTAAAATGTTGCCAGGTATGTCAGCATTTTAAACACATTTTTTCTTTTAGAAAAATGTTATCTATTAAAGTGAAAACAACAAAAGAGTAGCTATATCCATTTTACCCCGGCTACCCACTTTATCCCGGGTGACGCTACATATATTGTACATGCACTTATTTTTTATACAATTTTACTGGATTTAAAAAAAATTGTCACTTTTAAGACCGTTTTCTTGAAAATAATACGACCGTTAAGGGGTTATCTAGAAAAAATCATTCATTCAGATGATGGTGACTAAAAGCGTAAATTATTGGCAGAAATTAAAAAGCATATCTTAGAGCGACAAATACTTTGTCAAGAAAAACTATCATAAATTTTACATTAAAATGTCTAATAACGCGCACCATAAATTTGACAGGTAAGTGAATTTGAAAATGACTGAAATTTTCAATTAAATGGGAGTAACCGGAGACGATATCATTTAAGAGGTCAGACTGTGTCAGTAATGACAAGGACTGTGATAATAACACTAGCAGCGGCAATGAGAATAGCTAATTAGTGTTAAAATATAATGTTACTGGAGATTTTGTATTAAAAAATTTTAACAAATGAAATAAAGGTGATGCAGTACTTTTATTGAGAAAGACTTTTGAGTTTCATTATCTACTCTGAACAAATTTCTTGATTCATACGTACATCGTGGATTACATGCAGCAGTAAAAAATTATTCCGTGTAGAACGGGCATTCAGAGTTTTTGCCTTATTTTTTTAAGAGCGCATTATACACTAGTAAATACTGTACTTTAACTACCGTCAGAAATTTTCAATTAAATTGCTCAAAAATGACATGGAAATTATCACTGCAGATTTGTTATTGCTTATCTTGAAAGAAAATCTACAACTCTAGTACAGCTAGTCAAAAGAAACTGAAATCGGGCGCTGATTTTGCTTAAAGTTGGTGGATCAATACTGTAAAAATTAGAATTTCAACAGTAGCTTAGTAATAATCTAGATGGTGTCGTTAAAGTATGTTGTAACAGTTTTTTGGCGTCCAGAAATAGGAGATGTTTCTTTTCTCTTCTGTAGATTCTTTTTTGAGTTCAGACTTTATTTCAAGATCTGTTGCACCCCGTATACCAGCTCGGAGGACTCAAGTTCAGTTCCAGGCTATTCACAGACTTACTGTACACGCCCTGAACTTATTCATTAAATTTGTGTGGCTGAAAGTTCTCTCAAATACCTTTTATAACGTTTTAAAAGGTGTCAATAAACAAGAGTTCTTTCTCCTTCCAATCAGGATCTAAGTTCTAGAAGGATGTCGTCGAAAACTTATTAGTGGACCCGAGATATGAAGCACCCAAATATACATAATAAACATGCAAGCAATATAAGCGCAAGTTCAATCTACACTTAACCAATATACACACAAACTAAATAATAAGACGAAGTACACTTTCAAGTACGGAAAGGATCTAAAATTTACTTTGTAGGATCGAATTTCGATTCGTTGGTTTTCAAGTGTATGCTCATCAAACAGCATCAACAATTGACCATGAACCTTCGTTTGACCATACCTTCATTTTGAAAATAATTCTTTGAGAAAACAAGGCACATGTTACATGACGAACGGCTTCAAAAAGAAGCAAATTACGTCAAAAAGACTCAAAATTCAGAGCATTTCTTCCTTACTTGTATTTTCTTTACTGCAAACGAAGAGTGTATATGACTATGTGAAACTTCTATGGAAAAACTTAAACACCGAATTACATTGCGAAATTTGCTGAATTGCAGGAAAGAATTTTACATTTAAAACATTTTTCAGAATATTTCGTAACTCTAAGAGATTTGCTCGTTTGCTTGTTGTTTGTTTGCCAGGAAATGACAGCTCACGTCACTGAATTTGTCGTTTAGAGCTTCATACGTCCTTCCTAGAGTTTCCCGCCACAATTTGGTTCCTTATCAGAAGCTGGAAGACTTCTGAATATTGGCACCCCTCGACAACCGCTAGCGACCGCCTAGAGGACTTTCGGAACTACGGATTTAACGTGCACGTACACCACAGTCTTAAGTGGTACGTTGGAATCGAACCCTCAACCTTCCGGTTACGAGTCCAACCCCTTAACCACTGGGCTGCCACGGCCCCGAGATTTGCCGTTTGTGATACTGCATAGTACCTGTACAGCTTTTGAAAAAATATTGTCAACTTTTTTAAGTCTCACAAGTTACGTAGTTTTTCTTTAAACAGTCTTAAACAACTAGAACCATTGTCCTTAACTTCATCAATCATATCAGGATACTCAATCATCTCTATCTTCCTCTGACATTTAAAGATTCACCAAAACAATTAACTAGGTCTATAAGAGAATTTTTAAGGGAGGAGGATGCAGATAACATATTAGGGGATCAGAAAGTAGTGCCTTTTTTTTCGTATGTCAGTATTTTGCCTAGTCATAACTACTGAAGATAATGATTCGAAATTTGGCATGTATGTGAGTTGTTTAGCGTATGGTCTAGATTAGACAGAATTTCCAAAATTCGTAACCTATAGGGGTGCGCAGAAGGACAAAACGTTCTTTTAACTTGTCTACGTGATCTCCAAGAAAAAAAAGAGGTATCCATAAAATTCTTACTGTAAAGTACAAGACTCGCGGGTTCCTTTAAATATATCCAGGACATTTTGAATGTCGTCCTCCAATTAGGGTTGACGTGAAAAGAGGAGGGGGTGACCATTTTCATGTAAGAAAAAAATATATTATCTATGAACTTATTGCTTTAAAATGTAACAAATATGAATTCTCTGTTTAGGCACAGGTTGTTTGTAATTGTTGAGAATTTATTTGTTTGAATTTTATGTAAAAAAAAAAAACATTCACAGTGTATTTTCCGGTACGCCTAATATTCAAAAACAAGAATAGCGACTTTTCATCAGGTTTTAAAATAAATGGTTTTCTAAACAAAATTAGGTTGGGAGGGGGGGGGGAGTGCGTGGCTCTCCCCTACAATGCTACACCTATGACTAGCTCCCTATCAGAGCTAAGCTTAAACACAACAAAATGCGTCAGCTTTACTTGTTACCTCGAACAAGAGAAAGTTTGGAAAATAATAATAGAATTGGTTTAAGTCTTCATTTCACATGAATCATGCTTATAGTTTCGTACTTTCTGAAAAGGAAGAAATGAACAAGGAAGTTTATTTAACAATTCTAGTCACCACACACTTGAATGATTTGATTAGTTTAGTGCGAGAAATGGGTTTATTTTTTTTAACTGCACGCGTTTTTGTATCCGCTTAGTTTTCGTTAAAAATAATTTATATCGAATGACGTATTTTATTCCTTCTGGGATGATAGAAGTTCAAAAGAATTTTCTCAGTCTATTACTTGGCGTCATAACCATCACAGAAATCATACTTTTTTTTTTTCAAAATCTCATGCATGCAGTCAACTCCGGATATAGTTAACCTTCGGCTATAGATAACCGTTAGTCCCGATTCATCTACAGTATCTCTTTTCACCATGGGGATACTTCGGTTTTAGTGAACTTCGGATATAGTGGACGAAATTTGATGGTCCCCAGAGGTTCTCTATAACCAGAGTTGACTACATTGATTTTTTTAAAAATCGGAGAACGCCAGCAGAATGTCTTAAATTGCAATCGTATCATCACCTGTATATTTTATACTGCATAAAAATGTAGAACGTTGTAAAAAAAATTCTCAGCGTTTTTGTAAGTCGAAAATTGCTCATTTGCGTATTTATTCATTGACCAAGTTTACTTTACCGCAGTAATTTTGTTTCAATGCTTCCAAAATAGTACAAAATCGGCGAAGTTTGATGCAAAACAATTAATACAATCGAAAACGATTTATTTAAACTGAATTGAAAAGAAACAAGAGCATTACTATTGAACAGCGTTTATCTTTCAAGAACAAAACACAGGCCGACTCGTATAAGCACAAGAGCAGACTTGAAACGATTACGCGGGTGCGTAATCGATTACGATTACTTTCTTTTTCGGATGTAGACTACGATTAGATCGCATGGTTGTCCCAGGGAATAATTTTTTTCGATTACGATTAGATTACAATAATCAAACTAATAAAAATTTCGATTGTGATTACGAATGGTGAGTTTACTATTGAATGATTCGATTGAATATTCTTTTGTGAACTTTCATAATTTTTAACTGTATAATTTTTACGCAGAGGAAAAAACTAACGAAAAACATTCAAAAGAAACTGATGTTGAAAGGATAAAATAATTAAAACTTTCTAAAATAACACCAATAAAAGAATTCTTGAATACAGGTTTAACCTGTTTAAACAATGCCCTACAATAATACAACAGCTGAGATTTTCTCCTTTCGTCGCCAGCATTGCTACCCCTCCTACAGATCTCGGAATGCCTTGCTGGGCCCAGAGTGGACCGATGGAAGGAAGCAATGCTAGTCACAAAAAGGATAACTTTTGGTTTTATGTTTCTATAACTATACCAATGAACGTGTTAAATTGAGGTCAAGAATTTTTTCAGGATTTTTGAATAGACTGTCAAAAGCAGGAGCTTCGAGAAATTTAACGAAGACTTCACACACAGTTTAATGAATCTTTTCTGTTATCTTCATTTGACATAAAAGCTAAAGCTAAGTGAATGTAATCTTGTAATTGTTTTGAGTGATTACGATTACGGGATGCTTAGATTACGACTATACTAAGATTATTTAATCATAATCTAGAAATTGAATTTTCTAGATTACGATTACACTGGGATTTAAGTTTTCAGATTGCGATGGCATCAGATTAATTGTAAAACTAAATTTCTAGATTATGACTAGGTTGCGATTACACAAAAAAGTGTAATCGATTATAATTGGTTACGATTACATGAAGTCTACACAAGAGTAAAACAAATATAAATGTGGATGAAAATAAGAATGTTTATAAACACTCTCAGAACAGATTTATAGAAGGTTACTATGAAATATTGTATAAGATAAATTTTTAAAAATTGAAAAACGAGTGAGTTGGTACGTAGCACTGAGACAGGTTGATTCGAAGATTCTTGTTATTAAACGCACTAGTAAGCAGATTTTTAAGAATCTTTTAAAGAAGTATTTGGGAATTATAGAGGGGGGTCTCAAAAAGGCGGTAACAAGCTTTAATTCTTCATGTATTCGAAGTAAGTGGGCAATGTAAATTGAAAACATGTTCAAAATAAGGTAGGAAAAAAATAATAAGTATAGAAAAAAACTATTCGAGTTAATTTTCTAAAAGTTACACTTTTAAAAGTTACACATTCAAAAAGTTACACTGTTTTTAATTTGTATACGAACCTCGTACAAAAAAAAACTGCCAGATAGTAAAATGTGCCCCATATACTAATAAGGTGTTGTACAAAATTTGAGAATTATATCCTAAAGTGTATGAGAGATATGAAGGTAAATATAAGCTGATTTAAGCCACTTTTCAGTAGCTCTCGAAAGGGAAAATATCACGTCCGATGATTACGTTTCAGGGTCGTACAGATATTACATAAGAAAATAATTTTTTGCACTCTAGTAATAAATGTTTACATTCCAATTCATATATCGTCCCGGTTCACATTTGAGTAAAAATATCTCTGAGATGCTTTATGACCGAAGGGTGAAATTATATACATCACCTCATTAGTGCACGCGACATATTTTACTAGCTAAGAAGTTTTTGTAAAGGGTGGTATACAAATTGAAAAAGTGTAACTTTTTGAAAGTTAACAAAAGAAATTTATTCTTGACGTGGAAATTTTTCCTAACTTATTTTGAACATGTTTAAATTTACGTTGCCCTCTTACCTTTAATAGATAAAGAATTAAGGCGCACTACCGCCTTTCTGGGACACCCTGCATAATAATCCCTGTTACAAAAAAAGTACATAAATTATTAAATTAAAAAATGGGCACCTTGAAAGCGCCTGTAACTGTTCAGTTTTTGCAGAATGGTGTTTAAATTCTTATAAGCATTTTAAACATTCGTTTACTTAATTTACATTCAGCATCAAGCTATAGTATGTTTGATTGTTTATCATCCGGCGATATGCAAATGGTTGTGACATCGAACATCAGACGGTCAAGGAATGTATACATATTCATACACATTATCATATATTGTGGGAAAAGACGAATTAAGAATAATCAAGTTGCATTTGGCTTCGAAAATTCATATTACGGTAGACCCCACAATACGGACGTTCCTTGTTATATGAAATAGTGTTGTACGAGTTTTTGTTGTTATTGCTGTATTTGGAACATTTATTTGCGGACATGAGTGCCAGTCACTTAGATTATACAAATACATGAACCATATATCATCTTCATCAGCATCCGTGAATATCTGTCTCGTTTTTTTACCGTGTTATATGAGCCTCTTTTAGCCTGTTATGCGAATACGATCACAGTTTTTACGCTGTTTTATAAGAATTCGTCTTGCATTAACCCGTGTTATAGGAAATCAACTGTAGATAATTCACTTTCAGATCGCTTATTAAGCAGTAATTTTGAGAACAGTAAATGTCTTTAAACTACTGAGCTATGATAAATATGAGCATGAACAAATTTAGAGAGTATAACTTTATTAAAATGTGCATTATTAATTTCAGAGAAACTTTATACGTAATGATTTCGAAGAATCAATAACATAGATGACTCCATTTAATTAATTAGCTTAAATTTCTGGATTGAACGGGCATGTCAAAAAAAACAAAAACATTTCAGCTTGAGACTGTAAAATGTGGCCAAACGCACATCCAGCCAGTAATTCGCAGTAGAGGTCTGCGCCGCACGGAAATTCACGGTGGCGGCGCAACGCGGCGTGGGAAATTTTTTGTAAAAGAGCATGATGAAAATGGGTGTACGCGTACACACGCGCACATTATAAATTGGCACTAAAATGAGATTTTTTTAAGACTAAAATGAAGACTAGAATTTTTATGAAAAGTAGTCTTTAGTATGATGCTGCTGTGCGATTACGGCCAATTAGCTTGGGCTCTAGGCCGAGGGGGTGGGGTATAGAGATCACGATTTTGTTCGGGCTGGGTGGACTCGATTATATTTGTCTTTAATTTGCACAAATGGCAAAATTTGTGATATTCTATCAATGAAGTAATCGACTTTTATTTTTATATTAGCTGTAATTTCGGGCTCGGGATCCGACTTAAATAATGTCGAGCGGGCGGGCTTGTACTGTCCTCGGGCTCGGGCTTTAAAAAATGAACCCGAATTCATCTCTAGTAGTCTGCCCTCCGTGGGGGTCTCTGGGGTCCTAACCCGTATCTACGCTAAGTTTCGGAGAAAACTACGGAAAACTAACGAAGGTTAGGCTGGCGGACGCGACCTAGTTTTGAGCCAAGCACCTTCTGTCTCCCAGTTCAGAGCGCTATGCTCTCGGCCACTGTTCGGGCTCCAGAGTATGAGCTTGCCGTTGTGGTACACTTTTAAAATATTTCTACTGCAAAACTGAAATAACAGAGTTTATGAAAATCAGATAGCTTTATGTTGTTTATACAACACATTCACGATACATTTAGTTATCAATATACGATTGATACATTATTTGCTTTTAAATATTTTTTTTCTTCTCCACAACCTTTTCATGAACCATTCCAAACGTATAATGTACTTTTGAGGTATAATGCCATGTTTAAATAGTTGTTAAAGCAATCAAATTACTTCATTAGCTTAAAAAATTTAAACTGTATATTTACAAGTTACTAGCGTTAAGAAGTATTCAGAAAAAAATAGGCAGTTAAAAATTTAGGTACATTTTTTTAAAGATTTGAAGCCGATTACACTCCGCGCGGTGTGAAATCAGCACTCTTCGCCGGCGCGCCGGCCTACACCTCGGCGGTGGCGGGACAGACCTCTTATTTGCAGTGGCGTACGCAAGGGGTGGGGGTTGAGAGGTATGGGAAGGGATTAACCCCCTTGTCGAAAAAAATTTTAGCACACAGTTATTTGTTATTTTTAACATAAGATTACGCCTTTTAACATATAGGTTATGTCCATAACCCCCGTTCCCTTGAAGAAAGTCTGCATACGCTACTATTTATTTGCTTTACATCCTGAGATATTTTTGTGACCACAGCTACCTGACAGTTATTTAGTAAATTTATAGATATTTAGAGACAGTTAATTAATAAGATGTTTTTTACTACCTTTTAGACATTTTTAAATTTCAAGCTTTTGCGCTTTTTTTTTTTTAATGCCGCCCAGGTGGCTTAAGAACCATTCTATCACGTCTTGGGTCCAAGTTCGAATCCCGGCTTGGGCATGGCTGTTAACTTGTCAGTCCCTTCATAGGGGGGAGGGGGGCTCACTGGCACAGTGGTTATGCCATTGAAAATGGTAGATGGCCGAAGTGTGAAGGTCCCATCGCACGGCTGTCGATCTGACTGTCTGGAGTTTTGGTAGGTTTTCTCCAGATGTAACGTGAATACGCATTAGAACCCCTTAGAAAGTCCTCCTACCAAGGCACCCCCCGGCAGATCGCCCCAGTGTAGCGTTGCCATAATCACATACCACCACCACCTTCATAGGGGGTAACGCTGGATGCCCATTGGGTGTTCCCATAATAAAATGGCCAGTAATTTCGAGCCTTAGTAGTGGCAAAATGCTTGATGAGCTGAGCAAGTGCCCGCCCATTGGAAAAAAAAACATTTTTTAACAATTATTTGGTGAATTTTAATATGAAACATTCAAATTATTTAAATTGAGCCTTTAACATTTTATTATTATCTTTTACATTACTTATGGACTACTGAGTTTAAATTACTTTAAATACATATAAGAGAGTTACTAAAATTTTCTTTAAAACAGCAAGTTCCTTTAGACAAACAATCGAAGAAAAGTTAATTTAAAAGACCTAATTAAATTTTCACACTCAGCTAGATTTTTCCTGGTTGGATTTTTTACTTGTTACGTCATGTGTAATTCTTATTAAAAGCAGCTACGTCAACTCCTATGTAAACATTCATTAAATTTCCCTTTTCCTTTAAGTGGTGTTTTGATTTGGTAATTGAATAAAGTCTATTGGGACCAAAGAATATGAGGAAGATTTAAATAGAGCAAAACTTTTCGTGATGAGTCAGTACGAAAGGGTATATATTCTCGAGTATTTTATCTCGAGTAATTACTTTCATCTGGTAAAGTGTGATTTCACTACTCGGTTGAAGCGCTTCATTTTCTGAACAATATCATGCGTCTTATATCTTGCCAGATATGTGGGTTGCAGTGTTATCAAGCTTTGCGTAAGTATACTTTAACAAAATATCACTAAGGCATATAATAGTACATTTTTTGTTTTGCCAGGATATCATAGCTGACCTCACCAAACGTGTGGTTTAGAGATACATGTGTCATTCCTGGAGTTTAAGGTCACAGTTTTGATCCTCATGAGAAGGCATTTTCTGAATACTTGTACCGCTAGGAAACTACTAGCGACCGCAGAGGGGATTTTTCGGAACCACGAATTCAGAGTGCACGTACACCGAATGTACATGATGGTCTTCAGGGGTATATTGGAATCAATCCCGCACACCAGTTCAACGCCTTAACCACTGGGCTACCGCAACCTGTACATACACTACTTCCATTTACAATGTTTGTTTGTGTGATTATGACAAAGCTTCACAAGGGCGATCTGCCTAGGATGGGGGGTGCCTTGGCAGGAGGACTTTCTAAGGGGCTCTAACGCGCATTCACGTTACATTTGGAGAAAACCTACCAAAACTCCAGACCGTTAGGTAAACAGCCATGCGATGGGACCCGAACCAAGGACCTTCACAGTTCGGCCGTCTACCATTTTCCATGCTGAGGCTCAATTTGCAGCGAAACAATAACTTATCATCAATTATGTAACAGTTTGAATTTTGTGTTTTGACAAGCCTACTCGAGGGACGTCTGCCTTAGGGGAGGGGGGGGGGTTCCTGGTTCTGTGTACTTTTTTGTTTTCACAATCTCAGGACTTTGTGTGTTTATACTTTTCATCGTATTTGTGCAGAAGTTGCCTAAATTTATATTAGTACTGTTTAAATAAATTTATTTGTAGAGAATGAAAAAGTAACAAAATGGTTCTAGTTCTAAATAATACATTAAAATTTAATTTAGACATAAAATTGAAATACAACGTAAAACGATTTAACATCAAATGCCGAACGTGAATATGCAATACTTTTTTTTTTTTTTTCAAATCATTCGCACATATATTATTTTGTAATAAGCCGTTCCTTTACTTTTTGTTAACTTCTTTCTTTTTAATTGTAAAATATTTTACAGTAGATGTACGTTAAATCGAACTCGCGGTGTTATAACTAATCCAAAAGTTCCAAAAAACCTGATTAATTCATGTGAAGAATACTCCGTTAATTGGAACTAAAACTTTTATCATTTTGGTTAATTCAAATTAAATATAAGTGGTTTTTCCCTCCTAATCCCATGTTGAACCGAGATAAAAATGTTAAAAGCGATTTATTTTGTGTGTCAAAAGATCATCTGTATTTTTTTTCTGCGAAGGACAGTATAATACGGGATTAGCAGTATCTAGACCAGTGATTTCCGACGGAGTCCAGGTAGACCCCTTGGGGGTCTGTGAAACTTTTAAAGGGGTCTAAAGTGTTTTAGGGGTCTGGTGGTCGATGATGAATTTCCTGTTTTGATTTTTTTTTTAAGGAATATAATTGATAGATAATAATATCCGTTTTACTATTTATAAATGGAATGCAGATTTTTATAGGCGGTGTAATTCACATATCTAAAGCCTAAACTCTATTCGCTCTTTGTAAAAGCCTCCAATAAGTCTAGAGTAGAACTGATTTACTTGTGCGTTGCCATCATGCCGCCTGAAACTCTAATATTCGCGCCGTCACGTAAATTCTTGGAAACCAGATGAGTTCTCCTTCTGTAATTGTACTTGCTTATAAATGTGGCGTACAGTTTAGTAAATGTTTTACTAATTTTTGCAAATATTATTACGTATGTGTGCATATATTTACTTATTCAGCTCAGTTGCCAAAAAAAAAAAAAGTGTTGGCAGTATTCTCACGAATACTTAGCTTTTGGTTTCATAAAATCTCCAGGGAATGATTGTCTCCCACTTTGTTTGATCTGTGAGAATACATTCATCAATGATTATATGCAATCATCGACGATGAAAGACTTTATGGAATGGCTGCAACCAGTAAAGAAAGGTATGGATTTTGATTATTTCAAAAATATTAAATAAAAATTTGTGTGTCGCTCTAAAGCGGGAATTAAATCATATTTTAAGCCATCAACCCCTGTAAATAATACAGGAGGGTTAGAAGCCTCGTACAATATTTCTTTATTATTAGCAACAGTTGTATATCCGCATACCACTGGCGAAAAAATAATATTACCAGCTGCAAGAGAGGTAATAAAATCTGTTATGAAAATGGACCCTGAACCAGTTCTAAAAAGCATTTCGCTCAGTAATAATTCCGTACAACATCGTATAGATGAAATGGCAACAGATACTAGAAAATCCTTTTAATTCGTGAGTTATAAGAAAAATTTTCTCTGCGGTTGGATGAATCCTCTTTTGGTAAGAACAGTATTTTGATGTTGTATGTTCGATATTACTGTTCTCGATAAGGAGATAAGAAAGTGGAATTTCTTACAGCGGAACTATTAGAAATTTACAGAACAGGTTAACATATATTTAATTGTTTTGAAAACATTTTGCAGCAAAAGAAATTCCTATAACTAATATTACTATTGCATCTTCTGGTGGTGCACCATCAATGATGAAAAATATCCAGGATTTTTAGACTTTCTGAAAAAAAGAGTTCCTGATATTTTGACAGTACACTGCGTTTTGCACAGGTAGCATTTAATTGCTAAAAATTCGCAAGAAAATCTTCACTGTGTTTTGAATTTGTCCATTAAAGTAATAAACACAATTAAAGCGAAGGCTTTGAATAATCGCCTTTTTGCTCAATTATGTGACAGTAATAATGAACTTTATAATAATCTACTCCTTCATACAGAAGTTCGTTGGTTGTCGAAACGCAATTGTTTGCACCGTTTCATTGTAATCTTTAATTCTGTTATCGAATTCTTTTCAGAAATTGATAAACCTATGGCAACAAAATTAATTGAATCAAAGAAACATATATTTTACTTAGCAGACATGTTTTCTTTGTTTAACAATATGCAAAATAAATTGCAATTGAGAAACCTGAATCTCATTCAAACTCGAACAATCATTTTTGGATTTCGCTCCAAACTTGATTTGTATACTGCCACATTAAACAGTAATGATTTTCGATAATTTGAAAATTGGATGCAACTTTCTGTTATTGAAAAAGATATGATTAATTTTGATGACATTCAAATGTATACTGACTACCTGCAATAATTAAAAGAAGATATAAATGTCCATTACAAAGACTTAGTTATTTTCTGTTAACTAACGAATAGTCCAAACTATCGTTTGTGAACCCTTGAATTCAAATTAATTAGTTCCATTATATTCAGTAAGGCATGCCTTTTAAGGAATAGAAAAGGATTCAACTTTTATTTTACGGCCATCTGCATTTAATGAAAAACAAAATGTTTTGGTCTTTTGTGATTCCTTTTATAAGAGGTGTTACAGGATTTGAATGATACGTTTACTGTGAAAAATATATTTAAGTATATGTAATAGTTTTCTTAAGTAGCATGATTTTTACTGCCTCAAAAAAGCATTTTTACATATGCTGATAATAATATTTTTTTCAAATTATCAGAAAGGCACGCTTGGCGTTAATATATGTATTCAAAAAGCATAATCTGCGGGTGATAAGAATTAAAATTTAAATAACTTTGTTCAAAACATCTTCAAATGAGTAATTATTCGATGATCTTTCAGAGTAATAAAGGCATGTTACTTTCGTATTGAAAAAATTTGAACACCTACACCTACATCTAGATCTAATTCAGTTGAAAATAATACTTTGACATTTTTTATGATACGTAGTACACACTTAGTAGCTTCTTGAGCTCAGAGTAATACTAATTCTGTTAGTGCACACCACTGTGTGTTCGTTACAAGCATCTAGCCTTGAAACTGATAATATGTTGCAGAAACTTTCAATTTACGAGATCTATTAGCAAGGAATAAGTAAAATTTTCAGTCATTTGTGGCTTCTTCCAGTGTCATCAAGGCCGGCCTGTCGGCCTAAGGCGTGTATGACGTACGAGGTAGTCCACGTGCAATTTTGAGAAGGGCGCCGAAATTATAAAAAATACTTAAAACATAATATGGTAAAATTTTAAATTTTTATGCCATTTTGAATGCAAATTAGCCATTTAAATCTATATAAATAAAAATGCCTGTTTGTATGTATACTCACCGTTTGCTTCTACACGACTCGGTTCGGATTGAAGTTTTGTACAAGTATGCAGGCAGGCATATAAATAAAAGAAAAGAAAAGCAACAGGCTGTTAAAAAAAAAAAAAAAATCTGCCACTTCCCCGATTTTTATTGATTTTTCGTGGTTTTCAGCTTCAAAAACCTTCTTTCCCACAGTTTTAAATATCGCCTGCAGAAAATCAAGTACTGAAATTTTCAGTCTTTTATTTTTTTTTTTTTTTTTTTTTTTTTTTTTACGCATTTTCCCCTGGAATCTTGCATCCATTTTCTTTTTTCTTTTTTTTTACCCTTTAGCTTGAAGCTAAGGATTAATATTGAAATATTACAGCCTTAGCTTGAAGCCCAATCCTTAGCTTGAAGCTAAAGATTAATATTGAAATACTAAAAGATAGGTATCATCTAAGGAATTAAAGCTCTCAAAAAAGGTTCCAATTTTTCAGACAATAGATTTCGCTGCTTCGGAGCGGAAAGTGTTGCTACTCCTGACATAGAATATCAATTAAAATCAGAGTATTTTTAATGTTATTCTGCTAATTATTTTAAATGTCCAAACATTTTTTATGTTACCGTAATATGAAGCTCATGTAAGATAATATTATATTTGTTTCATATTTATGAATTTTTAGTTTGTGAGTGTAAGAACGCGAGAAAGTAATTCAGTTTTCGTATGATTGTTAAATTTAACAATTTAAGTGGCATTAACAGATTATGTTACTGCGTTCACTGCTGTGATGTTAAAATAGAATGTGAAAATAATTTTTTCTTTTTAGTGGTCAAAGATTGAATATATCGAGGGTCGTATTAATACAAATAAGAATTAGTTTGCTTACAGGACCTGCTGTTTTCTGGGACCAATCGGAGAAAGCGCCCTGTAATGTCGAATTCATTGACATTTTGTTTTCGCTATTATTATATATTACATCTATCTTTGTATTTTGATTCATATGGGAAGATCTAAACTAAACAGTTGAAGAAGCAAACTACTGCAAATATCTCCAAAACAAAGGGAACGTGATGTCTCATCTTTTTAGGTTAGCATTCTGATGCAAATGTTGACGTTAGGAGTGAAGCGACTGGGCAATTTTGAAAAATATGCTCTGATGGAGATGGAAGGAACTTCACTTACGACAGGGCCGTATCCAGAAAAAAAATTCGGGGGGGGGGGGGGGGGTAGGGGACCAAAAGGTGGAAAAGGCTAAATTTTTCACAAAATGGCTTCATTATTATTGTTTTGTTAACAAAATTTTAAATTTCGTGGGGGGGTGGACCCCTGGTCCCCCCCCCCTGGGTACGGCCTTGACTTACAGCTGGCTGTGCGGCACAGCCAGCTGCCGTCAAAAAAGGGTCTCTATATCTGTGGCACGCGAGGAACATTTCAATCGTCCGCCATCTTGCTGGTAGTGAAGTCGAGCGATGGCAACGGTTGCCCTTTTTTCAGCATTGGACAATCTATCCAGCCGTTCTCGCATTCTTCCATTTTTCATCAGATGTCAGTGCTGTTAAAAATGGTCGTGACAATTTTTTTACGGGAAATGACGTGCTAAAAAGTAAAGGATTCTCGTGGAGTTATGTCACCCGCAACTATTTTTATATAAATCAAATCTATTCTTCGTGACTGGCAACAGTCAAAACGTCAGAATTTGGTGTTCCCAGAATGGGAACACTGCGCGTTAAAGGGTTAATTTAGACCAACTTTTAACTTACTACTAGAGAGGCAAAATAATCGTAAACCTTAGTAAAGGGATCGATACTCACAGTTCTGCTTTCAAAATTGTCTTTTTTTTTTTTTTTTTTTTTTTTTTTGTTCGAAATTAAGACCAAGAGGCGCCGCTTGTGTGAATGCTTCGAAACTCAGGAGCTTACAAAAAAATTACAATGGGTGCTGAGCATCAGCAGTTGTGTAAGGAAACTCTGAGGTTCAGGGGAGAAAGACTTCAATGTATTAAAGAAATCTCATTAAAATATTGAGACAGAAGGAGTCGAAGTTTTTCGTTACAGCTCTGAGAACCTGTGTAGTTCTAAATTAAAATTATTCATTGCTACAAGATCTTTCTTGTGGGTATTTCAGAGCTACTGTAAGCAGTGGAAACTTTTTATGGATGCTCAGCTCTAGCACGTTTTGTGTACCACACATTTGGCAATGTAATGTTTGCTTACAAAGTTTTTCTGGCTGTTTCCTTAGTGTACGTGTATAGCTTAAAGAAATGCATAGTACAATAAGTAAAACATCATTAAAATATAATAATAACTGCTTATTTTTTAATGTTTTTTTTTTATTTACGTGCTGTGCGATAGTTTAAAAGACTAAACCGTCCTAAAATAATCGGATGTGTGTGAAAAATCTTCGTATTTTTAAATATACTAAAAAAACTACAATGACAATTAGAGCTTAGATTTTGTAGTATTAGAGAACAAAATTTAACTGAGTGACGCTTGACGGGTGCCTTCTGTGTAGTATGTTAGACTTCAAGCACTCAAAGAAAAGTTTTTCTTAAGGTGAACATTTGCATATTTTTAAAGGTAACGGCATGCCATTTGCTTTCTACTTGTGTGCTTAAACTCTTATGATTATTGGCCATAATAAAATGCCTGTGAATGCCTGAACACATGCACTAAAATTTTACGAAATGCATGAGATAATAAATGGAAAATAAATAAATGGAAATCAGTTATACTTTTTTTCTACTAAAGAAAACTATGTCTTTCTGGATTTCAAAATATTTTACTATGAGGGATTGCCCAACTTCCCACAGTATAAATTCAGTTTTTTAATCTTTAACAATGAACATTTAGTCGAATTTTCTACAAAATAATATTATCAGTAAACTTCAAATAAACTTTTTAAGCGAAAATGGATACATTTTTGAGTAAAAATTAGAATAAATAAGATGATTTTTTAAAAACATGCATCACTACTTGCTCTTTGGTTTTTCTCGCCCCCCCCCTGCAAACGCTCTGCGCCCCCCTTGGGAGGCGCGCCCCACAGGTTGAGAAACGCTGTCCTAATGTATATCCAGGTAGAATTTAAAAAGACAAGACGTCTAACAGGAAACACAGTTGCAAGGACTAAAGTTTGAAGTGATTGCCGTATGCTTTCAGAATATTCAAAAATATTCACTTTTATGTACAAATTGTGTACAATCTGTATGTTTTTGCAAAAAAATGTGCAGACTTTTTCTAGCTGGGTAGGTGCTATAATTTTCGATTATTTATTTAAAAAACTGTAAATTTGTATAGCTATATATAGTTATTGTGCAATAAAGTTAATTTGATAATGTGGAGATTGTTAATAATTATTATGTACTGTACATTATTTGAACTATAAGTGTTATACTACAGTGCATTTAAATTTAAATTATAAATCCATACAGGGGCGTAGCCAAGGGGAATTAAGGGGTCATAACCCCCCCCCCCCCCCCAATGAGAAATTTTTTCCATACAAAATGTATATTCTTCACTACTTTATTACACAGAGGTATACATGTATATGAGTTGTAGTAGTCGTAACCCCCTCCCATGAAAAATTTCTGGCTACGCCCCTGAATCCATAATTCATTACAAATAAATAGGATTACTGTTCATTACAACGTAAGTACATATTTATTGATAATTAATAAATTCACGTACATAAGTTTTAATTAAATGGAACAAAATCCAACACGTGGAGAAAAATGTGTATCGTTGATGTATACCGTGCGCATATACCAACTGTGTCACGTTGCGGCCTGTGCGCTCCCTCCCTTTCTCTTTTTAAATTTTAAATGTGCACACAAATCGAGCGCGAAATTCAAAATGCAATTAAATTAAAAAATCGAAAATTTCCAATGCTAACCCAGTGAAAATTGCGTTAAAATGAGTACAAATGTACAAAAATATGTGAAATTGTGAGAATATCATAAATAAATGTGCGATACCCTTACAGCCTTAAAAAAAACTTTAAAAATTTTTTACAAAGAATTTTAAATGAAAAAAAATGTGAATAAACGTTCATAAATGCTTATTTTTTGTTAATAAAAATACAATAATGTGTGAAAACCAGTTTAACTGCATAAATATAAATCTAAGAAAGCTTGACAAGAAGTTTTCACTTTTGACGTGCAGTCGTACGACTGACAGGTTTTTTTTTTTTTTTTAACAAAGTTGGGCAATTTTCCAGCATAAAGATATTTTTGCTAGGACAGTGGCAAAACTGATAAAAATTAGGGGGAAAAAAGGCAAAAATTAAATTACTCAACTCTTCCACGTGGCAATTATGAAATATAGCATATTATAAAGGTGTATGTATCGGTGCATTACTTGGTGAACAAAGAATTATTACGTTTGCTTATCTGAGTTTAATTAAAATATTTTAGCTAATCAAATTATTTGAGCATACTTCAAATTCTCAATTTACATTTTTATCATTAGATACTTAGAAACAGTTACATTCAGAAACTAAATTTTGATCTGTAGAGAGTTATTGTTATTATTTTAATAGTCTATCAATTATTTTTAATTAATAAATTGATACATATATTAATTTCATTTAATGAGAACTATATATGAGAATTATGTATTGTTTAAAACCAGGGGCGTAGCCAGAAATTTTTCATGGGGGGAAGGGGTTATGACTACTACAACTCATATATATGTATGTATACGTGTGTGTGATAATGTAGTGAAGAATATACATTTTGTATAGCAAAAAATTCCTCATGGAGGGGGAGTTATGACCCCCCTAACCACCACCCTTGGCTACAACCCTGTTTAAAATACATAAACATATATAGATATTAGATACTTTAAATTCCAGATTTCTCTGTTGGAAAAAATTTACGTTTAATATTGATTAGAAAACTATGATGGTAAAGTGAAAGTAACACTTGAATTGGGAAAAGAAATCGTGTAATAACTTCCTTTAATTTTACTGTCTAATATTTAACCCACTCCCATTCAAGATTTAAAAGTAAACCATAACTGCTAATAAAAGAATGTAAACCATAACAAAATAGCACTTAAAAAAAACTGGCTAATGAACACTATGAAGAAATAGATCCAAATCCAAACATTGTAAATTGTATTCAGGATTTCAATCTTCATAGACAAGTAAAAGACCTTATAAAACAGTATCAATTGCATTGGACACTATGCAGAATCATTCAGCTATCATAGCAGATACGTGCCATGTAATGGTGTGAATTTCTATCTATAACATTGAAACGTCATTATTCTCAAAAGTAGAGAGTTGAACAAGCCATTCTGCCATGTCACCTTGAACATATTTACTACACCCAAATTACAGAGGTGACTATTTAAATTATCAGCTTGGTTTAAGAAAAATTAATTCTGAATTTATAACATCGTATATTAACTCTGAATTTAAAAAAAAAGACTCATTTCCCAACTCTAACTCACAGAACAAGTAGTCAGAACTGTCAAGGCTGAAATGTGATGAAAAGTGTGTGGGAAGCTAATGAAATTTCTAATGAGTTTTTCTCATTACTTGTACACCTCCAGATTACTTGCACCTCCTCTTCGTCCAGCAAACAGTGCTGCTGTAGAAATATTTTTTTTTCCAACCATTTCTTTTGTGCAATTGTACAATCAAAAATCGGGTGGAATTTAAAATTTTAGCATTTCTGTTTATTTCAAATTTGATGCGCTCATTTTAACTATATCAGGTCTTACTATATGTACGTATGTATGTATTGTATGTCTAATCTATTTTCAAATGAATTAGGTAAGATTCTGTATATTTAGAATATTCGTTAATAGTTAAAGAAAATTAGTTAAAAATTTATTAAAAGTAAGATTGCCTAGTTAGTCCTAGCGTCCACTCACTAAATGGAGGCTGTTGGCATTTTAGTTGAGAAACTTGTCTTACATGCTCAGATTACAGGCCTAGTGTTATATGGGCCCATGGATGGAGCTCGAGCCCTTCCAATAACTTACCCAATTATAAGCAAATTTGAAATCACTTAACTAATTTTCGGTTCTAGCATACAAGAGAGCCAATGAAAAAATCGAGTTTTGTATTTAATTGGCGCTTTTTTTTCTAGGCTCTGTGGGGAGAAGAAATATTGGACTCAGCTAATTTGAAAATAACATTTTGAAGCCACTTTTTAACATCTGCAGCATATTCTGTTTTTTTTTTCTTTTTTCAACGGCCATAAGTAATCTAGATTCGTTTTTGTGCAATTACGGCCGCTTTTCTACACTAGGGGTATAGGCTGAGGGAAGGGGGTGCCCTATTTGGCGGTTTTTCTAAGGTGTCCTAAACCGTGTTAGTTTCGGGTAAAACCACGGAAAACTCCGAACGATTAGGTTGGCGGATGTAACTTGGGCTTGAATCAGGCACCTTCCATCTCCCAGTTGAGAGCGCTATGAGCTCGGCCACTGGTGTAGTTGTCTAGAAATGGTAATTCAAGATTTCTCTTTTCGCAAAAGAAAGCTTTGAACATTCTTTTGTTTTGTTTTACTAATATAACTAATGATACATTATGTTTCAACTAAATTAAAATACACCATATAACGCCAGGGCCGATCCCAGAAGAAAATTTTTTTTTTGGGGGGGGGGTGAAGGGAGGTTAATTGCCTACTGAAAAAATAGATTTGCCGATTCAGTTCCCAAGTTGGACACCTCCCTATATTGGACAGTTTTCCGGGGAACAGAACGTGCCCTTAACATAGAAACAGCATAAATACCTCTGTAAGTTGTACAGAGGGAGCTGCAAACGTTCGATTTCAGAGGATTCACATTATTAATGTATTAATGATCAATCTGGTTTTTGCATTAATAAAGCGTATTACATTAATAAATTGCAGGGAGGAGTACGTAAAAGGCGAAATTTTCCACAAAAAGGCTCGATTATTATCACTTTGTTAACAAAAATCCATTTTTGTTGAGGAGGGATGGTTACATCCCTGACTCTGTTACAAGTAATTAAATTTTCATAAAATATTCATAACTTTTAATTTGGTAATAAAATAAGCTTTTCGGAATGAAGAAAATATTTGCCTATCCGTATGCGACAAAACTATCAGTGCCGTAGTTTGGGTTGGCAGAAATGAGTTTGGGGAGACCCTGAATGAAGTCTACATTAACTTAAAAAAGGGAAAGGAAGTCATAGCGCGAGCACTGCTTATAAGACACTTTCCAACACTGTCTTATTTGCGTATGTACTATTGCATACCTGCCACTCTACTCTACTGGATTTTTCAGAAGATTACTGGATTTTGATGATTTCTCCTGGTCTCCTGGTTTTAGATTAAAATCTTCTGGTTTTCTAACGTTTTGAAGCTTTAATAATCGACACATTTATTATCCCACCAGTGTGTCGGTAGTGAATAACTTAAAGCCAACAAGAAGCTAAAATATTGCTTTAAGTACTGCTTTTAAAGGCCTAAACTATGAGTGTAAACTTTGTTAGCCCTGTATAGGTATCAACGCTACGTCCATCCATGCCGATGGACAGAATGCTCTCATAAACCTCAATAATAAATACCAATTTTGTTTTGTTGAAATGGATGAGCGTTTCTAAAAATGCACTCTAAACATTCTCTGCCCATAGGCTGCAATGCGTCGGAATTATTTTGTGTGGTCCTGTAAAAGAACTATAAATGATACCTACATCCTTTTCAATAGGGTACATGGTATGGTACATTATCACATAAAAATTCGATCGATACATATTTACGGTAGTTCGAGCACGTGTAGGCAGACAAAACTGAAAGCATAAAAATTTCAACTTCTTTGGAAAGGGTTAAAAAATAAAAGAATGTGAGGCGTAAAGGGGGAAAAAAACTGGAATAAGGAAGGTAATTCTAGATCGAAAAGTTAATTTTTCCTGTAATTTAAGAGAAAATAGAAAATCAAGCATATTGATTTTGAAGCTCCTAAGGTCGAGACCCCCAGTAATTGCTCTGCCATGTCTTCCTATTTTAACGGCCCTGTGATCAATACTCTTGCACATTTTATCTCTTAAACAACTTACCCATTATTTTTCTAAAATCAAATTAAATTACAAAATTGGGGTTATTTCTACACGAATTATATGAAAGTAGATCATAATAAAATGTAGTACAAATATAATCTAAATATATAGAATATATAGTTACCAGATCAGTGATAATCTTTTTCTTGGAGAATGGATTTGACGGAGCTCCAACAGTTTGTATGGAAATTCCATTATGACACTTATTTCACGTCTTCTTTTAGTCATTATCAAAACAACTACACATCGCATTTTGTGCACTGCACTTTTTGTCGTTTTCTTTTGTTTACAACTAGTTCATGTTTTTATTTACAACTGGTTTCAGTCTTCAGCCTTAAATGCACACTGCAGCAAACTTTTACTTCACTTTGTTAAATGCTAGAGATTTTTTTATTTATTTATTTTTACCGAATTGATGTATTAATTAAGATGGTTTTCTTTTAATCAAGGTATGCTAAGATTTATATTCCAAAGTATCCTAAAGTTCCTCCAAGTATATGTTCTACTTTAACTCGGTTACTGTCCGACTAACTGAGCTAACCGGAATAGCGGACACATTATTTTTTACTGTACAAACCAATTTCTTTTTCCCATGCATTTCAAAGAAGGAAAGAAAATACATCTATTTCCCATAAAAGACCATGCTGGACCAAAGGGTGGCGACAGCCTCAGGCCAGTTGCGGCCTCCTTGCACCCTATTTTAACTTCATACAAAGTGTTATATCATAGATTGTGTCAGGGCAATATGTGTGACTGGAACATTCTTGTTCTCATACTCAGTATTTCTCCCATAGACATGTGCACAGAAGATTAGATTATTATGGACATGTGAGATGACTATTTACTTTGGGGAAAATGCCGAGACAGGTGTCATGGAACGTATGTGGTGTCAATTGCAGAGAGCTAATTCTCCGACTCCCCCTTTTGTAAACCTGGCCACCCAGTGACGAGTGTTCTATTATTCATTCCCACTTCTTTCTTTTGACTGATGCGATTAAGAAAGGAATTTCTCACTCGATTTTGTATGCACTGGAAGTAGGACGCAAATGGACAAGAGTTACGAAAAGTGCTGATTAAAAACACTTTTGAATACTAGAATGAAGAGTTTTAGAAGTCCGGAATATAGCAATTTTGCCGGCTGCATTTAAAGTGGGGGCATGTCTCACCCCCCCCTCGTGGGATCGGCCCTGTATAACGCGCCAAACACACACGGAAAAAGAAATTGGGAATTTAGAGTTACCGTTTATTTATTTCATTTTTTACAGGAATATGGGCGTGCTATTGTTGTTGTTGTTGTTGTTTTTTAAACACATTTCTGACTGTGATCTGACAGTTGTTTTTAAGACAATTTTGAGACAGACATTATATGGGTCTGGTATGACCTAAGTATATAAAAGTTGTATAGCTAGTAATGTTTAAAATTTTTAGCTGCATCAGTCTTTTTCAATTCTCTATTGAAAGAAGTTGGGGATCGTCGCATCGGCACCGATAGGGATGGACGCGAGACGAAAAATAAGAGTCTCGCGTCTCGCAAAATAGCCTAAAAGCTTGTCTCGTCTCGCAAAAATCCCTGTATCGTAATGTTAAAAATGTGTGTCTCGTCTCGCAAAAAAAGCTGTAAATCTCTGTCTCGTCTCGCAAAAAAGTCGTCTCGCGTCCATCCCTAGGCACCGAGCTTCCGTTACGCACTGGTGCTGGTTTTGTCGCTTTTGCATTCTACCCTATACTTGTCCCAATGTGTGTTTTAAAAAATTTTTATAAAGCTCATTGCAGTTTCAGTCCTCATAAAGATAGTATAGATGCCAGGGCCATTATTCAGCATACAATATAGAAAGTCCCCCCCCCACCTTGCAAATGGTTCATCGCGATCTTGCGGGTCGATGTCGTGTCTAGGACCTCTGGGTCTAGAGCACCTGCCCATGCTGCCCATACGACCACCGGCCCATCGAGCGATTGCCCGATGGCCAGTCCGGCGCTGGGTTAAGGGCCTGTCCTACTCCACGCTAATCGCTTAAGCGTATGGTCTGGTGGTGAATTCCCACTCATACCCTGGTTATTTAAAATTTCCTGTCTTAATGCTAGCAAAACTTTCATTGTGTTGTCCACTTTACTCGACGAGGATTTATAAACGGATTTTTGCAAACAAACGCACACGTCCTATAATAAACGTTCCAAAAATAGTAGAAATTTATTTGAAACATTATTATAGAATTTTTAGAAAAAGTTACTCTGCTAGCTCAACGACTACATAGCTGCAATTTCAGATAAGAAATTGTTTGCATTTCTCTCATACGTCAAACTGCTCTTTTAGAGCCAGTTTTAATTACAAGTGAAAATTACAGAGGCGGATCTACAGGGGGGGGGGGCTATAGGGCCTATAGCCCCCCCCATTGAAACTGAATTTACACTAGATAGAATAGAGTTTTGATGCTTAGTTAAAAACTGCGTGTCTAAAATCGGTTATTTTGAAATTTAAATTTGCTTTTTTGATTTACTACTTTGATTTTTAGACTTGACCTGAATCAATGATTTTTAACCCTTTCGTTTCCAGGCTACAGGTATTTCCAAAACCTGAGTCCAAAGGAATCGCCCGAAATTTCGTTTCCCCCTTGAAACATTTCGGTTTCTTTTAAGGATGATCAGTAACCAAGCTGTTCTCGCCTTTACCATGTATGCGTGAATAGCGAAGAATAGCTCACTGTTGGAACGGGTTATGGCAAGTGCAAAGAACAGTGTTTGAGCGATGATGCACGTTCACCGTCTGTAAAGTCGTAAAAAGGGGAGCTAACAATACATATAATTCACTGTTAAACATAAACAGTCTTTGCGCGCACCTTGTGCGGTGCGTGTCTCGGATTTTGTACTGATGTGTACCTGATGTGGGATTCCTTATGATAGATGTACATAGTGCGAGGATGGGGGAGTATAACATAGCCACTTGCGATTCCTAGTCACTTGATGTCTATCTCCTGTACCATATGGCGGCTCATGGGTTATTTAAACAGGTACACAACCAAATTTCGAAAATTAAATAGGCAGATACGACGCACCTTACGAATTGAAATAGATTTGCGTTTCCAGCAGTTAAAGGAAAACAATGCACGCAACTAAAAGAAAACAAGTCATATTTTGTCTTACATTTCGTCACCAAGATAAGTTTTAGCAAAGGTACAGTCTTGATTCATTTTATTTCAATTATTTTTCAAAGGATAATATTGAAAAATGGCATTGCTTTAGCTTTGGAATACTTATTTTACTTCCATCTTAATAATTTACACTAGTTTGTAAGAAATATTGTAGTGAAAAATGATTAAAAAAAAGAAAACAATAAGAAAATGCACCTACAAAAACATAACTAACCGAACATATGAAACCAAGGTAGAATCCGGAAGAGATAACCAAAAAAAAAAAAAAAAAAAAAAATCTCCGTGTGCACAATCAAAATGTTCGAACGAAATGATATCAGCAACGCCTTACTTCTGTTCTTTTCACTGTCCGCTTCTGTTCTCGGAGACCGGTTCAGTCTTGATTCATTTTATTTCATTTTTTTTTCAAAGGATAATAATCATTGCTTTAGCTCCGAAACACGTCTTTGACTTCCATCTTAATTATTTACACTAGCTTGTAAAAAAAAATAATGCAGTGAAAAATGAGAGAAATAAAGGAAATAATAAGAAAATGAAATAAAAAATTAATTAACTATCCGAACGTTACAAACCAAGGGAAAACCTGGAAGAGATACCGAAAAAAATGGCCCTGTGTGCACAGTGAAAATGTGCGAACGGAGTGATATCAGCAGCGCTGCACTTCTTTCAGCTGTTTACGCTTCTGTGACCAGAGCGCGGTTCAGAAGGAAAATTTCCCGTTCGCACGTGCGATTGATTAAAGACTGTGCTGTAGTAACCTTCATTACAGTGCATTAGCTATAATAAGCGTATTTAATAATAGCGGGGCGGAGGGGGAGGAGAGTAAAACTCACGTTTTAAATTCACAAAAATCTAGAAGTGTACTTAATATTTTTTTTAATTTAATTAGTTAATGTGTTTATTCTTTAGTTTTTCCTTTGGGGGTTCACATGCTCATGTGCTCAAATGGAGGAGCTGCCACTGTACCATTGTGAAAGGTTCTTTTGTTCCGCCGTTTGGATTTTCAGGGGTATTATGAAAGAATACTATTACTATGGCTAATTTTCCTAATCTGGTTTTCGGACATTTCCTGTTTATACAAAAGTACGCCCGTTTTGAAGGTTTAAGAATGGTGGAAGAATTTCTTGGAAGTACTGTAGCCCTTTCTAAGCAGGCTTCAAAATCTTAACCCATTGAAATTGCTTTCGCCACCTGGTCGTTCTTTTCGGGTGAAGCGCTAGTGTGATTCATTTGTTCTCTATTTAGCTCCGTTCGTGTGTAGATTTTAATTTAAATGCAAGTATTATAGCTTCAAGAAAGCGGTCATTGAGTCGTAATATAGGTGATTATTTTATGAAAATTCCGAAAAATGGTAATTTTTCTAGTGAGAGTGAAAGCGCAAATCATCAGGAAGAAATCATAAATGCACAGCCCCAGAATAAGTTATTTCAAGAGTAACAGCACTCACAAAATATACTTGTATCTCTATCAGGCAGTTTGTAAAGAGGTGCATAATTAGAAGGAATACAATGATATCATAATGGAAAAAAGAGGCATGATTTAAATTAATTTTTTCAGACAATGTTTTTCCTATGAAGTGTAAGTCAGAGCAGGCTCGAGCATTTTATTTTATCGAAAATTCGCCCACCTTTCTCAAAATTCGATTACGTAATACTATATGTAGGCAGAAAAATAAAATATACAGGCGACATGTAAAAAATCGTGCCAAATGTCGTCAAGCTTGGATACAGGGCCTCCTAGAGAAATTTTATAAGGCGGTATGAAACTCTTCCTGGCCCCTGTCGTAAAGCACAAAAGTTTCGAAAAAACAGGAGGGAACGAAGGAATTTTTTTGTAAAACTGCTAATGATTTTTATATAAAATGCTAAAAGGAGAGTGGGAGGGAAGTTTTTCGGATATGTAGTGGTACTTTTAATTCATGTTCAAAGGTTGAAAAAAAATACTAATATTTGAGTGGTAGAATTAACATTTCTGTCATCTAAATCATTCTAGAATTATGTATTCAAAATTTAGTCTATTTCAAAAAAAAAGTATTTTAATTACAGATCTATAAATGATATTCGTAACACATTCTGAAAAATTCGCGGACGCACTTTAGCTGAACACCGACCCACTCTTAACTCGCACATCCCCAGGGGCGGCACCCCGTCTGTCCCCCCCCCTCTCGTAGGGCCTATGGATAGGCCCAATGGGATCTCGATAGCCCAATGGGATAGGATCTCGTAGGGCCTATGGAGTACCCAAATTATTGAATGTTTAGTAAGTTAGCTCCCACCTTTACCCAATCCTAGATCCGCCACTGTGTAAATATATATGTCACAGGAGCGAAATTCTCTTGCTGATAAGGAAATTCGATGAGTTGATCAGTTTTTAATGAGTGGACAAACGAGAAAGCAGAAAATGAGGAGTTCTTCCTGCTGTGCTAAGGGACAAGTGTCTCTGAAGACCTACAGTGATAGATATACAACTAACTTCATACAAAACTCCCATTCAGTAACAAGTAAAATGAATTAGTAAATACACTTACACCCCCCCCCCCCCGATTCTGTATCAGCAACAGCAAAAAGGAAACATACGAAATCTATACCCAGTGTGCCCACTATTTAGTTCTCTCCTCCAGTATATTGCTGGCTTCAAACTCGTTTCCATTTTTTCCATGAAGATAGTAAAAATAACACTTATGGCTCGCTCAAATATTTTCGTTATTTGACTTAAGGGTTTTCTAAATAATTCATTTGGTGTATATCACATTACGCATACTCATATTGCGCTGCACATTTCCTAATATTTCGTACATATTTTATTATTATTATTATTTTCAAATTTTGCTGCGTCGTGGCAACAAAACTTTAGGCACTCAATCGAATCGTAAAGTCCGCAAGGTTGTTCACCGTGTTTTGAATCAGAAATCGTTGGTTTCGTGTTCGACGATGTTTAGAAAAGCGTATTCATATTCCAGTGTTTCTGAGCAACAATCTACCGGTTGTTGTGGAGGATGTAAGTAGCTTTTGTTAGTTAAATAAATGAGAAATTCCCATTCATTTACTAATTAATTTTTAAAAGATATTTAAAGTTCGTCAGGTGGGGGTTTGGTTTGTTATCATTTCTAACACCTCAAAATTCTCTTAATCAAGTAAGTAGCTATCTATATTTTAGTGACATTACGCAAAACTATATCGAAATATTCGCGTTCTTGTGTTGAAGAACTAATTGTTGTCTTTATTATGAGAATTATATGTTTAAAAATGTCTGACTCCAGTCTGTGTGTACGCAGTGTTTATTTACATTTTCCCAGTGTTTGTTTCCGATCTACGATGCCACATACGTGATGTTTTGCCAATACTTTTTCTTATTTGTCAAGCAGTTGTTCATATTTTTTGTTTTGTTCAATGTATGAAGGTATGTAACAACGTAAAAGAGCTCTTGAAGTGATTGTTATCTATGATTTTGATGTATGATGTAATATGTTTATATCAGTTTTTCTTTTTTGTTTACATATTAAGGAACTTTTACAGTTTTTTTCTTTTAGTACCGTTTTAAATTTTAATATCTCTTACTTATTATAGAAAGTTTAACATTTAGACTTGAGTAAGTTGAGTCAGAAGAAACTTTATTAAGTAAATAAATGTCACATATTAAAAATTTCATGTATACAACTTAATTCTTTATATTCTGTTAAGAGTACTGCTGTCATCTATAAGCATATGTTGAAGGTTGTAGCTTAATTTCCTCTTGCCTTAGTGTGGTTTTTAATGAAATGCTACATGTGTTAATTTGATTGTATTGATAGATATATGCATTATGAAATCATATATGCATTATGAAATTAACCTGACTTGTTAAGTTTGTAGGTCTCGGGGACGAAAATGAACTATTTCAGGTCCCTTGTTGAATTTTCTTGGTCCTTTTCAATGACATTGATAAATAATAAAAATATTTAAAAATTATTGCAGGGACATAAAAGTGATTCTCAAATATGCCAAAGGTTGTAAAAAGGCTGATTCTACATACCTAATGATGTGAAAGAAATGGTTCCTTTTTAGAAGAATTAGGTACAATAGGCTGTAAAGCAGAGTTTCACAAACTGTACTCTGTGGAGCACTATGGGCTGCACACAAAAGTAGTCAATCTTCCACAAAAAAAAAAAAAAAAAAAATTGCTGCCTTAGCCTGTGATGTACTAGACTTGTATTTACACCCATGAAACTGTATTTAAAAGACTTCATCAAAATCAAAGATTGTCAAATTACACCATCCAAAAAAAAAAAAAAAAAAAAATAGCTTGAGAAACTTGATCTAAAGCAGGTATAGGCAACATTTGGAAAGTTGAGGACCAAACTTTGGGATGTTCGCAAAGTCACGAGCCGTATAATTGGGATTCTTATGGAATTTTGAATTGTTTGTATGGATTTGGATATGTTCCGCGGGCCAGTGAGGGCCATATCCGGCCTGCAGGCTGGAGATTGCCTATATGTGCTCTAAAGCATAATCAGTGTGATCTCTGAAAAGCTACTTAATGAAGTCTCTGTAAGTTCAAAAAGTATGATAAAGCATTAATGACGTACAAAGTCATGATTAAAAAATATAATATGTATAAATATAAAATTGTTTCCAACTTATTGCTGCATGTTTGAAAAGTGAGGTAAATCGGCAGGTGTTTATTTTTGATCACAAAACATGAATAATTTGTTTTTAAATGAATTTCTTTTTTAGCCTATATTTTCAGACATTAGTTGGCAACATTTATACTCTGCAAAAAGTTTCTTAGTTGCCTTTGGCGAAATAATGTTAGCCTTTATCTGCTTATTGAACCATGTTCTTTACTTGTGTCGCCAAAAAAAACCTTCAAGAAACTAATACACTGCTGAAAATTTGAGACCTGTTATTATTTTGAATTTAGAAAAGTTCTAAACACATTATTTTCAGAAAAAAGTAAGAATTTGTTTAAATACTTTTGATTATAAATTAGGAAAGTTGGAGTGTTTAGGCTAATTAATTTTTTACCAACTATGCAAAAAATTCCAGAGCTGGTGATCGAACCCAGGACTTCCACTTAACGTGTGGGTGCTCTACCATTATTCAGGTAATTTTAAATTTACAAATGTAATGACTAAAAAACGGATCCTGAAAAGGGTTTTATTTCAAAATAACTTTAATAACCAAATTATGTTTCATTTGCATCATTATATGCATAGTGTAGGACTGTTGACCATACTTTTCAATAAACCTTTCATTATTTGGATGCCAACAAAGAAATGACTTATAATTTCAGAGCCTGATTATGACCAACTGGGGCCCCGGGCATTGATGAATTTGGGGGCCCCCCATCTATGAAATTTGTTTAATTTTTCATAAAACTTTTATTAAAAAAAAGAATATTTCAGAACAACATTTGATATTGGGGGCCCTTTCGAATCGGGGGCCCTGGGCAAAGTCCCGATTTGCCCATGCGATAATAAGGCTCTGTATAATTTGCATAATTCTATAGTCCGCACAACCCTTGGTCCCAATCTGTGCGGATTAGAGGGAGTGTACTTATTATGTTTCCATATACAGCTAGCAAACTTTTTAATGAGTATAATTATTACCAGCTAATGTCTGAACATATGCTAATAAAGAAAAATACCCCCCTCTCCCCCTCCCAAAATAAAAACAACCTTTAATCTTTTGATAAAGAAATACCTACACATTTTAACCACCTTACATTAAACCTATATGATGTTAGAATCCAATGTTTGTCTAGAACCCAAGCCTAATAGTCCTGATCATTATAGATTTAAATTTAGAAAATTTGTAAGTCATGATAAGGGGAAAAGAAATAAAATTTGATAATGTCCATCTAGTCTGCCCCTCCCCCTTTATAATCTATTACCCATTTCACCACTATCTTTGTGAAAAAAGACCCAGTTCTTAATTATGTTTAAAATTTCTACCTTTAAAAATAATATAACTACATTGAATTTTTTCACATATTAAGGTGATAAATGCATTGCATAGAGCAACCTGCAGTGTTCCTTGGTCAGAGGACTTATGTGTATTCACTTTACATCTGGAGAAAACTGATCCAGATTGTTAGATCGATGGCCGTGCCATAAGCTGGAACGCTTTACCTTCACACTTCAACCCTTTACCATGTTCAGTGTCTTATGAACTAGTTCTCCAACAGTAAGCAGCCTATGAATAAATGCCAGTTTTCATATCCATTTTGCTCCACCTTACCTACTTTCATAGCACTTCTTAAATGTCCCATGTTGTACTGACAGTATAAACTAATGCATATTTTTTGTGTCCATTAACTATTAAGTCTCTTACTTTGAATTAAAAAATTCTTTCATTTTTTTAATACATAGAAATCAGGGTTGGCAAGATTTTGACGCATGACGCTTTTTTACTAAATTTTACCATTGTGTCAAAAACCCAGATTTTTGGTAACATTGTATATCTATTTTATTTAAACTACTTATAATTTAAGTAAAGATTGTATCTTAAAACTATAAGTTTTAAAAAAAGGTTATGAAAGATATTTAACAAAAAACAACTGGATTAATGTTAAAAAATATATTTTGGAAATTTACCTTTTCCGAGCATAATTGCTTCATAATTTTATGTATTGTAAGTAAAATAATGATTTTTATTTTTATATTTTTTGCATTTATAGGTTTTATTTTATGACACATTATTAATCTTGAATACCTTAAAGCATTTTATGTATTACTCCCTAGAAATTCTAATTAGATGATTTTTTTCATTGGGTGGGGGGTGTAAAATATGTTATCCAGCCTTAGAATTTTTTGTAAAATCTTTACTGTAGGAAAGAACACTAAAGAAATGAACTTGAGAAACACTATCACATGCTTCGAAGCAGTGATTCTGATTGCTAAAAATGCCATTTTACATACATTTTTGGTTTATATTGATGCAAATTTTTTAATTAAATGACAGTTTCAATTTGATAAAAGTAGCAGTGGTTCTTTATTTGGTTTATATTTAGGGTGGTTATAGATTTTGGATAAATATTTTAAGATTATGCAGGCATCCATGTGTATCTTAAAAAATAAAATAAGAATTAATAATATTTTATAAGTGCAAAATTTGGATTTTAAATTTCAACACAAAAGGTATGTATCAAAAATTTTAATAGCTTTTAATATTTTATATTTTTAGTTATTTTTCGACTTAACAGTATAATAAAATAATTATATATGTGTTCATAATACTATAATTAATTAGTTTTTAATAGCTTAGAAAAATTTGAAATTTATTGTTTGCTGTGCCATAAAATAAAGAAAAAGTAGTTTGACAGTTTTTACTAGTAAAAACATGGTTCTTACCTCCGTGATGTCAAAATCTCATTTAAGAATTAAAAAGATAGCTAACTAATAATATAATCTAATGATCTAATAGATTGATTGAATGATCTGATAGATTAAGCTAATAATCTAATAGATTTGGTGTGAAATTATTCTAATCCTTTTAAATAAATAAATAGTTTATTGTCCTGTTTTGTTTGATTCTAATTATTTTAAACAATGAAATATTTTGTAACATCTGGTGTGTAAGGGATTGAATGTTAAACATTAGTTTGTGTCAAAGTTGACAATGTTATCTTAAAACTTCAGATTATATGCTTAAAGCTACTGGATTATATGGCTTATGTCTGGATGAAAATGTTAGTTTTTCTCTTAAATAAAAACAGCTAAAGACAGTATTAAAAATAAAACATGATTTATTTTTAAAAAAGAAAGGAAGAGCCTGAAACCTTTTAAGTGGCTTGTGGTTACGTGCATTCAAGGTCTTCTAATAAATCAATACTTTTATCTGAGGGGCTTCTTTTGTGTTCTTGCCATCATTTTGCTCATGGCTTTGGGAGCATTTACCGGACCTCTTATTTTGCACTATCCTATACCTTTTCAGTTTTTTGATGGTTTTATATATGAAGAAAAAGTTGAATCGTCATGTAAGTTTTGAAAATATGTTATTTCATATTTAAAATAATTCGTTATTGTAAAACAGTTTTATTCTCACATGTTTATTTCATTATTATGTTTGTTCTATAGAATTATAATTGTTTTTTTACATTTAGCAACAATAACAGTTGTATTATGAAAATGAAATAATTGCAGTAAACAAACTACTTAAAACTTATTGAAATTATATTTCAAAAACATGTGTGCATACCAAGATGTTTGGATGCAGACAAATTTAAATGCAAATCAGTAGTTCCTTTGAATAGTTTTTTTTTTTTTTTTTTTTTAATAAACCTTTGACTTTGACTAGCATTATTTATGATTCTTAAGGAGCCACCAAGAAAGTGTGTCAAATCTTGAGCATTAAGATGTAAATTTAGGTATCCGTACAGTAGAGCATTCAATTTTATCTTTTTCAAATTAAAAAGTTATAGTGTCTTCTACTAGGGGATAAGGATTGAAAAGACAAAATTATAAACATCTTTTATTTTATTTTTCCCATTCAAAGAATTAAAAGCACATTTTTACAACAAATTAAAAATTCCCTAATTCTTTTCATACTCAATATTATTTTTACCAACAGTATTTCTAATAAAAATGAAAATATAAGTAGACCGTGAAAGACATTTTTTTTTTTTTTTACCTCATATTATTTTATTCTAATAAATTAAGGAAAGAGAATTTTAAAGATCTTGTAAACTGAATTTCAGTGTTCCAATAATTTCCTTTTTCCATGTAAAGATTAAAATTTGTGGCAACACTTCACTTTTTTACTTTTATAAAATAAAATTTCAAATTTTCATAACCATCACCTTTGATTCTCAATAAATGTTATCAAGAACCAATTCGGGTAATTTCTTTTTTACATATTAAATTTAAGTTCTTTTAACATAAAATCGATTTAGCAAGCAACTGGATTTAATGAGTATTTCTATGTGTCCTGAGCTCCTTGTTAAATACAGGTCCTTCTGTAGTATCATGTATTAAAATACTTGTCATTTTTTAAATTGAAAGACATATATAAACTATTATTTACTAAAATGTTCCTTTATTACTTTCAGCATGCCGCTGTTTAACAAGAATACCATATGCAACGCTGATTGCTACTGTGTTGTGTTGTACTGGCGTTGGCATTTTTCTTGGTTCATTTTACCGTGGTATATCTTTGACACTTAGAACTTTTGAAGAAGTGTTTAAATTCAGATTTGACTGGTGAGCTCTCAAACTCTATATCTCTAAAAGTAAACTTAACCCTACAAATCTCAATTTTTTTCTGTGTCTGAAATAAATATATGTGATAATGTTAGTGATTATTATTTATTGAAAAATAATAACCTAATATTTTACTAGAAAATTACTTTTTAATTTCAGTTTTGTATGCAGTACACTGGGCCTTAACTATACTTCTTTGGTATTTATTTTGAAATTTTAATATTAAAATTATTTCTTGATATGACGAACTCAAACACACCGTAATCTTTTCCAGGTCAAAACTTTTTCCTTTTTTTTTTTTTTTTGGTTAATTTTCTAAAATAAACAAAACCACATTCGAAAGATTACCGTTTAAATTTCATTCAGTTTTGGTAATAATATGAACAGTAAGTACTCTACATGCAACATCCTGAATTATATCGTTACTATCTATGTATAAATACTCTTAAAAACCAACAGATGTCTATATTAGTATTTTATTGACATAGAGGAATAATTAAAGTGGTTTTTCCACGTATGGTACCAAGTGCCTTGTAGGGTTAGCAAGTATATCTCTAAAGTAGAGGAAAAAAATGGTACAGTGAAATCCCTCTATAACGATATTTTGGGGGTCAAAATAATGTATCGTTGTAAAGAGAATTATCGTTATAGAGAGATTCGATATTGGATTTAAAGATTTTTAATTTAAAGATTTATTTAAAGATTTTTAATTTTTGTTCTTCATATATCCCATACCCTGCGGTATCACCAGAAAGTGTTATGTTTTCATTCAGCACGCCCTTGCAAGTAATATATAATAAATAAAAGGAGAAAAACATGTTTATAGTTCTCAGTAATTTTCACAACACTCACAAATTTTAGTTAAATACCCTTGCCACCTCGCCAGGGATTCTAGCGGAGATATAGCTTATAAATATTTATACCATATTTGAATAACAAATATATAATGTCTAAATAAATAATACCTGAATGCCGCAAAAGCATTTTTTAAAATGTATTAGATATTAATTGAAAATACATACCCATTAATTTATCTTTATTTATTTTGCTTCATGCCTTTATCAAAATCTTCTATGATGTTGAATTTCACTTCGATAGATATTTGTTTTCTTTTAGCCATTTGCTTTCGATTTTCACTAAACAAACTTCAAAGTAAACAAAACTCATAAATGATTTAAAATATCCTCATGTAATAATCGACCTCGATAGGATTTATCGGAGGTTAAAATTCTTACTCAAGTTCAGACGAAAGAACGTATCGTTTTCTATATCAGTTCCGGTGAAAGGAATCCTTGACCATTTTTTAAAGAGGGGGATAGGAATCGATGTGTCATCCAACTGCCCTTCCACCTTACGAGAAATGTACTTTCTCATTACCATAGTGTTACATCAGCAAAACGAAACTTAGAAGACGTTCTTTGGCAGAGGCGTGGTCCAACTCGTTCCAACCACATTTTACCACGACTTTCTTCGTGTAGCTTTCAATGTCTGTGCATGAGTTGAGCTTCTGATGCATCGTAGAAAAGAAATATATCGTAGTAGAGAGAATTATTGTGATGTAAGGGATAATTATTACCATCATTGTAGAGAGAATTATCGTTTTAAAGGGTATCGTAATACACAGAACTGTTTTACATTAATCTAAAGGGAATTCAGCCAGGACTATGAAAAAATATCGTAATAGAGAGAATTATCGTTACAGAGGATATCGTTGTAGCGAGATTCTACTGTATTACAGTATGGAACCTGTTATCCAGAATGGTTGGGACCAGGTGTATTCTGAATAACTGAATTTTCTGGATAACTGGTTGGGGATGAACATGACATCTACTGATTTGATTGGTAGCATAAATGTTACTCTCTATTTTTGATTAGAATTAAACATTGATTGTTAATATACTAGAACAATGATATAAAAAACTCTAATATGATCAAGATAAATAATAATGATATATAGAGGAAGTAGTAAATATATGATAACTTCTTGAAAACTTAGTCACACACTAAAAAAATAAATACCTTACCAGATTGCTTACTTTATAAATTCTAGCTGTAGTACTCAAAATAAAAAAACAAAAACATAAGAAATATTTTTTTAAAAACTCATTTTTTGCTTTTCTTTCGGAAAAAAATAGGAATTTAATCAATTGAAAAATGATTCTGGATAACTGGTTTCCGGATAAGAGGTTCCATACTGTAGTAGTTATTTTGATACCTTAAAATCAGCCGCCCCCTCCTTTTGAAAAAAAATATATACAAACTGAATTTAGCAGAATTTTATTACTTGGTTTTGCTTCTGATGTTTTAAAGATATATTTATACGGGTAATATAATATTTTAGCTGAAAATTTTTCTTTTAATTTGTGAAAAGCAGTTCAAATGTTAGTTTTTCAGAAGCAAATGTTTAGTTTGTAAAACTGCTAATATTATTATTATTATTTAACGTTAGCCAGACCTAGGCATGAGTGTTCACAGTGCCTCTGACAGAAAGCCCAATACAGTTCAGATACACCCATAAAACAACTAGTAAAGCCTTTTGCAGTATTTTCAGCAACTATGTCAGTAAGTCCTGTACGGCAGTTCAAGTGTTCACCACTCATGTCAGAATTAGTTGAGCAGAGCATATAAGTTGGACATTCAGCCAGTCCAAATCTGTGAAGATGTTTCATAAGATAGTCATGTTCAGTTTTAACCCTAAAGTTGGTAACTCCAACAGATCTGGGCAAATCGCATGTCCAAGGAAGGGACTGTCCGAGGAAGAACCCCAAGTCTTCTCCCTCACAGAACCAAAAATAGTATCACAATAATTGGCCCTAGTATCTGTCATAATTCTCTTAATGCTGTGGTAACTGACATGGGGATTTGGTTGAGGAAGGCTAAATTTCAGCCCTAGCAAGGGAATCTGCAAGCTCATTACTTGGGATACCACAATGGCTTGGAATCTACTGCAGGGTAACATTGTGTTCACCTTCCATCAAAAAATTAATCAATAATTGGCATTTGAGAATAGTACTATTCTTAGAAGGCATAATTGAAGAAACAGACCCTCTAGCGTCTTGTGAATCAATGAAAATTGCAATGTTCTGTTCTTCTGTTCTAGTGACCTCAGTTAATGCCATGTGAATTGCAGCTACTCCATCATCAAAATTTGTGCAATTCCTGCCAATAGCCCTGCTGAGCCTGAAGTGTCTGGAGTAAGCCCTGCTCTCTAGCATTCGTATTAGCTCCAGTAGTGGAGCCATCAGTATACACATGTAACCAATGTTCAGGAAATCTTTGACCCAATATTGCCATTTCAACACTGTCTCAGTATAGGTATTTTTACTAACAGGTTGGACTAATTCCAAATTATAATTATCCAGGTTTAAATATCCAAAAATTAGTTATTAAAAACAGAATTTTTCAGTTCAGTGAACTAATCTGAAGTAAAACCTCCTTCATTCCAAATCAGAGCTCTAACATTTCACATTGTGAAGCCTGAAAAAAGGCTGTTTTAAGCAGCAAAAAGTGTTTATCTCTGAAAAATATAAAGGCTACATGGGTGGACAGTCATTAAACAAAACCAGGGGCACCACAAGTAGACGACTGACACCACATGCATATAATATGCAAAATAATGTTCATGTTTGTAACTTTGGTTTAATGTACTTACTATATTTGTTCAATTATTCTTTCCAGATCATTACATTTTGTCTAGTTACTTGCTGTAAACATTCTATTTTTCATATCATGCTTCAAAATAATTAATTTTCCAGCCTCTCTTATTCTAGTTTGTGAATTCAATGTTATCTAATCTAGTTCTAATATTATTATTATTTAATTAGCATTAACACAATAGAAGGATGTGGATTTTACAGATGATCTAGTTCTGTACTGCTCCATTGAACCTTTAACTTCCTGCAAATTCCTAACTCATGTTTTCTTACTGTATATAAATTGTTTTGGTGTATGTCTGCTCAAATGAAATTCCTTCACATATGAGTTCTAAAATTCGTTAATTTTATTTTATGAATCTTAATGTATAGCTTAATGTGGTTTGTTTAGATTTTTGCAATAACTATATTCCTAAGAGATTTTTCACTTTCAATTATTATGTAATATAATTTTTAAATAATGTATTCTCAAATGTGTTTATAGGCTAAATGATCTGCACATTGTTTTCATTATCATTGGAGGTGTAATGGGAGCCTTCAGTTTAATACTGCTGCTTGTTGGCTTTCTTGCTACTGGTGCTACTAGAGAGCGAGTATATCGTGGATTTAAATCAAGAATTGGTGGCAGAGTATCATGTGCTTTTGTAAGTATAGATATATTTACACAAATTCAAATACATTCTTAATAAATTTTGCAGTTTTAATTTTATTGCTAATGAAATAATCGTAGATATTTGTTGTTGATAAATCAAACAATCTGTTATAAGTCTCTGTAATAAGTGTTTGTGTAACATTCATCCTGCAAAATTTTTTTACATTCACTCTTAAGTGATCTACAACAAAATGATCCTTTACAAAGATATTGATTCTGACTCATTGTAAAATTGCTTATGGAAGATGGCTTCTGTGTTAAGCAGAGAGGCCCAGTGAGGAGATCGCTGCTAAATTTGGTTTCACATTGTGTAAACAAATGCACCCCTTCATATTTTAACCTTATGCATGTTAATTAATTGTTTATAATCAGACATGGAAAAACATGTCAATTTTCATCTTAAGATATTTTAATTTGTAAAGAAGGCTCGTTTTACCGCTGAAGTCTTACCGCTCGTTTTATCGCAGGTAGAAACGCCAAAGATTGCACCCCAGATCATTCTTTAGCATTGTTGTTCTACCAAGGAATTCATAACTCTTTTTGTTAGTTATTTTAATAGCTGATGTTATAACTAAGCTAATGGAATCATAAAATGTTCAATTTTTTTAAAAATTCAAATTGATGAGCCGTTACATGTATTTTATTTATTTTTAATTCACGATTCTTTTCAAAAGACGCAATTTATTTCAAACAATGGATAGCATTAAGCATACAAATTAAAAATCAAATTTCTCCCAGTAATCAGACATCCAAAAGAACAGCTAGTTTTATTTAGTGTAGGTAAAAAAAGAAAAAAATGCATCTCCGTTCATTCTTTAGCATCGTTCGTCCACTAGGGAATTTATAACAGTTTTTTAAGTTATTTTCATTGCAGACACTTTAAATAAGCTAACATAATCATAAAAAGTACAAAACTGTTCTAAAGTTAAAATTAATGAGCCATTACATATACATACCTGCCAACTGCTCCGGTTCTTCCGGAGCAACTCCGAAAATATGTTACTACTCCGGATATTCCGCAGAACGATATTTTTCTCCGGAAAATAGCCAAACGTTGAGGGGAAAAAAAGCGAGAAATACATGCTAAATCCAGAAGAATGTGTTTATCCTTCGTGGGAACAGCGATCCGTTTTCCTACAGGTTTAAAAATAGGCGTGGCTAAATATCACATTGTTGCTATAGCAGAATCCTCCAATCAGCGGCATCAGATTGAGAGGGGAATTTTGCGGCGTAGTCGTTCGTTAAGATCATTTGTTTGCTCTCTCAACTCATCTTCCTTGTTGCTTTCAATCCCTTGTTTTCGGCAGTTTAATTCGATGTTCAGCGTTGCTCGCATTATTTTTCTTCAGATTATTATCAAGTGTGATTGTTTTTATTTATATCATTAGTGAATCATAATGTCTAAAAGAAAACATTCTCAGTTATATAGAAAAGAATATTCAGAAACATGGCCTGTTTTGGAGCGATCAACGAAATCTTCTTCTCACGTTTATTGCAAAGTTTGCAAAAGTGACTTTTTGATATCCCATGGCGGTAAAAACGATTGTCTGAGGCATATCAAAAGAGCTAGACATCGGCAAAATGCTGAGCTATGCTCTTCCAACCAAGATCTAAAGAAATTATTCAAAAGTAAAGAAAACCTTGATGTGATAAGAACAGAGGCTCTTTTTGTGAAGTTCTTAGTTGAACATAATATAGCATTATCAGCCGCGGACCATGCTGGACCACTGTTTAAGCGTATGTTTCCCGACTCAAACATCGCATCGAAATATGCTTGCGCAAGAACTAAATCTACAGAAATTTTGAAAAGTTTCACACGCACAACAAAAGAGAATATGTGTGACATTATTAAAAACAATAAATTTACTCTTGCTACAGATGGCAGCAATTCTGTGTCTGATCATAAACTATTTCCTATCGCCGTAACATTCTACGACAAAGTGGCCATCAAGATAAAAACTACCTTGCTTTCTCTCCCTAATTTAGAAGAAGCAACTGGGGAAAATATTTTTCTTTGACTTAAGAAGGAATTTGAGAATAATAACATACCTTGGATTAATTGCATTGGTTTTTCTGCAGATAATGCAGCGTTCATGCTGGGTGAGCACAAAGGGGTTGGTGCTTTCCTTAAAAAAGAAAACCCTAATTTAGTGATCCATGGTTGTGCCTGTCACCTAATACATTTAGCTACACAAAATGCTTCTAAAAAATTGAGCAACTTCAATGTCGAAAGTTTTTTAGTAGATGGTTTCTATTACTTAAAAAAAAAGCACCAAGAGACAGCATTTATTAAAATTATGTGAAGATGATTGTGGTCTTGAAAATAAGAAACTTTTAAAGTAAAGTTTTCATTTCAAAAATTTGTTTCGATTTTATGTTTATCCTGTATTTTTTCCCTTTTTTTTTAGTTCATGGGATTGACATACATTTTGGAGCTTGTTTGGTTATTGGTGTTTGTGTCACTTGTCTTGATTTCATTTGTTTTCTCTGTCTGGTGGGGTATGTGTAACAATCTGAAAAATGAGCCCATACCTGAAAACAGATGCATTGATCTAAAACCATTATGTAAGTTTATGCATGTTTTATCAAAATTTTATTTGTTTTTCTAGAAATTACAAAATTTTGAAAAAGTACCTTTTCAGCTGCTTGAAAAATGTGAATGCTTGTTATGTAATGCTTAAAATTATTCTGATGTTACGTGAGTAAATTATTATGTTAAATCAAAATACCTTGTAAATTTTTTATGCTTACAGTTAAATCTATCTAAATTCCTTTTCTCCTCCTTAACATAACTTTCTTCAAAAAAGTCGAAATGGAGAATTTTGCAATACAAATTATTCTTCTAAACGTTAAACCTGTGTAACACAAAAATTAATGTTCTAAAAAAGTGTACAGGCAAATCTGTACTTAACAGAAAACAAAATTTTGAAACTTTTATTTAAATGACATTTGTGTCTTGTAGTTTGTTGTAATTTTTGCAAGAAAGACACAATTAATAAGAATTGTGCATGTGCATGTCTGCACAATTTTCATGGAATGGAAATTTTTTTTAATTACATTCAAATTTTACTTTTAAAGTGTTTTGAAAAAAAAATTGTGAATTAACTAAGAAAATATGTGTATTTCTCTCTGTATAAAAATTTACTTTGAAGATGTTTATTAGTCTTGACTATTTGATTATTATAAGTAAAATAAGTCGGCAGTTTAAATATTACTATTGATTCAGAGATCTTTAGGAAACTTCAGTGTGTATCTGCATGTTTTTTTTTTTTTTTATGTATTTTTAATAAGTAGCCTTTGGATTTAATCTCACTCTGTTTTAAACAAACATGAAGTACTAATACAAAAAGGTCAAATAATGCTTCTGTAATTAATATTCTTTGAAACACTTTGTTTTACAAAACTAAAATTTTAATTTTAAAACAGTAGGTCTGATCAAAAAAGTATCTAATTTCTCCCATAAAAATGAAATATTTTCACTATTTATTTCAATGACTTCAGAGGTGTAGCTGCAGTTTTCAGTACCCAAAGACAGATGCCTCTCCTGGCCCCAACCCTATCTACACTAATTAAGACTTTTCTGCCCCCCCCCCAAAAAAAAAGAAATGAAAAACCCTATTGCTGATGAAACACAGTTATCACTGCAATCATGTTTCTATTGTTAGAAGTGCTTTTCAAAATTACTTTTGTAAGCACCATAAATTAACCTTTTTTGGTTTTTCATTCTGTCTACAAGTCTGTTTTCTAGCAAATATGTAAGCTTATGAAAAAGTCATGCTACACTAGTCAATATTTAAGACATGTTTCTGTTTTTTCAATTTCACATTTTTATAAGAAGCTCTTGGTTAGTTTATGCATGAGTCTAATTTTGTTGCTATCCAAGATCATCTTCTAAAATCAATTGCATTGAATCTAAATGAAATTCCCATGTCAGCATTAATCCTATTATTTTTATTTGAATTATTATTTCACTATAGGTTGATGTTCATCATCATCTGTCACATACATTACCACAGCATTTATAACTTTATGCAAAAGTTTGACTTTTTAAAAAACGGAGGTATTGTCTTTTATTTTTATGAAGATTGAATACTAAAATCTATTTAAATCTTTCTTCTTTCTACATTTGTAGCAAGAAGTTCCTACCAAAATTTAATGTAGATTCTCCCTTCTATAGTTGAGATATTTTGAATAGCAACAAAACATGACAAAAACTGCTTTCTTGATCAGCCCTCATTTATGTTTCTTGCAACATGCATTGACAATATATATTTTATGTAGCCCCTAATTTTTCTCACAGCTTTAATAATATGATTTTTCTATTGGTGTTTACTTTATGATTTTTTGTTTCAGCTTTTCTTTTTCCAAATGGTACTGATCTTAATTTACTGAGAATTTGTGAAGAGGGTAAAAAGAAGAATTTTTGTAAAGATTGTGTAAGCTAAATTAATTTTCTTATACATATGCACTATAAATTTATTTTATAAATAATGGATTCCTTCATGCACAATACTCAATTCAAGGACAAAGAGGGATGATTACAGTGAACACTATAATTCAAATAACTCAATTCTATTTTTCATAAGGTTTATGCTGTTTACTGTCAAACTGATATTCCAGAAATTTGAGGAGGAGTGTGAGGCTAGACTGTTGCTTGACCACTCAGTTTAAAATGTGGACGGAAAATCATGGACATGAGAAAACTAAGTAATAAACTAAGTATAAAAGAAAACTAAGTATACAAGAAGCATTCCATATAACATGAGCATAATTCAAAACATCCAAATGACATTTTATTTCTGTTTCTACAAACTGCTGTACAGATTATTCCAGTATATTTCTCTTCCATAAGAGAGTAAGGTTATACAAGGTGTATTCAAAAGTATCAAACCTTTGGTTGTCAAAAATACATTTATTGATTTTTAATTTTAAAGACTAATTTCCTTCTAAGTAGTCTCCTTGGCAACTCACTTTTCCCAGCGCTTTCTCAATTATCGGAAAGAGTTTGGAACACTGTTTTTGAAATGGTGAGCAACCGTGCCATCACATTCTAGAGGATGTCTTCTCTTGGCTAAATTCAGGTCCCTTTAAATAGTATTTTCAGCTTCAGAAATAGCCTAAAGTCTCACGGAACCATGTCTTGTGCATAAGGAGTCTGATGACACTCAAGATCTGTGCTTGGCAAGAAAGCCTGAATAAAAATGCTCAGAATGGTCAGGAGCACTATCATGATGAAGCTGATTTCAATCAAGAGAAGACACCATGCTGGATGTGATGGGATGGTTGCTCACCATTCCAAAAACTGAGTTTTAGAATTGTTTCCAACAATTGTAAAAGCACTGGGAGAAGTATGTGCATTTCAAAGGAAACTATTTTGAAGGAGATTAAGGTTTTGGACTTCCAAATCAATAAATGTATTTTTGCCAACCAAAGGTTCAATACTTCTTGAACACACCTTGTACGTTAGTAACTGCTTACATAGCTTTTTGAAAGTTGCCTGGAAAAAATAAATAAATATCCTTCAATATTATTATTTCTACCTTTTTTTTTTTTTTTGAAAGTTGAAATATTCTTTTAAAGAACGTATGTTGTCAAAATAAAGACATGATTTTTGAAAAAAAAGACATATTTGTCTGCTCCTTGTTGCTTTCTTTGCCGAGGGGTTTAAGGGAAGTAAATTTTTTTCTGGAAAAGAAGCTGTGTTCCCCCTCATTTTCATTTTTTAAATTTTTATTTAATTAATTTTTTGTGGAAAAAGTGGGGGGGGGGGAGAGAATGAAAATACAATCATTCTATAAGGGATGATTGAATTTAGTGGTTTTCTGTCCAAAAAAGAAAAAATTTCTTTCTGTTTGAACTATCTTTTCATTTTTTTCTAGCATCTAAGTTCTGTTAATAAAGTTAAGCTGTTATTGCTTAAATGAAGCAGCAGACTTCTAATAAATACATAGAATGCATTTCTGAATTTAGTTTATTTTAGGGATACTCTGAATATCCGTAAAATATCTGAAATATCATAGACTATCCAAATCACAATCACTGGATATTCAACTTCTCTAACAGATATCCGGCACACTACTACCTACACTTTATCAACAGTCCACAGAGTCTGTATTTTTTAAATAAAATATTCTGTGATTTCCTTTAGAATTTTAAACCACAACAAATGGGAACAGCAGCTATGGTTTGAAATTAGAGTGTCTACCAATCTGGAAAATGCTGGGAAAATGGAAAATATGTTAGGAAAGTCTAGAAGAGGCCTAGAAAATGTAAAATGGGTCAGGAAAATTCACCAACAGAATAATTTTTCCCTCCATAAAAAAATTCCTTTGTGTTTTTTCCCCTCCTTTCTCAGAGAAAGAATGGTCAGAATAGGAGAAATAATGGGTCAGAATGTTTGGGGGGGGGCGGTATGCAATGCTCACACCTGTTCTACATGCTGCAGTGGGTGGTTTCTTGAAATAGGCTATTCTTCTATAATCAGCAATATAGAATTTCTTTCTGGATTGAAAGTGTAGTAGAGTAAAAAACAAATATTTGTGTTTGAAATTTAACATAAGATTAGCTAAAGATGCTAGATACATCATGTAAATACCCCAGTAGCACAAGCAGTATTGGTCAATATTGGTTAAATCTGAACCAGCCAGTGTCTTACTTAATACTCTTTTACTGATGTATCTTACTTGATATGTAAACTCATTGTTAATTTTTTTCTATCTTAATTAAGTGCATGAATTATATTACAGTTAAATATTCATTACAAATTAAAAATAGCAAAAATATCTATCCCAAAATAAAATCCATAGATGGTCTGGAATTTTTTTTTCTGCCATGAGCTCTCCCAAAAGTCAAGAAATTGACTTTTGGAAATTTAGTAAACATCCTGGAAATTGGTGGAAAACCAGAACTTAATATCTTTCTTTTTAGATTATAAAATAAGATATTAAGTTGTTTGTTGAAATATTACTCTATATTAATTATCTTTCTTTCAAGTTAAACTATTAAACAGACTTATTTTTATTTTTTTAACTTGTATGTTAAAACTTTATACTTATTCAGGGTAGGAAATAAACGCATTTTCAAACTCCCTGATATTTTCCATCATTCATACAGATTAAGCTCCATGGCTCCCCTTTGGACTATGAAAATTTTTGGTACCCCTCTACAAATACTGTCTAGGTTTGGCCAGTGGATATTATACATGCTGCTTTAAAATACAAATGTATTCCATTTTGTCAAAATGCATTTAATCGAAAACATCACAGAAGTACGCATAGTTCTAAATGGGTCACTTAGAATTTCAGCTGCACATCTATTTCCAATTTTTCATGCACCTATTATGAGCTAGCAAGTGACTTGTCTATAAATATATTATGCATGCTATATTTAATGCATTGAATATGACATTTTTAAATTTTTATAAGTTTAATTTTAGTTCTAATGTTTTTTCTTCTTTGACTTGCTTCTTTTGGGAGTCTGAAATTGTTGGGGCCTATAGGCTAAAGCCTACTTAGCCTAATGGAAAATTTGGTCCTGGCATAATTCCAGGTCAGAATACACAGAATCCACCCAACTAATTTTTGTGAATTCCCTGATATTTATACTACTTTTAGTTAACCTTTTAAATAAACTACAAAATAAACAGAATTTAATAGCCATGTAATTTGATTAATTTGGATTCAAATGTATTTTGATCCAGAAATCACAACTGAAACATTATTCGTAAACAAACATAAAATATTAGCAAGGCTTAACCTGGGAGGATCAATTTGGAAATATACATAGCAATTTTGAGGAGCATTTTGAGTTTTTGTGTAGCAGTTTAATAATGCGATTAAAAATAACTAAAAGCTATAATGCTTTCTATAAAAGTTTATAATTACACTTTAACTGAAATGCAAGTTTAATTAGATTTATGAATAATCAAACATTAATAACACTAGAATACACTTTATAATTATAACATATGTAATCTTCCTGAAGACATTATAAAATTCTTTTAAGTCTGGAATTTTACACATTTTGCTTTATTTAAACTAATGTTTACTGCAGATATTTAAACTTAAAAGTACTTTCTTGGAGAATTGAGGCAGGAAATGTGAAGCAAAACAACTTTTTTTCCCCCGCATAACTTTGCAAATTGCAGAGCAGTTGACAGCCCAACATTTTTTTTTACTTATGCCAGTATTGTACAAATAAACAATATTTAATGTTTAAATTACATTTTTATTATACATACATTTAAAGAGATAATTTTTGTAAGTTATCTTTCAATATATTTAAATTATTTGAATGTGTGAAACATGTTTGTAATTTAATGTTCTAAGATGAAATTATATATTAAAAAATATATAAATAAGTAAGTAAACATACACTATAACTAAAAGCATATCTAGCATGGGTATTCATTATCCAGTAACATCTATATCCAGTACATCCCTATTTTTTCTTTTCCAAAAAACTATTTCTGTGGAAGTAATTTGATGTGTGCTGTAGAAACTTGATTTCTGGGGTCGGAAATAGGCTGTTTTCAATTGCCTACTTGTTTTCGCTAAGTTTTAGTAAACAATACATGGATAAATGTACTTCTGCATCTTCTTTTTTATCAGATATTTTATATAAATATTTATTATTTAAGTAATTTTTTATTTATTGTAGTTCTTAAATTCTTAGTAATTTTTATGTCAGCTTCCATAAAATTGCCATTTATGAAAATTGTAAAGCATAAAATTTTTGAAAAAATGTTTTACAATAAAATCTTGGTATAACGAATTTCAAGTGACAAAAGCAGGGATGCTACACCTGCGACATTTGCGACGAACTGAGACAAAACAGCCGGCCTGCGCCATTTTGCGACATTCGGTACGATTTTGGCTGTATCTGCGCAATTCTGCGCCAAAACAGCGAACATGAGTAATTTTGAATCTGACTCACGGGAGCGCGCACTGTGCGACCACGTGCTGAGAGTTGTGCCGAACATTCGGGGCCTCAAAATAAACCTCCGGCCGGTATTGGAGAAAGAAAAGCTCCCGGTGTAAAGGGAAGGGGGGTGGGTGGGTTGACAGTTGAGTTTCCGGTCTACGTTACACCTACTGCAGCAACCTCACTCATTTCGTAGCTACCACGTGGGGAGGAAAGAAATTCTTTTCGTCTTACTGCCTCTTCCCTCCCCCCCAACTAGCCAATATCCATCCAAATACGTCATTCGAAATTAGGCGAATCTCTATCTGAACGCATTATTCCTTTGTCAGAATGGATTAACTGTACGTGATGGATTCAGTGTTGCCAAATCCTATGGTGGAGGGGAAAAAAAAAAGAACAAAAAAAGCTGCATATGTTCTCAAATTACCACAGATACATAACAAAAACACATATATTTTACAGCTGCGGAGCTAGTATATAAGAGAGGATGGGGAGGGGAAAAAAAAACCTGGCCAGCTGGCTCTGTTTATTTAAATCTTAAAGATTCCAAAGCGGCAGCACGAAAAAAAAAAAAAAAAGCCCAACAGCAGAAAGGCTGATAACGGATTATTTAATTCTAGTGAGTCATGACCTACTTTCCGGCTCGACATTCCAATGATTCAATTATGCTATCACATAAGCAGAAATGCAAGAGGTAGGAAGCACAGAACTACACTCATTTTCTTTTTTTTTAATCATTCTCTTTTATTATTTTTTATTTTTATTATTCTTCCAACAGATTCAAACACATAAATTAAAAACTTTGTTTAAAAAATACCTAAATAAAAATATATCTGTATGTACGTGCGTCCCCCCCCCCTCCGTTTTGCCGGTCAACTTCGGATTGCTTTAAATTTTTAAGACCTTTTTTTTTTTTCCTATTTCATTATGATGATCGGGAAAAAAAAGGGACTGGCAGCCATTCCGGCTTTTGGGTACTTCCGGATTTCGGAATTCCGGATAATCGGTCCTATGCTGTACTTATATACCTAATATGTAATTTTTATCATTAGTTCCATATTGGGAGACCCCTGACTTCATTTAATATGAAAACATGATTATTTGATATCACTGTGCTAACAAACATTATACCTTTTAAAATTTTCAAAAATTTTGTTCCCCACCCCCGGAGACCAAAAAAATTTCAGCTAACTTTTTTCTTGGCCAATCACATCCCTGTTAAAAATCCCCTCGAGTCCCCTAATTTATTTTTATTGCATTTCAAATCTTCTGGCATGCTAAATATTGTCATCCCTAGTTCAAGCCTAAGAATCGTCGTACTGTTTGGTTCTTTTTTCTTGAACTTTCTTTTAATTATCAAATTGATGGGGAAAACATTATTTTAGTGATAAACTGAGATAAAATAAATAAAATTGGGATCTGGAGTTTTGGTAGGTTTTCTCCAAATGTAACGTGAATATGCGTTAGAACCCCTTAGAAAGTTCTCCTACCAAGGCACTCTCCATGCTAGGCAGATACCCCACGTACAGGTTTGCCTTAACACACATAAACAAACAAACAAATAAAATTGGTTGAGAGACAAACTTGAAAAAACCAATTTTAGTTGAGACATACCGAGGAAAAAAGGAATTTTGATTGCGACAAACTGAGACAAAAAGGGATTTTGATTGAGACAAACTGAGACAAAAAGGGATTTTGACTGAGACGAGACTGAGACAAACTGAGGTTTTGACTGTAGCATCCCTGCAAAAGATCAAATTTATAATTCTGAAAATTTTCTTTCAGTGAATTTTCACTTTTTTTTAATAGAAATATTTTATTCATAATTTGAAGTGATTATGAATAAAATATTTTGATTAACTGAAATTCATAGTTGCAAGATTTTACTGTAACATATTTAAAATATGAACAATAGATTCACAACATTAAAAGAAAATGTTTCTTTAGCAAATTTTTTAGACTGTTAATAATAACCAATTTTGATATTAAAAACTTCAGGAAACTGGTGTCAATAAATTTAAAATATCTGTATTGTTGCATTAAACATTGACAATAAAATTTTTTTGAACATTTGAAGATATTAGAGTAAAAACTGACTTTCCCCCCCCCCCCAACATACTCTATTGCTAGTATGCTATATCTTAAGTACATTATTAAATTATAAAAAATACCACAGGTAAAATTAAATATTATGAAGGAAATAAATATGACTGCATAATTTCACTGTAGTATGCATTTTAAGCAAGTATTTCAGATTTCTTAGCATCTACATTGATGGATGATAAAGAGAAAAAAACAATTTTATTTTTAGCCCTACCTAACAAAAGAAACTTTACTCCCTTTGTTTATTGGCAATTCATTTCATTGCAGAATCTACATTATTTTTATTTTTAATACGTAACTTTTTTATGAAAAGAAAATAAAATTATTAAAGAATTCACTATATTGGTTTCTGCGTTGGTATTGGACGCACATTTTAGAAGTAAACATTTTTGCATAGTATGTTATGATTGGAAGTGGATAATATTATATATATTTATCGAACTTTAATCTGCACCTTCCCCCTGGGTACATAATAACTCAAATCTGTTATAACCACTGTGCACTGTACAAAGGTTTTTGTTTCTTTAAAAACAAAATGCTAATCATAGGCAGAGTCAATACTGTTAATTGTTTTACCTTGATTCAAATGATTATGCATTGCTTATAAAGTAAAAAGAAACATTATATATCTTAATTTTATGAAACTGTTGTGTTACACACATGTTAAATATATCTGATTCTGTTGCTTGAACTCAACCATCTCTTTTTAATATTAAAAACACATTTAAGCAATAGACACCAGGCGCGTAGCCAGGAAAATTTTTGGGGTGGGGATATGAACTTATATGTGCATAAATAGACGGAATTTCATCATTAATCCAAACATTTGGGGGGGATATATCCCGATACACCCCCCTGGCTACGCCCCTGATAGACACAGACTTAGACATTTTACAAAATTATTCTTCAGCTAAACTGAACGTGCTAATTAATCTCTCATATATGTAGGTAATGACCTGGCCTAGATTGTCTCTATAAAGAAAAAGTAAATAACATTAACTTTTAAAATTAGTGACTTCTCACTTATATGATTTTCAATTAACAGTAGAAAAAAGTCATAAGTTAGTGACCATCTTATATAAGTTAAAAGTTTTATATGCATTATTTATTTTACTTATATTTAAAAATGATAAGTTTTGCATACTAAGAACATATTTTTTTTAAATTTATAAAATAAAAAATTCATAAATTGCTTTATTAAATGACAGAAATGAAAAACAATAAGTTTTGAGCACTAAAAACATATTTCATCAAAATTTATGAAACACGAAATTTGTGATTAACTTTTAAATGACAGGCTCAAAGAAATTCTATATGACCACTCTTCTGCTATAGATTTAATCATTAATAACGCAGGAAAGATATGTTATTCATTATTGATTATGCACTTTAACAATAGGTAATAAAGGTAAAAATAGATGATTTATTTAACAATAAAGGCAAGAAAACATTTATGATTTTTACTTTAAAAATTATAAAATAATTTGAGTAAGAAACATGAAATCACCTGAGACATTTAAAGCATCAATTAATTATAATGAACTATTTAAAGCTCATATAAGTTAGAAAAAAGTCATATAACTGAGAGAAATTTAGCTTTATTTCCTGTAAAGTGTAGATGGGATGAAGTGAATTCGGCATATAACCGAGAGTTGTGTAAGTGAGGGATCACTTTATTTCCTGTCAAGATGGCTCAAATGGGATATTGGCATTGTTTCCTTTTTTCACCTGGAGTTTTAGCTCAAATGCTTCATGAAATGATTTCATTTTCCTGTTTTCAGTTACATAATTTGATATTAACTTATATAATGTACAAATGTTAATTTTCGTATAATAATACTAAAGGGTTTTCTATAGGTTAGTGCTAATGTTGGTTTTGTAAGATTTATTTTCAGCATTCTGACTGTTGCATTTTTTGCTTGAATTATGTATATGTTAGGATTTTGTATTTTCAGCAAGATTCTATATTATTACTTAAATTATTTTTTTTTTTTCTTATTGCTTTGTGTACTAATATGTCTATTGTCTACCACAGGTTGAGCCATCAGAAATGCTTTTCCTTGTCTCACTAGCGGCCAGTTTTCTGGTAGTTTTGAGTTTGGTAAGTGTATATGTTTTTTTTTAGTTTTTTTAAAGGTTATGTCTACATCTGTTGGTATTTTAATGTGAGTATTTACTTTCAATGTTTTCTTCCAGATTCATTATTTGATGTGTTTATCGTCTAATTATGCTCGTATAAAAGATAATGAGAAGTTTCAAGAACTTCAGGAACTGCAGTATTTGCAAGATACAGAAATGGGAACTTTATCAAAAGACAGATTTTGAGTACTATATTACTATTGGGATATAAGTTAGAAGAAAGACTTATAACTGAGAGAATTGTTGCTGAATTCAGCAGTCATTTTGATAACACAACCATAAAAAAAATGACTTAAAAATGCCTTTAATGTTATTATAACTTTTAAAGCAGATTTTTGTGAAATGTTGCTGCTGTATTAGATATATTTAGAGAATGATTATAACATCTCTAGAGTTTTAAAGTAATTTTTACTATAAACTGCTGAACTTACCTTTATTTTAAGTTCAGTTAATAAAAATTATCTGTTTTATTAGTTTCCAATGTTGGTCTTTTTAAAAAAAAAAAACATGTTTCTGTGCAATTATTAATTTTTTTTTTTTTTTTTTTTTTTTTTTTTAGCTCAACATATTAGTTCTATATTCAAGCTTAAACTAGATTTAAGATGCTTTATAAAATATTATAATTTCATTTGATAGTAAATTAAAATTAAATTATAATGGTCACTCTTTATTTGGATAATTATAGTATAGTAGATGCTCCCCCTTTTGTGAGGTACTATTAAATTTAATTTTTAATGCATGAGCCTCATTAAAATTAAAGTCGTCTTCTTTTTTTTTTTTTTTTTTTTTCCTTCTCTCTCTCTTCTTTTTTAATCTGTAGATTATATTAAAATCCTTTTCTTCAAACTGCAAAAGAATTTTCTTCCTCATTGTTCACGATTGTTACTTGTGTGTGATTGTTGGTTATTGTTGCATATCTTGGTATTTCTTATTCCCACTGTCCTCTTCTAGATTCCTTTGCTTGTATTTAAGTTTTCATGGTTTAAGTAGTTTTCAAATCATAGAAATATTTAGAATGATTTTGTTTAAGAATTCTCAACAAGTTATGAAAGATTTGACATTGATTACTTGTTAATGTAACATAATTATGTGTTTAACTTATTTTTATCTCATAACATAATTTGAGACATTTTGCTTTCCCCACAAATATGTCGTTTTATGTTTTTTAGAATACAGTATGGAACCTCTTATCCAGAAACCAGTTATCCAGAATCATTTTTTAATCGATTAAATTCCTATTTTTTCTGAAAGAAAAGCAAAAAATGAGTTTTATTTTTACATTTCTTATATTTTTGTTTTTTAATTTAGAGTACTACAACTAGAATTTATGAAGTAAGCAATCTCGTAAGGTATTTTATTTATTTTTTTAGTGTGTGACGAAGTTTTCAAGACGTTGTCATACATTTACTACTTCCTATCTAAATGATTATCATTTATCTTTATTAAGAGTTTTTTATATTATTTTTCTAGTATATTAACAATATTTAATTCTAATCAAAAATAGAGAGTATCATTTATGCTACCAATGAAATCAGTAGATGTCATGTTAATCCACAACCCAGTTATCCAGAATACACCCGGTCCCAACCATTCCGGATAACTGGTTCTATACTGTAGTATAGTAATCGATGCATATATGTTAATTTTTGTTATTGTGTGTTCATTTTGTTATATTTACTTAATATCTGCTAAGAAGGTTTTAAATGTTTTTATTTCATTCGGCTTTATTGTTAATCAAGATTTTAACTTTGTGGATAGTTAGAAAATTAGTTCTATTTTATATGTAACTTTAATATATAGAGCATGATATTTTGCTTACAGTTTATTTGGCATTTACAATTAATCAATTTGTTATATTTTCTATTTTCTTCTTATTTATTTTTTGTACAGAAAATCTTACTTGTGTAGATACTATTTGCTATTTATGATGTATTCATTTCCAAGTTTCAGTGGATTTAATTAGTGCAGAATTTTTAATTTTGTTAGTGTGGTATGTTTTGTGTTTGTACTCTTGTATATTGTCTATGTAAATTCTTCTTAAGTTTTAGAATCTAATATATTATATTTTTTCTAAAAGTCATCTCACCACTTTTACTTAATGTAATTTCTTTGAATTTAATTTTAATAAGCATCTTCTCTAAAGTTTGAGTGCCATTTCAGATCTAATGGTTTTATATATAAAAAAAATTACTGCTTTGTAAATCTGATATTATTGATTCATTATGCTTATTATTTAAATGTGTAGTATGTATTTTAAAAAGCATGCACATTGAAGGCATATATGTCATATGTGTCAGTGGAGGCATATATGTCATATTAGCAGAAAAATTATTTTAATCAATATTTTTAGTATTTATCCACTATTTTACTTGGTATTTATTGAAAATCTTATAGTGCTTATTTTTCATGTTATGAGTTGTATAGTTCTGTAAATGAAAGTAACTTCTTAAGTGGCTTTTTCCTCCTCTCTCTCTTCAAGTTCCATCCCAATTAAATATTAAATTTGGGTAAATATCACAATGCACTTTGTGTCTTTTAATCTAAATCATGTGCATTAAAGTTATGATGTAGTCATTTTGTGCTGCTTTCCTTTATAAAGTGCAGTAATAGATATTTTAATTCTATCTTCCACTCCCTTCAGCATTTCATGATTGTTTATCTATATGCCAACACTGGACTAAATTGTTTATTGCAAGAAGTTTCTGTTCTGATTTTTGTTTCAGTTTGAGTTATTTGTAATATGATTAAATAACTATTAAAGAAGTTTATTTAGGTGTACCTTTTTAAAAATTAAGTTCTATAATTCATAATTATGTATTAAATATACTTAAACTTTAGCAGATCATTAGTACAGTGCATTTAAGTAGAGCTTACCATAGTTTCAAAAAGTTTTCAATCTATTTACTTTTCTCAGTCCCCAGTCCCAGTCTGTGGATGGATTTCTACTGCTGCTGAGGAAAATCAAAAATTTTTTTGATTGAAAAACATACAGTTTGATAAGTACCTTTTATGTGTATTATTTTACAAAGTTTTCATTATTTTATCTTTTCAACACCAGTTTCTTTGAGTGTTTTTTGTTAAATAAGGTGGTGTTTGAGAAAACTATACTCATCCCATGACTCCTGAATAGCTTCAAAAACAAATTATGTCATATCATGGGCACCCATATGAATACTTATAGAAGGGAGTGCTTGCTTTTGTAAAGGAAGGGGGAACTCATCTATGTCTTTCAAACATTTTACAATTGAAACAATATAAAAAGTTCAGTATGCTGTAAAAATTATCACTAGACTGACTTCGAGGGGCAAAAGGCTTAAGCTCCCACCTGCCCTTTTATAATGGTACCCATATGTCAGGTACTTCTGAATGTTTTTCACACACTCTTGCAAGTGATAAATCCATATGTCTTATACAAATTTCAGTAGGGAGGGAGAAATCTTAAGTTCTTAATTGTAAGTTATTTTGCTAAATACTGTATATTTAGGATTTTTCCTGAGTGTTACCCTATAAGTTTACCATTTATAAGAATGCATTATACAACTTGTGAAAAACAGTTTTTCAAATCTGATATAATTTGTTTCTTTTTTAAAATTCAAAATTTGCATTTTTTTTTTCCATGTAAAGGAATCTCAAGCAAAATATGATTTATCATTAATGAATCATAAATATCATCCAAAATTATTCTATTTTTATCTTTAAAATCATTTTTTAGTGAATAAAGATGTCTGGTCAATGTAATTAATATGTTTGAATTTTGAATTATTTCACAACATTCACATATTATTTCTCAACATTCATTCAAATATATTTAAAAGTAGTTTTTTGTGATTACCTTTCGATATGATGGTTTTTGCATCTGTGGTTACTCTTGTGATAGCATTTATGTTAAGAAATGACATACTTAATTTGGAGCAGTGTATTTTCATTTGCTTTTAAGAATAGCATACATTGTCTGTAAATATGTTAAACTTCTCCTTTTCTCCCCCCTAAGTTAATTTTTTTTTTTTTTTTTTTTTTTTTTTTTTTGATTTATCAAATGAGAACATGCTCTCAGAAGGTATAAAAAGCATTCTTAACTTTTATAATTAATATATTATAAAGTAAAATACTATAATTGTAATACTATAATTTTATTCATGAGGTATTACAACTATGTAGTTTCTTTTGTTAATACAAACCCTTAGTAATCTGTGACTGTGCTTGTAGAAAAGAAAATAATTTTGTAAACGTAAAACTTCTATCACATTGTGCTTCTTTTAAGCACTTGTGAATTTCCATTTACATCATATTTTGATTGTTATTTAGTAACCTGCATTGCATTACCTAATTTGTTTTATGTTTATATAGAAAATACTTTATACTTACAATTTATTTTATTGAATTAAGTGGCAAAATATTTATTGCAACTTTTATATTTAGAAAAAAATATCTGTACAAAACTATAAATATATGAGTTGTATTATATTGGTACATGACAGGGGAGTTCCATTTGAAGAAGTTTTGATTTCTTCCTTTTTCACTGTGTTACAATACTAATGTATATGATTTTTTTTTTTTTTTTTTTTTTTTTTTTTTTTTTGCCTTAGAATAGCATTAGATTCTTTATATTTGATGAAAACTTTTCTCATAATGTCTATCAGAGTATATTTAACTATTCATCTTTCTTATTATCTTCCATGAAGGCATTTAATGTTCTCATCCACCTTTTCCTAGTTATTTAACAAATTGTTAAGTCATTTTTCTTGCTTATTTCATTAATTTAAAGTGGTCCTACCATCTTTGGAATTTCAGTACACTTCTCCGCTAATACTTTGCAAATGCAATCTAGAGCAGTAATCATCTCTTTTAACAGCCCTGTAATTTTATTTTAAATATCCATTTTCAAATTTTTTCTTGATTTTATATATAAATGTATATTCCAATTTCCAATATTTATTACAATTCTAGCAAAAGACTTTTTTTTTTCCTTTTAAAATAATTCAGTATGTAAAACATGATTTTCATATTGTCTTTTTCTTATTAATTTGTTTGCTTTTATGTATCTTTTTACTGTAAGTAAAAACTTTGTTTTTATTACTTTGAATTTTGATATTTCATCAATAACAGCTATTTAAGTTGGATTTCTGAAAGCGTGTTCATTAAACTTGTGAATAATTTTCAATGAAAAAGAAAGTAGTTTCATTTTAAACTTTCAGGCTACATTTACTTATGGGACTTTTATGTGTTTGTCCTTGAAGAGAAATTTAATTAGTTTTAGTTGGTTTATAAATTATACTTTTGCTATAATGAAAAGCTTGGGGGAATTGCACGCTGAGTGATGTAATTCCACAACTTGCATCTGATTAGGGACTTTCTGAAATGACACTACCTTGTGATGTATCTACCCTGGTACATGTTAATATATTAAATAGTCTTGTGATAAATCTATGATTGTTAAAACACACAAGTATGAATTTTATAGCAAAAGTTTTATGAATTTAGATGTTTGTATATTATTTTATAAGTTTTCATCATGGTTTTAATTTTGTCTTACTTTCCTCAATTTCTAAATAAGGAAAAAAAAAAATTGACATGGATATTGAAGTGTAAGAAATATATTTATTGATGAATATAGTAATGTAAGCAGAATTCAAATCAAGTACCAAAAAAAAGGGGGGGGTTACTCTTGCTAGAGTAAATCTAAATAATGAAACAACATCAGTATTATTTTTAAATAACAAATTTTTATTGTTATTTTACTACCTAGTATTTGCATTTAGAAATTGGAAGACATTTGGGAAATTCTATCAAATTAATTTTTTTAAACATGTTTTCCATTCTAAGTGCACATTATATGCAAATTTCAGAAAGCCTTTTTTTTATACATATTTTTACATGCAATTTCTGAAAGAAAAATTCCAGTAAATAATATACTTAACATTTTCATTGTTCAACTGATAATCAAAGTTGTTTTATACTTTATGCTTCTAGATTCCGTCCTTTGTATTGTATTTTTAACTTTTTATTTATGACTTAAATATGTATGAAAGTATTTTTACCTTGTAGGTATAAATAAATGAGCATTGTAATATAATGACTTTTTATGTATCAGTCTATGTGTCTCATTGTCAAAGATCTGTATATATTTCATTAACAGGTTATCTTATTCTGTTAAAATATAAATCTAAAAAGAATAATCATTTTAAAGATATAGTTACAGTACTGGCTATTTTATCATTTCTTACTATCAGTATTATTATTATTCGGCTACATTTATTTTTTGTATTTGTTATACTATTCCTGCTAATTATAAATGTTGATATGTGGCTGTTATTTATTTTTTTCCATATTTAATAGTTTCATTCCACAATCTTTAAGTCAGCATAATATTTTTAGCTATTAATTTCTACTTATATTCTTTTTACAAAAACCATTCTGATTTTTTGAATGGTTTATCAAAAAAGCAAAATGTAAATTGATGGGATATCTCTTAGTCATGTAATTACTCATGTGTACCACAAATAAAACTATATTTCTTCCTAACTATGTGTGCTTTATTCAGATTTAAATTGTAGTTCTAATATTTTTGAAATTATTCCCTAATATAATTGATATTAGAGAAAATGAGACATGCTAATGTAAAGAATAAATATATGTTCAGGAAGTAAATGTTATGAAAATGAACAGCGTCTTTAAGTGTCCTATTCCATAATTTTAAAAAAGTGTGATATTACTAAGTAGATGAACAGTTACTGCAAAATCCCTTGCAGTCAGTAATTGTACACTGCAGCTAGTAAGCAAAGCATTATATTGCTATTATGATTTATCAAAATTTTAAATTTTGAAAGCTATTCTTATCAACTTTCTCGGATAATTTTCTGACTAGGTTCATGCTACAGGGAAAGTTAATGCTCTCAGATCCTCATGAAATTAGTTTTACTCTATAAATGTATCTTTTATTTCTTAAACATACTGCTTGATAGAAAAATAATTATGATTACTTTAACTATTTAATTGCAAAGTGTCCACAATACAGTAAGTTTTCTTTAATCAAAAATTTCGGAACCTTCGTTATTCTAGTTTATAGAAGTTCTCAAACTAGAATGTATTTAAATAAATGCTTGTGATATATTTACATTTCAAACAGTTCTAACATTAAACTTTTAGAAAATAAAATAAAAGCTTCATTTTTAATGCTAATGCCATCTATTTTTATATAGGAAAATGGAAAATAAAAGTTATGAAAGCTGTATTACTTGAAATTTGTCAGTGTGATAAATTGAACAAATTTAAAATACAAAAGAATTTTTTTAATTTAGCATATATTCAATTACAGATTAAAAAATAGTAAATAACTCTATTTAAATCCTATCCATTCTCTTATGTATTCTTTTATTTGCATGCAATAAAATTTGAATAGGTTATTTGCTGGAAAAGGTTTTTTAAATAATGCATTTGATATAATTTGTCTTGTTAGATTATTAACATTATTTTAAATGCATGTAATCCTGAGAGATACCTCATTCTGTTGCATTATTAAAACTATATAATCTATATTTAATGTATGATCACTATGTGATCAGTGCAATCTGCATTTTTTTGTATTGTCATATTATTATAATGTTGAATATCTTGCGCTGATTCCGTCCTCTTTGTTTTAATGTACTCATGTTCAAAAACCTAAATTGTCACATTCCTAATGTTAATCAATATGTAAATAATTAACCAGTTTTTTGCAAATGTAAAATTCATTTCATATGCTTAATATAAATTTAGCAAGAATATTTGTAAATGCACATTTTTCAGCTCAGTGAGCATTTATACTTTTATAATCATAGCTTTTACTTTAAATTCTGTAAAATAGTTTTATGTTAAAAATAAAGAAACAATAGATGATTAAATATGTTGTTAATATATGTCCTAGGATTCTTTTATTTTGAAAATTGCTAGCAGCATTTGCTTAAGCTATTGTATATAAAACTATTCATAAATATACTTGTTCTCACCACTCAGCAAGTAAATTTAATCAAAAATTGTTTTCTTATACAGGGTGTCCCAAAAATGTGGTAACACACTTTAATTCTTTAATGTGTTAGAGATAAGTGGGCAATGTAAATTGAAAAATTTTCAAAATAAGGTAGGAAAGAAGATTATCTTAGTAAACAGTTCCTCTGGTTAGTTTTCAAAAAGTTACACTTTTTAAATTTGTATATAAACCCCTGTACAAAAAAATTCCCAATTACTAAAAAGTGCCCCATACATTTAATGAGGGGATGTACAGAATTTCAAACCTTCAACATAAACTGTCTCAAAGATATCGTTAAATAAAGATGGTCTGGAGCTATACTTAAATTTGGTTGTAAATGTTTATTGCTAGAGTCCAAAAAATTAATTTTTCATAATTTTTGTATATCCCCTGAACCTTGATGTCATTTTTTATCCTCAAGATCCATTGAAAAGTGGTTTAAGTCAATATATATTTATCTTTATAGCCCTGACACATTTTATGATATAATTTAAAATTTTGCACCTCACCACATGTGTGTATGAGGCACATTTTATTCATCAGGAACTTTTCGTACAGAGATTATATACAAGTTTAAAAGTGAAACTTTTTGAAAATTAACGAAAGGACTTTTTCCTTGATGTATTCTTTTTTCCAATCTTTAGAACATTTTTTCAGTTCACATTGCCCACTTATTTCTAATAGATAAAGCAGTAAAGCATGTTATCATCTGTTTGGGACAGCCTGTGTTATTCTAAAAATACTTTTGAGAGAGTAGAATTCATTATGTTGAAGAAATTTTATTTTGAGGTTTTATTATCTTGTATGAAGAAGGGAATTTTTTTTTTTTTTTTTCAAATCTACAATCCTTTATGGAGGAATTTATCTGTAATTCATTTATTAAGATGGTCAGTTTCTGAACATTGTAATGTTTGCAATTGTACAGTGTGCCTGTTCAAGTCCTTTGATGCCACATTAACTTCAGAACCATGAGAGCTATAATTCTAAAAGTAGATTCTGAGTACAGTAAAGTAGTTATGTAGTATGCCACGAGTCCAAATGACATGCTGTTTTGAACATCAATAATACATTTTTATGCCTTCTATTCAGTGCCTGCTTACATCATCAACTAGTGGCTAAAAATGTGGTTATCATTCTTATCTCAAAAATGATATGAGATACAGGGTAAAATTCAGTCTCAAAGTTATTCAGTATCATGGATTTAGTAAGAAAAGATATCTTGTTACATTAAATTTAAAAATAGAAGGCATAAAAATTTAGTATTCATGCTCATGTCACCTGGTGTGTACAATGTTCAGCGGGTATTGCAGACTTGAGTCTGTGATGATGTGTATTGTTGCTAATGGAAAACACTTTGAGCATGGAGAATATGAGCCTAATGTCAGGAAATGCAGTTTTGGAAAATGTGACCAAACAAATTTGTGTTTTATACCTTCCATTTGCAGTATTATTGTGCACTAAGTGTCTTCTCTTACTAAATCAATGCTGCTGAACCGCTTTGTAATTGACATTTTACCCTTATCTTGTACAATTTATGAGAAGGCTCCAAATTTAGCTGCTAGGTAGACCTGTAATTACAGTGAAGCACCATTTATACGTTTTTCAAGGGACTAGGGGAAAAAACAAATAAATGAGAACAAAGTTAAATGAAATTGTCAAAAGTACGTACATTTTCATAATAACTATCAATAAAAAATCGGATTTTAATTAAAATACTACATAAAACAAAATACACCAATAGTTATGTAATACAAGCAGTTTTATAATGTACAGCTAGTACTTGTATTCATATTCATTCCTCATGTACAAAATATTTTGTAATTTTCAGCTGTATGGCTGTTTGGGGATGCACAGAAGAAAGTTCATTGTACATATTTATAAGTGCCTGTTTCAAAAGATGCAGGTTACATAGTAGTTTTGAACAAAGAACCATTTTATTTATGCCTCATGAGTCCTATAATGCAGAGGACGTTAAAATCTTGTGATGAGTATACAAGTCTTTTTACAGATTCAAGCGCATCCTGCGATCAGACATGTACTTCAGTGACAGTTATATCGCTTGCCATAAAAGCAGGTGCTCTGCCTGTTGGAATCTGTCTGTTAAATAGCCAAACTGAGGATTTTTATAAAGCTATGTTCTCATGCTTTTTCAAAATGTGGGGAGAAACAAATGTAAAGGTAAAGAATGAAATGATCATGATTGATGATTCTCGGGGTTTAAGAAATGGCTTGAGAACAGTTTGGCCAAGTGTTTTCTTACTTTGCCAATTCCATGTTCTCCAGGCTGTCTGGAGATGGCTCTGGAATAGTAATAATTGCATCAATAAAGAACACAGAAAATATCTAATAACCCTTTTTAAACGAGTCATGTATTCTCCAAACGAATCTGATATACAAGAATCTAAAGAGAAACTGTTAAACGATAGCATAAGTTTATCTTATCCATTATTTATTGATTACTTTCATAATTTGTGCAAAAAAGAAAATGATTGGTCATTTTGTGGCAGAAAAAATGTCATAAACAGAAGAAATAATACTAATAACTGTAGAAGCATCATATCGTGTATTGAAAGATATAATCTTAACAAGACTAAAAGCATACAATGCTTTAGCACTATTAGACTTTCTAACACATGTGCTTGAAAAATATTTCAAAGTGAGATTAATGGATTATGCATATAGAAGGATAAAAAAACCTTTTCTTTTATTTGAAAAATTTACTAAAATTAGTAGTATCATTTCGAGACTTTATAAAAGAAATCAATGAAAATGTATATGAAGTAATGTCAAAAGATGGGAGGTCAAAATACATTGTAAATAGTGCAGTTGGTGTATGTAGTTGCCTTAATGGTGCTCAGGGCTCTTTTTGTACACATCAAGCTGCAGTTTCGATGAAATATCAAATCAATTTTGTAAACTCTCCAAAATTAACAGAAGAAGATAGTCATTTTATCTGAAATTGCACTAGGTGAAACAAGAATACCTGCAAATTTCTTTTTTTTCCCATGAATAAAAATTCAGATGAAGCAAAAAACAACATCCAAATAGCCTCTACATCAACTGAAATGCATGAAATCATGAATCCATTCATTGAAAAATTACGCTATTCGACTACTTCCTCAGATAAACAAGAGGAAAGCCTAATGGAAACAGTTGAAGAAAGTCATTTAAATGACCGTGATGAGCAAGTGGAAGGAATTTTTTTTTTTTTTTCAAGTATTAATGTCTTGAATAAAAGCTTCATTTCTTTCTGCTTAATCATTTTTTTCACTCGAATTCTAAAGTTCAATATAATATGGCTTTAAAAATAAGCCTGTCATATTTCGTACTCTTTCAAAGTTATTTTACACACTAAGGTAATGTCATGGGTGATTACTAATCAAAACTACCATATTTTCATGCAGTAAAATTAAACTTCGGGTTTTTCGGGGGGGGGGGGGGGGTTGGGGGGGTTCAAGGTAAAAAATGGAAATAGGGGGTGAGAAGTGCAGGAAATTCTTACTTTTAGCATGATTTTGCTGGAATTATAGAATTACAGCAACAAATTGCAGAAAATGTACTTTCAGTTTTAATCTTAAATTAGTGTATTTCAAAAGAGCAAAAATGCATAGAGCTTATATGTAAATTATTCTTCTACCCTCTAAATTTACCACTTCCATGGGCGTAACTTGGGCTTCGAAACTGGGGGGGGGGGGTGGCAAAAGTCATTTTAAATGAAAGTCCATCGTGCCCATACACACACACACACACACACACACACATATGCATATATATATATAATGTGTTTTAGTTATTAGTTATATATATAGAAACTATAAATTCGGTCTTCAGCCTCGTCAGGGTAGACCCCCTGAACCCCCGTAATTTTTTAGTTTCATTATTGCCATATTAAAACGATATTAATTGGCTATGTCATTTTATCTCTTACCCCTTTTTCTTTTATTCTTCCTTTACATTTATTTCAGCGACTGGAAGTAGGAGGGTTTCCCGACCTTTCCTTGCAAATGCAAACGTGGGTCGATGATAACTGAAGTAACTTATATAATTTTTAGTATCTATCTAAACACACCAAAAATTTTGCTTTTCGTTATTTGATATTGTTGAGAGAGCTTTAGGCGAGTAGGGTTGCTGTATTTCGCCTGGTAAATCTATTGGCGAGTCATCCAGAGTGGATAAGAACCCCAGGGTGATAGGCTTATGTTTAAAATTATTCTTTTTTCCATTTTCACATTCGGTAGCGCAGTGCTCGATGCGTTTATACCTTTTAGAAGTTATTCTTGATGCATCCTTAATTTTATGAGTCGGCTGGCCCGAGTATTTTCCATAATTTTTATTTTTAGACGCAGGTTTTCTAGGAGCAGCCACGAAAGCACCTGAGTCTTCCGTTTGTCTATCATCGTTACGCCTGGCATTTGATTCTGATTATTTCTGGCTTCGGATCGGAAGCTCATCTCTTGATTCCATAGCACATCGGAAATTGTCGAAAGTAGAAGGGAGGCTATATAACAGCATTACAGTCAGCAAGTCGTCGTCTATTTTAATATCCATTTCTGAAAGTCTGTCCACTATGTCGAAGAATTTTCTCAAATGGTCGTGAATTCCATTAGACGAGTCGGGTATCTTATATTGAATTTAAGATTTCATTAATGCAGCTTTACGAGCAGGTCCTTTAGACCAGCGGTTTCAACTTTTTAACCTTCGCCCCCCTCAACAAAGGCTAACTTACGATGGTACCCCCTCCCTCACATTTTTCAGCATACATTCAGTTTTTTAATCTTTAATAATGAACATTTAGTCGAACTTTCTACAAAATAATGTTATCAGTAAAGTTTGAATGAACATTTTAAAAGATAATGGATATATTTTTGAGTAAAAATGAGAATAAATAAGATGATTTTTTTAAAAACATGCATCACTACTTGCTCTTTGGTTTTTCTCGCCCCCCGCCCTGCAAACGCTCTGCGCCCCCTTGGGGGTCGCGCCCCACAGGTTGAGAAACGCTGCTTTAGACTGATAGATTTCTCCCTTTTTTTCAAGACATCTGATGAAGTGTCACAATTTTTTATTTGTTTGAGTTCAGATGGCGATATACATAGAATTATATCGTCTTTTAGCTTTTTCGTCCATTTGGTTGGACCCACGTATCGAACTCTTCTTGCGATTTTTCGTCATTTTCAAAACTTCAGGTTTAGGCTTTGAACCTGATTCATGAATCCAGGCATCATTCTTTATTAAAAGCGCATCCATTTGCATTTTCCATGTTTCGTAATTATCTTCGTAATTATTTCTTTCAGCGTTTTAATTCGCCAAGTTCCAGACGCCATTTTGAGGATGAATGATACAGCCTTCTTAAAACGAACGTTAAAAATCAGCAAATAAATAAATTAATCCATCTGGTGTCCATAACCTTTTAGAAATGTTAGCAGAGTTATGGCACAAACATAGTAAACGTGGGATTTTAACATAACATTTTATTAGAACGGAAGAAACAGGCACATCACATAACAAAATAACATCAAAGGAAAAAAGTATATATTTGTTTTTGTTTGTGGGGTTACGGCGGATTAGCTACGCGTGGGCTCTAGGCCGATGGGCGCGGTGCCCTCCGTGGGGGTCTTTCTAAGGGGTCTTAACCCGTATTTACGCTAAGTGAAAAAAGTATAGAAGAAGTAAAAAGAATGCGTGCGCGAGCACAGTTACAGTTAAGTAGATAAATGTTTATTCAGGGGGATACAAAATTCAGGTAGCGAAAGACATTGCACAATAAAAAAATAAACGATTCAATACTCAACAATTTATTCTTTCTTTTATGTCGCATTTTTGAGACACATTTTTCGGACAATTTTTAATAAAGGGGGTGACAGATAAAATGACATAGTCACTACTAAATCATAAAATATTTCTTCTATAACAATGGACAAAGTATTGTACTAAAACGGATGAAATTTGAGAACAGTTATATTTAACTCTTGAAAACAAAAAGTAAATAGTGCAACAAGTATAATTAATAAAATAGATAAAAGCGCTTACTTTTTTCCCCCTTTTAACAAACCAACTCCACAGCCACTGATATCACTGGGGACCGAATCAGTTTTTAGAGGTAGAATCTGTGTGTAACGTCCAAAACAAAGTTCATTGGAAGGATTGGAAATTGCAAATCTATGTGTTCACTACAAAAAGAAAACTCCACAGCCACTGGACATTAGCAGGACTTGACTGTCAAGAAACATTTGACGGTCAAAAACTGAAGCGGCCGAATTTGATTTTCAAAGGGTCTTTCCAATAAGTAAGGAGAGGCATCATTTTTAATTTAAACAAAACTACATTTTCCCCCTCAAAGCACAACTGTAATGGATGTCTTCTCCTTAATGAATTCCTGACAAAAAAACCAAATGATCAGTACATTGCAGTATTTTCTCCAGACTATCAGTGCCTTGAATTTTGTTACAATTTCGTTTTGTTACAAAATTGTAACAAAACGAAATAATTTACACAAAACATTCAAATAATGTAACCGCTTTACTTACGCATAAGATAATGGTTATTCCTAAATTTCAATCAACATGTTAAAAAATAGTATATTTAATAAGAATATATTGATTCTTGTATGAGTGCATACAAAAATTGACAGTCAATATATTCGTATTAAATATAATAAAAATATAACAAAAATGCATATCACAAAAATACATTAAATATCAATTCTTGTATGTATTCTAAAATGAGTTTTTCATATGTTTTCAAAATTGAGTATATAATGTGCTCGAAAATTTTGAGTACACGTACACTCATGTTTGAGTTCTTGCATGAACTCAAAAAAATAAGTACACGAGTTTCTTAAATTTGAGAGCATAGTACTCGGAGCTATTACAAGATGAGAAAGTACTCAAAAATGAGTACATTTAGTTTATTTCTAAGTATGTAGTTTTAACAGTGTGGTATTTCCCCCCCCCCCAACCAGGTAGCGAAAGATTAACAACAGACTTGAAATATAAAACATGATGTTACATACAAAAATTTTTAAAGCTCCCTTCTCTCACAAAGTCATTATGCTTGCGGGAAAAACTGGTCCTAGTCTATTTAAGTGAACACAGATGTGACTGATTTTTGAGTTAACGGGAGATAAAAAGGCCGCGTTCGGCATTTAAATCACTCCAATTTTTCACATAATCTTAATGGTCATTTAGTGATGACATGTTCTTAAGTTTTATTTGTAGGTCCAGAAAAACGATCATTTTATGCCTTGTTAAAAGGCCGCTTTTCTTGCGAGGTTTGAAATACATTACAATGAAACTGATTGCACTGCACATTTTCTGTTTTCTGTAACCTCTCTTCTCGCGGCGCTTTCTTTAATGTTAGCGACCTGTTAAATTTTCAGCATTCTGAGCTCAATGTTCGTGTTTTTCCTTGACTCTGACAGAAAATTTTAAATTTTTAAGAGTCCAGTACGTTATTTTTATTTATTTACTTATTTATTTATTTTTTGAAGTGGGGGTGGTATTGTAAATATTTTTCGAAAAGTAATATGTAAAATGATATTTAATAATTTAAGGAGCTGGAACGAGACTTTTGGCGTGATTTCATTAGCCAAAAGCTCGGCATAAGCGGGGACAGGGGTCGATACAAACAAAAATTGGGTTCGTTTTGTGGCCCTATCACAAAATTACGATCGATTTAAACGGAACCACTTCACAAAAATACAGTCGATTAAAACTGCCCTTCATTGGCATTTTACCCTACATTTTAATGTGTTTCATCAATTAACAAATAAAAAAGTGACTTTTATTAAAATTTGGTTTGAAAATTCACAAAAATAACTGCTGAAATTCAGAAAAATATGCAGTTTTTACAAAAATGGGACTCTGGAAAATATTCCTGGATCGACCCCTGAGAAATTATGTAAGGTTTTCAGTTGACGATGTTTTCACGAAAAAAAAAAGGGGAGGGTATATAAATTAGGTGAATGTACATATACTATGTACTAAAGAAAACTAATATTCTGAGATATTATCTTAGCTAGACTTTTAAACGAATTTTTTGAAATGCTAGAAAATAGATGCTAGCAGATCGTTATAAACAATAGCTGTGAAGGTTCCCCTTCTGTGCGGAACGTTGCTTCTCCATATTGCTCGGGAGCAACGCTGTTAGTAGGAAGTAAAAAGGTGATTTGTTGCTGTAATTTTCTAATGCATGTAAATCTAAAAGGGTTAAAGGCATCGAATACTGACTTACATAGTACTGCAACTAGAGTTTACGTCTCTCACGACGAACCAACTAGAACGGCCCCTCCCGTGGAACCATAACATATTTTGGAGCCCCCTACCAAGTCTGGGGCACGTGCCCCTAGTTGCACCCCTGGCAGCAGATATAAATCATAAAATCGCAGACCGTTTTTTGTTCTCTTAAACTGCATCGCATTTGAATTCGCAATTAGTCGTCTGTCAAGTCAAGTAAGTTGTGCACGATCATAAAAGTGTATTGTCTTTCTGCTACTGACCTTCAAACACCAAAATTAGGTTATTCACTAAAATATAAATGAGAAACTATCCCGAACCTGTGACAGGGCAGCAACTAAAGGGGGGTAAGCGGGGACAAGCACCGGGAGACATTCTAAAAGGAATGCCAAAATCAGTTATAGTTTCTTGGGATGGGGCGCGGCTCCATGCGAGGGGGCACACGACCATGGGCGCCCATAAGGGGGGGGGCAAGGTAGGGCACTTATTCTAGGTTAATGTCTCATGATGTTCACAAATGGCAAAAACAAAACTAAATTTGTTAAAAGTTTGAAATATGCACCCTCTAGAAAATTTTTTTGAAGTTTGCCCCCCCCCCTAGAAAAATTGCTCTGGGCGCCCATGCACACGACACTAATTATGGTTTACCCCGGGTGACATAAACTCTAATTGCAGCATTGCCTGTGAAAATGACCTCCCTTTGCCCACTATTTACAGCAACAGGTCTTTTTTTCTGACGCTGAACAATTGATTTCAGACAAGTTTAAAATCGCTGCCCCTTGATTTTTGCGTTCCTGAGAAATTATCTAGCTTGGCAATTTGGTAGAAGTTGCCATCGTTCCTGTTCGGTTGAAAAGCTTCTGTGACTCTATTCTTTTGCAGGGGAATTTTTTTTTTCTTTTTAGAATCTGATGGTATATTTGGGTTATAAATGCATGATTTGTGTTCAAAATCATAACTTTGCCCCCTGACTTTTTAGACTAGGGGGGCAATTTTTACAACTGCAGGGCCAATTGCCCCCCTTGCCCCCCCCCCAGATTACGCCTATGACCACTTCAACCAAATATTTACTTGCACACATGCAATTAGTGTCCTTATTTTATTGATATTATTCATTTAAAATTTTAAGTTAATTAACCTTCTTCCACATTTATAATGCAACACTCTTGTCTTCACTTTAAATCATAATATATAAGTAATTTTTTGCTGTATGCCTCATATTTTTTTTAAAGAAAGTGGTGTAATAGTTTTCCCTATATTTTTCTACAATTCTTACAAATTTCCTGGGAATAAAATCATTATACTGCCTCTTAAACTCTACAGGGCTGATTGTTCATATAGACTGGAGTGGGGAGGGGATAAGGTGTTACAAATATACAATTTCTTTTGCATTTTTTCAAACAGGTAACTCTTGTCAATTTTAAATTACTTTTATTGATCACTGAAAAAATATGCACATCAATTTACAAAATATAAATTTAATTTGTATTAAACACAAATTTTGCACTGTACATTTTCGTTTCGTGCACACAACAAGAATTTACAAAAAATTTTTTGTCTTGAATGTTGCCAATTTTAAAACTTAATTTCTAGGGTTATATTTTTCCTCTCGGAGAAAAAAACATATGATATGAAGTACAATCTCTGTGGTGTGCAATCAATGTACTTTAGAAATTTAATATTCGAATGCAAAATTCTTTATTTTTGTAAATTCATACATAAGAAAAGTTACATAAAATGAAATTTAATCTCTATGTAATATCATTTAAAATAACGTTTATTTCTATATGGTTGTTAGATGGTTAAATTCACAAAATAAAAAATGTTGATTTCCGTATCCAGTAGATGACGCCAGCAACTCGAATTATTTAGCAAACTGGAGAAACTAAGTAAGTTTTGCCTCTCTTAAAATTCAGATTTTCTTTCAACTTCAAATTCTTGATCTGTTTAATATGTGGTATTTTTTTTTTTAATATTTCCTCCTGTCATAAATGAAGGAATCGGAATTCGTTGTCCCATATGATTATTTCTGTATAGGCGTATGTTACTAGCAGAACACCCAAATCTCGCGATGTATGACGTAATGAAACAGGGCCCGGACTTGAAGAAGAAGCGTACTCTACAACTCATCAATAAGTGAATACTAAGCTTTCCGAAATAATATAATTTTATAAAAATTTGATGGATTTTAAGGAAATTGGGGAAGTTTTAATCCCGATTTCTTTCGTGAATGCGCGTTAGAACCCCTTACAAACTCCACCTACCAAGGCACCCCCCATCCTTGGTAGATCGCCCTAGAGTAGCATTGCCATAATCACACAAACATCAAACATCAAAAACATTAATATCCTGTTTTTAATTGGTTCGAATGATTTGTCGACGGTTGCTAGAAAATTTGTTGATTACCTTTTGTGCCTTTTAGCAGTGTTAATAAAATAAATCTTAATGATGGCATCTATATTTCGTTATTATATATCCCCTAAATTCTAGTTATTTAAATGCAATAATATATTCATTTATATAAAAACGGTGTTAAAAAAAAAAAACTAAATTTCGTATCAACCAGGTATTATGATGTATTAAAGTAATGTAAATAAACGTTAGAGCTTTAGAATTTTTGAGTTGCCAAATTTTACCGAATGAATTTAATTACTTTTTGTGAACAGTAAATTTCTTCAATATTTCTTCAAATAGTTTAGCGGAGTTTCTCAGAGATTTTGCACAGTTCTAAGTCGTAAAGCTCTATTGAAAAAAATGTGGTAAATGATGTGACGTAACAGTTGGCCTCAGCACGAGTTCTCAATCTGGAATGTAATCTAGTAGTACAGTATGGAATCTCTTATCCGGAAACCAGTTATCCAGAATCATTTTTCAATCGATTAAATTCCTATTTTTTTTTTTCCAAAAGAAAAGCAAAAAATGAGTGTTTTTTTGTTTTTTTGAGTACTACAGCTAGAATTTATAATGTAAGCAATCTGGTAAGGTATCTTATTTATTTTTTTAATGTGTGACTGTTTTCAAGAAGTTATCATATATATTTACTACTTCCTCTTTAAATGATTATTATTAATCTTGATCATATTAAGAGTTTTTTATATTATTTTTCTAGTATATTAACTATTAATGTTTAATTCTAATCAAGAGAGTTACATTTATGCTACCAATCAAATCAGTAGATGTCTTGTTAATTCCCAACCAGTTATCCAGAAAATTCAATTATCCAGAATACATCCGGTCCCAACTATTCCGGATAACAGGTTCTATACTGTAACATGAATAATTTCACAGTCTCTAACCTCTGAGAAATACAATTAACCACATTCTGCAGACAGTAATTTTTGTCTTGGGATACAGCGCAACCTGTGCGTTTCCTGCACGACGGTTCATCTTCTGATAAAAATATATAAAAAAATAAATTGTTTAGAAAAAGAGGTCGCTGTGTATGTGTATGAATGTGTGTGTGACATTCCGTAAAGGTTGGAGAATCTGCACTTTTAGTTAAAACTGGGTTGCCAATTGCTACAGAATATAACTAACCACTTTTTGTTCAAACTGTAGTTTTCTGTTTAAAATATAGCAAAATTAGTAGTAAAGAAACGAGAGTTCACCCCAGGGGGTACCATGTTAATTGTGGGGTACCGTGGGACACCATGTTAAAAGTGCTTTTCCTGGGTTGAGCGGGGAAGGGGGCGTGTTCGGAACGGATATTGAGAGAGGAAGTTGACCGGATGTTCGAAGGATTGATAAGAATTTTTTTCCTTTTTTTTTTCAAATAAGAGGACTTGTAATTTTTTCAGATTTGAACGCGCAACCTACAAAAGAATTCATAGGCTAATG